>NW_004624882.1:2256407-2338984 GCF_000247695.1 Heterocephalus glaber | reverse complement strand
AGTTGTGACCTTCATTGTCTTTTTCTAGGACATTGCTTAGAATTGTTTGGAGTGCTGGTTTGGTGTTCATGAAATTTCTCAGGTGTTCTTTGTCGTGGAAGTATCTAATTTCCCCATCGATTTTGAAAGACAAGTTTGCAGGGTACAACAGTTTAGGTTGGAAGTTGTTTTCTTTTAGGGCTTGAAATACTTCACTCCAGGCTCTCCTTGATTTGAGGGTTTGTGTTGAGGAGTCTGCCATGATTCTGATGAGCATTCCTTTGTAGGTGATTTGTTTCTTTTCTCTAACTGCCTGTAGGATTTTGTTCTTTTGTTTGGTTTCTGGGATCTTGACTGTTATATGTCCAGGTGTGGATTTTTTTTGACCATGGCTAGTTGGAGTTCTATATGCCTCATTTATCTGTATGTCCAATTCTCCACCTCTGTCTGGGAAGTTTTCTACTATTACTTCTGTGAACACTTTTTTTTATGTCAATTGTACTTTCTTCTGTTTTTTCGTGGACTCCTATCAGTCTTATGTTATTCTTCTTTGCATCATCTAGCAGCTGCTGGATTGATTTCTCGTGATCCCTTACTATTTTTAAGAAATCTCTGTTTTCATGGTCTTTAACCACAACCCTGTCTTTTATATCTGATATTCTTTCTTCAGATTCCCTTAATCTGCTCTGCATGCTTTCAATGGAGTTTTTAATCTCCTGAATATCTGTTTGAATCTGTTCCATAGATTCCATTTCTTTCTTATGTTGGGCAATCATGGTGTCCGTTTCTTTCTTATGCTGGGCATTCATGGCTTCCAGCATGCTTCTGAGCTCATCTATTTTTTTTAAATCTGTTTCTGTTCTAGAGCCTCTAATCATGTCTTTCACTCTGTTCACCATCTCTGTAGTTATCTGGGAGATTATTTCTGTTTTGAATCGTTCTAGAGCCTCATTCATCTGTTTTGTTACTTCCTGTGCTATCAGTTCAGGATGTCCAAGTGGTTGATTATCAAACATTTTCACCTCCTTTCCCCCAGAATTTGCCTTTTGTGGGGTGGAAGTCTGAGTTTGTGCCTCACTTAAATGCCTCACTTCTCATTTTTGTTTTTGGTACTGTCCTTGGTTTAGTTCCTGGGTTGATACTTTGAAGTTGCTTATTGTAAGTATCTTTTTTGATGTATTTAGAATGCTTATGGAATGATTGCTTCTCAGAGGTGTCTTCCAGATATAGCTGCTCTTTAGGTTTTGAGTCTCTAATGGCTCTGAGGTTATCTCATTTTCACTACACCAGGAAGGACAACTGATTAGATCAATCACAACACCTTTGCCCAAGTGATACAATCAGCAACACAATAGCATCAAGTACCTCTTAGAAAATGACAATTTGTGGGAGTTATTAATCTATCACCTTTAACTCTGTGCAATAAATCAAAATCAAGGACCAAGTCAACATTTGTTTATAGTGAATAAACTCTTCAATATAGCAACTTTACCATTCAGGATGGGGAGTTAGAAGGAGTTGGAGAGGGAGGGATATGTAGGTAGAAGGATAGGGGAAGGTTAGCAGTGAGGCCAGAGGACACAGTTGAGAGAAAGAAAGAGAAGAAAAGACAAATAAAGAAGCAATATGAATTAAGGCCAGAACAGGAACACAAAGGGAGATGAAGAACAATGTGAGACAGCATGGGAGTGAGGGAGAGAGGGAGAGAAAGAAAAGAGAAAAGAAAGAAAAAGAGAAAAATAAAAATTTTAAGAGTAGAAAAACAAGAAAAAAAATGAAAAAAAAGAGCAAAAAAATAATGGTAATTTTGAAAATAACAAATAAAAGATAAAAATTAAGGGACCCCTTCAGGGTATGTCTCTGCTGTCACAATAGACAACGTGGGCAGCAGTGTGCAGTTATAAGTCAATGAGTCTCAGCAAGCCAATCACCGACAGGAGAGATTCAGGCAGATTTCTGGCTGTAAGTCCCAAGTTGAGCTCCAGTCCTCCTGCAGGGTTGACCTCTGCAAGGTTCTATTGCAGGTTCCAGCTGCCTTTCCCCTGAAGATAGTCTAGGTTCTGATGGGAGGTGATGATCCCTCCAACTTACGAAGTACAGTGGTCTGGTGTGCCTTTATTGCAGAGATTCTCTTCACTTTTCCAGTGGGCTTCAGTTTTTATCAGGGAGCCTGAGAGAGGCCCTCTCTCTGTTGTTCACTTCTGCAGCTCAGGACAATGGCCTTTATGTCCCCCTGTGCCTCTGTAGTGGGGAATGACAGAGTGGGGCTCCGGTCAACCCAGGGTGCTCTCCCCACGCAGCTACGCTCGTGGCTGGTGTGTGTGCCTGGGGGTTGCTCTAGAATTCTATCTTTTGTCCTACTTTTTGAATGCATCTTTACCTTCTAGATTTGAAGTCATACTTAGTACCTATTTATATTGCTAATTCTAGGTATTTTATCATGTGAGTGTTACAATGTTAATGAACATTGTGCCATACTGCTGAAAAGTAAAAGAAATTTAGAAGTCTTTAGCTCCAATCACCATCCCCAAATTATATGTCCAGTATATAGAATTTTATATATCTTTTTAACTTTAAGAAGTTGTTAGTACTTTTTATATATTCAATCTTTTAATACATTTATTTACAAATATCTTACTATGTATTTCTTTGGGTTAGACTTTCCATCAATTTCATTTTGGATAACATCTATGGTTTAGAGTTTTGTTTGATGAGTATTGTGAATATATTCTTTCTATTTTTGTTTGCCTTCAAATATATATATATATATATTTTTTTTCACTGTGTTCCTGATAGTTTTGCTAGATATACAACTCTAGGTGGAACTATTTATTCTTTCCTCTTAGAACCATCTTCTGGTTTGTGCTGTTGCAGTAGAGAAAACATCTGTCAGTCAAATTGCAATTCTTTGTAGATGAACTATCTTTTCTCTACTTTTCCCTGATCTTGTCTTTTGTTGTTGTTGCTATATATTTCTACTACGAAATACCTAGTTATATTTTTCTTCTTGTTTATCCTACTTGGAATTCATTAAAATTCTTGCACTGTAAGATTGAGATATCTTTCAGAAATTCTGTAAAAATCCCAGCTACTTAATGTTCAAACATTGATGCTATGCTTTCTTTCTAAAATTTTCTCCTTAAGCCCGATTAGATGCATAAACCACCTTGTGTTATCTATTATGCCTCTGGACACTTGAACATTTTCAACCCTTTATCCTCTGAGCTGAATCTGGAATAACTTCATTGGATATCATATAGTTCAACAGTTATTGAACTAAGTTAAATTTGCTAATCTATTATAGGTTTTTGTCTATTAACTTTTTTTAGCTTTTATTTTTTTTATATAACAAAACATTTATTGGTGCATTTTAGGCATACATAATAATAACACTCATCATAGGGAATTTGCACCTGTACACCATACATCCTGCCTCTTTTTTTCCCATTTCCCCCCTCCCCTTGAGCCCCATTCCCCTCTCTATGTACAAAAGGTTTGTTTCCATTTTTCCTTCTATTTTCACTTTTTTTCTTGTCCCTTTTCCTTTCTCGCTCCCCCCTCCCTTGCTCCCATTCCCATTTGAACATTTTCTTCCCATTTCCAGATATCTATTATACATTTTAGTCCTTATTTCCATTTTCTGTTTTCACATCAGAGAAACAATGTGATATTTACACATGTGTGTCTGATTTATTTCACTTAAGAGTATGGTCTCAAGGTTCGTGCATTTAGCTATGAATGTCTGAAGCTCGTTCTTTATGGCAGAGTAGTACTCCATTGTATAAAAAAACACATCTTCTATATCCATTCATTGGTTGATGGGCATTTGGGCTGTTTCCAAGTTTTAGCTATTACCAACTGTGCTGCTATAAACATGGGTGCACATATTTCGCTGTGGTATGATGCTTTTAATTCTTTTGGGAAGATACCAAGCAGAGGAATAGCGATGTCAAATGGAACCTCTAGTTTTAGCTTTTTGAGAAATTTCCACACTGATTTCCACAGTGGTTGCACCAGTCTACCCTCCCAGCAACAGTGGAGAAGGGTTCCTTTTTCCCCACATCCCTGCCAGTGTTTGTTAATGGTTGATTTCTTGTTAGCAGCCATTCTGGAGTGAGATGGAATCTCAGTGTTGTTTTAATTTGCATTTCACAAATGACCAGTGATGTTCAACATTTTTTTTCATATATTTGTTTGTTGTTTCTGCTTTTTCATTTGAGAAGTGTCTGTTCATTTCAGATGCCCATTTTTTGGATTGGATCTCTAAATTTGGGGGGGGTCTGATTTCTTTGAGTTCTTTATATATTCTAGATAGTAGTCCTTTGTGTGAGGAACAGCTGGTAAAAAGTTTTTTCCCATGCTGTGAGTTGTCTCTCCACTCTTTTGGTGGTTTCTCTTGCTTTGCAAAAGCTTTTTAATAAGATGCAGTCCCAATTGTTGATTCTTTGTAGTATTTCCCATGCAGTCTGGATTTTGTTCATGAAGCCTTTGCCTACTCCTATGTCCTCAAGTGTTCTACCTATTCTCTCTTCCAGCGGATTTAGTGTCTCTGTTTTAATTGTTTATAAACTTTTTAATTTATTTACACTTTCACTTCATGATTGTTTTTCCAAATCTTGATTTCTTTTTCTGTGCTTCCTACTCATATTTACAAGCTCCTCTTTCATGATTTTAAAACCATTTTCTTTCTTTTTAGATTTGGGTTTTGCTTATTCGAATACCTGATGTATTTGTGGATCTGATTTCTGCTGAATCTCATGTTGTTTTGTCTATTTTATTATTTTTCACTAGAGCTAATGTATCTTGGAAGTTCATTTGTGGTCATTGCTTGATGTCTGTGTTGAGACCAAGTTCCTGCAGAATATACTGTGTTTGTTCCCATCAGTCACCTAGAAGTACCTCCAATCCAAGGTCACTCTATTCAATTTCCAACTTAAAGCTTTTCACCTCACACTGGCAACATGACGTGAGAAAGGAAACCCACATGTGGGCCATATTTAGGTATCATGCTCAGGGGAAGTCCTTTTTCTAACACCAAACTCAACACCAGCAATTGTTGACTCTTCATTCATGATGCATTTAAATTTTATTAACATTTACCCTAATAGGCATAGCCTTGTAGTAAAAAGATGTACATGCTGTTATGTTGTGTGCTTAGGAGGAGCTCTTGTCTTCATCTCTTTACCATACCTTTGTGGATTTTCATTATCATTTGCTTTAAGCACAATCTCCTAAGGATAAAGCTGCATACTTTTTTCATCTCTTTCTACTTTGCATTTTAAGCTCCATGAAAGCAGGGTCACATCTAACTTATTCACTGCTGTTTCACAGCAAAATGCCTGGCACACACTCTATATGTGTGCATTCTTTCCTTTGCATGGTAGAATCCTTCCAAGCAGTGTTCCAGCCTCTCTTAAAAATAAGTTTCCTCAGGACATCAGATAGTCTCTATGTAAGATCGAAAGCTATGGCTCTTTTTATTCTTTATGCACCGACCAGTCACTCTGCCATGTTGATTGAAGAATAGATCTTTGGACGCAGCATCATGAGCAAAACACTTATGATCTCTCTTCCCAATCTGTAATCCTAGCTTCCTCTAAGCACAGGTTCATCTTCTACCTCCTAGACCTATCATGGGTCAGTCCCTTAATCTTTTCTCCTGTTAGATTTATGTGAAATATTTAAAGGAAGATTTATAAAGAGTATTCAAAAACAGAAGCAAAATATTAGATGTCAATAATGAAATTATAAAGTTCATGTGAGTGGCCAGACAGAAATCCAGAACCCCGGGGAGTATAATTTTATGGGGAAAAATCCCCAAGAATTAAGTTTATACACGAAGAGTGATTTGTTTCACATATCTGTTTTAGCCTTGATACTGTGTGGGAATGCTCAGTCAATGGGAAGTTAGTGGCTACAAACTTTGAAATAAGCTAGTGATAGCTCACTTATCATTACAAGTTTCTTAATAGCTAAAAGCCAGGTGTGCTGGCACAGGCCTATAATCCCAGCACCTCTGGAGACTGAGGCAGGAGGAACATCAATTTGTTTGAGCCTAGCCTGGACAACTTAGTGACTAAGTGAGTACTTGTCTCAAAACAAAAAACAGAACAAACAAAGAAAAAACTACAAGCAAACAAAAAAACCTCAGAGGAATAGGGCTGTAGCCCAGTGTGAAGGCCTTGGCATCAATACCCAGTACTCTAGTACTAAAACAAACAAACAAACCAAAAAACCCAAATCTCTTAAAAGTTTACCAAACATTATTTACAACAATTAACTGAAAATGAACAAATGATCTAGACATAAGAGCTAAAACCATAAAGAAGATCAAACTATGAGTGAAGAATAAGTCTTCAGGACTTTGGATTTGCCATTGGATTCTTAGGTATGAAGCCTAAATAACACACAACAAAAGAAAACACAGGCAAATTAGACTTCATCAAAATGAAAATCTTTTTTTCTTTTCTCTCAGTGCTGGGATCAAACTCAGGGCCTCACACATACTAGCAAGATCTCTACCACTGAGCTACATCTCCATCCCCAAATTAAAATCTTTTGTTCATCAAAGGACATTATCAAGGAAGTGAAGGCAGGCATGGTGACACATGCCTGAAAACCCAGCACTCTGGGAGGCTGAGGCTGGAGGATCACATGTTTGAGTCCAGCCTGGAAAATTTAGTGACACAGTGAGACCCCGTCTCAAAATAAAAACAAAAGAATGGGCTAAATCTTCTGCAAAAGAGAAGACTAAGAGATAGAGGGAGGGAAGAGAGAGGGATTGTGAAGGAAATGAAATGATAATTAAGATGAGTTATGTATGTGTACCAACTCCCCACAAGAAATTTAATCATTATGTACTATGAACATGTACTAATAAAAACTCAAAAGAAATTTTAAAATGAATGAGCTTGGGCTGTAGCCCACTGCAAAGTTCCTGGATATGATCTCCAGAGCAGTAAAAGAAAAATAAGAGGACAATCCAAATAATGGAAGAAAATATTTGCAAATCATATTTCTGATAGTGTCCTAGTGTCTAGAATATAAAAGGACTATGACAACTCAGTAACAAAAAGACAACCTGGATAAAAATGGGCAAAAGACTTGAATATGCATTTCCCCAAAGAAGATATGTAAATGACCAACAAACACGTGAAAATATGTTCATTCTTGTGAGTCATTAGAGAATTGAAAAATCAAAACCACAATGAGGTAACCCTTTGTGACCCACTAGGATGACTACTGTCAAAAATATGGAAAGTAACATATGTTGGTGAGAAGTTAAAACTTTTGGATGTTTCTGGAAAACATGGAAAATGGTTCAGCCACCATGGAATAGAGTTCAGTGATTCCTCAAAAACCTAAACAGAATTACTAAAATACTTAGCAATTTTTTGTCATAAGTAAAAGAATTGAAAAGTGATATTCAAACAAATACATGTATGTACGTATTTGTGTTAGCACTATTCACATGAGCTAAAAGGTAGAAACTTCCCAAATGTCCATCAACAGAAGGATCAGCAAACGGCGATATATATGTTTTTTTAGTCATAAAAATAATGAAGTCTTCACACATACTACAATGTGGATAAACCTTTAAAACATTATGCTAAAGTTAGAGACTATACACAAAAAATTATGGTGTATGATTCCATTTCTATGAAATATCCAGAATAGGGAAATCCACAGAGATAGAAAGCAGAGTAATGGTTTCCAAGGACCCTGAAAGGATAGGAATGGAGAATGACTGTTCTATGGGTAGAGGGTTTCATTTTGGAATGATTAAAATATTTTGGAACTAGGTAAAGATTCTAGTTGCACAACATTGTGAATGTACTAATTGCTACAGAATTGTTTGCTTTAAAATGGTTAATTTTATGTTACATAAAATTCACTACAAAATTAAAAAAATTAAAACCCCAAGGAAATGTAAATAAAACATGGAAATACCCCCAAAATGCAAGCTAAATATTTGCCCCAAATCAGGGAACTGGGCCTACTTGTTGTCCTAGTTTTTCTTTCTATATTTTCTTTCTGTTTTCCCATTTTTTAAATGGAACTTTAAACATAATCTATACTATCATTCATCATAGTTCATTTCTACCTTATTGCACAGAATTTTTGTTGTCTGTATTAGTTTCCTATTGGTGAGTAACAAATTAGTGGCTTAAAACATCACATATTTATTAACTTAGTTCTCATGGGTCAGTAGTCTAGGATGACACTACGTGGCCCTGCAAGGCTTCAGTGAAGGTACTGACTGGGCTCAATTCTCATTTGGAGGCTTGACTGGGAAAGAATCTGCTTCTAGCTCTTTCATTTGGTTGGCTGCATTCATTTCCTTTGAACTGTAGGACTGTGGATCCTTTTTTCTTGTGTTAGCTTTTGAATGGAGGCCACACTTAGCTCCTAAAAGGTAACCTGAAATTCTAGGGGCTATCTGCACTTCCTTGGTATGGGACCTTCTCCATAATGGTCATTTAGTAAATCAATCTCATAAGGAGATACTCACTTCCATTTGCCAAAATGGAATGTTCTATAAACTGACATTATCTTGGAAGTGACATCTTATGACTTCTGCATATTTTGTTGGCAAGTCATGGGTTCTGCCCATACTCAAGGACAGAGATCACACATTTATGTGAACACCAGGAAGTCACCTTAGGGTATATCTGCTACACGGTATCTAATCCTTAATGTCATTTCAAAATAAGGTCCAATATTTCAAAGATAAATACTTTCAAGTTATGATTCCATAAACTATCATGTGAAAATTAGCTAATTTAAATGCTGAGGTGAAATTTATACAATACACCTATTGTTGTCTATAAAGATCACATGTCTTTAAACTTATTTTATCTTTTCCTGGAAACACACAAATGACAAGTTGCCTCAAGTCTAAGCCAGTGGAGCTGTACACAGCAACAAAATTTCTAATTCTGTATCTCTACTCCAACAGCAGACAAAGATTTAAATTTAGACACTAACTGTAGTTGAATAGACTTTTAAAGTCAAACTCAAGGATAGTGATTATTTCTAAAAGCCACACTCTTCTCAGAGCCTAAGTAAGTGAACCTAAAATTTTTCTTGTATACTTTGAGCAATAAGGAAAAATTATTTCCTTTAAATTTTAATCATTTATCTTATAGTCACCAAAAAACATTTACAAGCTTAGTCCTTCAAGAAACAGATAACAATACCTTTGACACTGATAAAACATACATTTTAGGGGAGATGCATTACAAAGACTCAGAAGAGTCGAGCTGAGTTTAGGTTTGCTTGCTCTAATTGCAAAGAGTGGCAAATGAAATTATATCGAAATTTTCTTGCAAGTGCACTCACATCCTCATCACAGGGTGCCATTGTACTTTATATCTAGACTACTATCCAATGATTGAGAAGATGGATTTGCTCTAATTTTATTCAGTATGTTCTTTCTAAGTGCTATAATAGGCTTTTGTTTGCACGCAGGCACCTAATTAAGAGAGGAAAAAAAATTCCGTGTTAAAATCAGCTGGGAATAATCAGAATGATCATTCCATGGCTCATAAATATTACATGAGCAATATGAGAGTGTTGGCAATATTTAACTGTTTTCCAGTTCCACTTAAAATCTTTTTGTTCTAAAAGTCTTCAAGCCCAAGAGAAGATCAGTGCTTTAAATTCCTAATCACAAGAAGAGCTCACAGGATTTCTATATACAGCTATTTGGTTTATTTATACATGTTCAAAGTTTATTACAAAAACCAACATATTATTGCTGTGGCTACTTTTAGTATCTCAGGAAAGGAATCTAGTGTGACTTACCCAGCATCCCACGAGTGAGATGCTATGTTCCCTGGGCAATTTCACCATCACCATATCTTGGACTTCTAACATTTTGTCTGTCCTTTTCTGTTGTTATTGTTTGAATTCCACTGCTTTTAGGGAATTTGGAGCAAAGGGATATGATTATATAAACCTTTTTTAAAAATTAAGTCCAATCAGAGTTCTCATTTAAAAAATCTTAGCTGGTGTGTCAGAAAAGAAATGCAAAACAGAAAATAAATAAACGGAGAAGAAATTTCCTTCAAGGAGGAGCAAAATTTATGCCTCACTGGAGTTCTATTTATTGCCCACTCTTTGGCTTCAGCCTATACCATGGTGGTCAGCTTGTGACCCCACAAGACCTTTCAGCATTATTCCTCCTCAGTTTGCTGCCTTCTCTTGATGGAGGGTTATGGGTGTAATGGGGGAGAAGGGGGCAGGGGTGGAGTCACAATAAGAAAAAGAGCCGTGAGCTCCCTCTGGAGGCTCAAATACATAATCAACAAATACTGTGTTCCAACATAATGTATGACTTTCCTGGTCCTTGTCTTTTGCAAATAATACAATTCATCCATTTAAAAATAGGGTTTTATTCCAACCATACTGAAGTTTTTTGGTTTCTCTAAAATATTTATCAAATATAATAAGATTTTTTTTGTTTTTTCCTTCCAAAAATCTGGGCTTATCAGGTAAGAATGTATGTGGGATACCTGCCATGGATATAGCTCTATTCTAAGCATCATGGGTCGTTTTTAAAAAAAAACTGCTAAGATGTATCCTCCTTTCCCTATTGGTTACAATAAAATCAGGGGCTGTGAGTGAGCATTCTGTGACTAGACCTGGGTTTCTCACTATGAAGATTCAGGGCTAGATAATTCTTGGTTGAGGAGGACTATACTATACCTTGGGAGATGCTTAGAAGCCACTAGATGTCATTTGCGCGCGCGCGCACACACACACACACACACACACACACTAGTGTGGCAAGCAAAAAGTCTCCAATCATTAACAAATGCCTCCTGGAAGGCCAAATATTCATTTTAAATCAATATATTTTATAAATTACTATATGTATTTTGCACCTGAGACATGTATTCTACAGATCAGATATACTACCATTTTTGTGAAAATGAAGTTCTGTTTTTGCATATATTTATTCAAAGGTATTTTTCAACAGTTTTTGTGATGTGTTAATTTCAAGGGTTACAGTCAGTTTAAAGGAATACAATCAATTGTCCCTTCAATACGTTTTCAAGTAGGTATTTGTAAATAAGTCTAATGGCAAAGAATATGAGAGTATGTTGAGTCTTTCCTTGAGAATATTATTCATGTGTGAATATTTCTTCGGTGGATCAAGAACAAAAGCTCTTGACTGGAGTCCAAGTCTGCTAATTATTTTGTGAACAGATTTCTTATTTTGATTTTTTCCAAAGAGTAATTTATGTACTGGTAACAACTGCAAAAGAATAAAAAGAAAATAAGTGGCAATGAATTTAAGGTTATTGGTGTTTGGAAATAAGAGCTATTCTCAAGTAGACCAGTGGTTCTCAAATGGGTGATTTTTCATTCCAGGAGATATTTGGCAATGTCTTCAGATTTTTAATTTTCACAACTGGGTGAGGAGCCAGTATTTGCACCTGGGAGGTGAAGGCCAGGTATGCTGCTAAAAATCCTATAATACACAGAGCAGTCCCCATTGGCAAGGAATTCTCTAGCTCCAGACATCAGTAGTACCAAAGCTGAGAAATCCCAGCATAGGAGACAGGAAGGGCTCATCACATAAGGTGTCTTGTGGTTCAGAAGAAAGTTATTTTTCCTCAAATTAACCTTTTAGTGGCCTGTGGGAGTTCTTTGCATTGGGTGTAGCACAGGCCTCCATTATTGTCTCTTAAAAGGTAGAAAGTCTTGAGAGGGTAAGATATTGAGTTGCTATGAATTGGGACCTTCTAGGTGGTTTGCTCTTATGTTAAGGTGATTGCAGAATAGAACGAATTTGTTTGGTGAGTGGATTTGAGAGAGGAAGAAGACTTTGACACACGGGAGGAGCTGCTGAAAGGGGCAATGGAGCCTGATAAAGGTGAACTCTATTGAGTGCATCATTTCCTTAGGGTTTGTTGTTTGCAGGATCATTCTTATGTCCATGCACATACATGATTGCAAGCTGTATGTTAAGGTGTGTGTGTGTGTGTGTGTGTGTGTGTGAGTTGAATTTTAGATTAACTCTAAAAGATGACTTCTGTAAAATGAACTTTCCATGCTTTCTTGTTCTTTAAACAGTGAGAGATAATGAACTCTATTCATCCCAATAATTTAAATAGCTCCTGGTTTACATTTAACCCATAGACTTCTAGAAGATATCAATTCCTTAGGGGGTGCTCTGCTTAGTCTTTCATTCCAGCTCTGCTTCTGTGTTCTTCCTTTTAACTGTTACATATTTAATAGCATATGTCTGCTCTAAAGTAGGTCCAAAGTAATTTGAAATGAAATCCCAGTCACTTTTCCAATTAAGGTTCTAAAACATGCCATCTATCTCCTTTTTTCTCTCAGAACAGCTTGAATATATGGTGTTTGGACCTTTTCATTTTCCAGAATATGTGTTTTGTCTGTGCACTCTAATGTTTCTCATTGCTAAATTGTAGTTTTTTACAATGATATTGGGTTTCAAAGTTTAGCCAAAACTTTCCAAAGTGAATTGAAGAACAGACAATTACCAAGAATGTCACACAGAATGTTCTTGGAAGCACAGCATCCCCTAAAATTGGGGTTTCCTGACATCTGCTTCTTCACAGTGGCATACTGTAGCATCTTTTTTCCCAATCACAGATCAGCCTGGAAGAGATCCCAGAAAAATTTAATTTTGTCATTCCAATCTTTTTCCACTCTTGCTTGGGCCCTGCTATCTTTATTTTCTTGGATTTCCCATTTTGGTTGCCAGTGAGCTGTTAATAGAATTGAATCTTCAATGCTTCAGACTTCTTCCCCTCACCAACAGGCACAAGAGGAGATTCTACTTTGCTTGAAACATACTCCTAAAAATTGAATATTACAAATTGAAGATAATGAGTTTTTGATAACCTTTCACCAGTTAGATTCGTTTTTGGGTGGGGGCAGTGCTGGGGATTGAACCCAGGGTCTTGCCTATTCTAGGCAAGCATTGCAGGACTGAGCTATATTCTAGCTTCTGCCACTTGGATTTTTAAACATGTAGCTAAGCTTATCTAAATTGTCAGATTTCACTGTGTGTCAATGTAATTATTACTGTAATCCTTATTGGTCATTTGAAGGCTTTAACCCCAAGGGGATATTGACTTCTCATTTGGCATCTCTTATTCCCTTAGGTCATCCTGGGCTTGGACTTAATGTATGGATAAAATAATTGACTTATGTGGATGAATGTCCATTCCTATAATTAGTATGAAATTGCATTTAAAAATTCTACCAATCCAACCCTTACATTCATTAAGACTGAAATATTGGAGGCAGGAGTGGTCTTCAACCACGTTTTACTTGTTGGTAAGTGTATCAAGGCCATTTTTCAGAGTCTTTTGGCAATACTACTATAAAATCTGTTAGTGAGTTCTGTTTTATAATCAACAGTGGGGCTTTAAATTTTCCTCCAAATGTGCCAGGTATAAAGACTTGGTCATTTGGATAGGCTCTCCATTTATAAAAGGAAAAAGAAAAGAAAAAAATGCTGACAGTATACCTGGAAAAAACAATTCCATTAATGCATTGATTTTGTAACATAATATGCTACCTCTTTGATAAATGATGAAAGTTGCTACATTTCTGTCAGATGACATGGAGGAAAATTAGGAAAACTTGTTTAAATATTTCATTCTGGTAAATTTCAGAAAACTATAAATAGTGTGCTTCCCTAGAGGCCCTTTTGGCCCTTCCTCACTGCCCTTGCTAAATAAATAAATACATACATACATACATACATACATACATACATACATAAAGAAGGAATGACAATCATGTTCCCAGAGAGGTGGCAATTAGCTTAAGAAAATTCTCTGGGTAAGGCATGATTGTGACTATAGAAAATGCATCCATCATGTTTGTCTTGCATCCTTTAAATCTGACAATAAATATAAACATTTAAAATATATGCAGCCAATAAAATGAAATTCCTTCAGAAGAAAACACTAATGCTCCCTTTTGTATATTTATTTGTTGTTGCTATTGTTTGTAAAACCCTTGAGGCCACAGCTCATGGTTTTTCTTTTCTCAGCCAATATACAGCACAGTGCCTGGCACGTAGTAGGTGCTTAATCTACATATATTGAACATATAAAAGCTTATTTTAGAGTATCAAGCAAATATCCATTTCTTGTCCACCCATTCTGCATAGAATTTGAGGAGGGGCAATAGAATGTGTAACATTTGATTTATTTTTGTTTTGTTTTGTTTTTCTGCAGTACTGGAAATTGAATCCAGGGCCTTCACACTGAGCTACATCCCTAGCCCTTTTAATTTGTTTATTTTGAGGCAGGATCTTACTAAATTGCCCAGGCTGACCCTGAATTTATAATCTTTCTACCTTAGCCTTCCTGAGTAGCTGGGATTACAGGCATGTGCAACCACAGGCAATGTAGTTCTGTTTTTCAAGGACATTTCAATGTAGTTAGGAAGATAAGATATACATACTGCATATGCATATATACAAAGTGCCTAATCAGCTATGTGTAGGCTAGAGACTAGAAGTGTAACAGAAATGTACAGGCTTTGCATCTCTAAGAAGTCTGGGAGGGGCAATTATTAAAGGAATAGTGGCTTTAAATGAAACTTTATAGATGGGGTGCAAAAGGGAAGTGAATATTCTCAGTAGGGCTTGGGGGAAGAGCTTCTTCTTCCTGGACAAAGTATGACATCCGGAATTAGTCTGGGATGCAAACAGTGAAAGGATAACACTAGTTGGTGGTGTCTGGAAACAAGGCAGAATTTGAATCTGACATAGCTTGTGATGGGAGTCCCTGCGGATTATGAGAGGAGATATGACATGAAGGTAGTGTTTCCCAGAAATAAACTAGACATAGACTTCAGGATGGATGGGAACTGAGCCAAACTGGACTTGAGGTTATTGGTTTAGGAGGCTGTCCCAGTGCTCTTATTCTCATGAAGGATTGGAAGAATATCTTTTTGATGAATTGAATTTGGAAGAAGGGATATCAGTTTAAAGGGGAGACAAAAATTGCCATAGCTCCTAACATGCATGTATTAGTTAATTATCGCTGTAGTAGTGCTGTGTGACAAATCATCCCCAAACTTATTGGTGTATAACAATAAGCATTTATTTTTCATAAGCCAGATTGGATTGGACAGAGTGGTTCTGATTCTGGCTACAACTTCATGGGGCTTGGTTCCAGGTTTTATAATGCATGCACCAGGGTTTGAGCTCCAGGCTTCATTTCTACAACCTGGGTCTCATTATGAGGCTTAGGCTAATGGGACAGAGGCTCCCTAGGATCATTGTTCTCATGGACATTACAGGAGGACAAAAGGCTAAGTCAACTTGCACAAGTATCCTTAAGCCTTCTGTTTAAGTTTTATTCTTTGGTCAAAGTAAGTCACATGACAAAGCCCAAGTTTGGGCAGGGAAATGCTTACTTAGTTCACTTCAAGAAAGAGATTGAAGTGACTGTTTTCTGACCAATAAGCCATGCTCTCACAACTGATATGATTTCTCTGAATTGCATCTGCACACTCTATTCACCTTAATACCTGTAGGTGTCTCTATACTTGTGGAAAGGTCAAACCTCTTAGTAATCAGGGCTCTTCATGATCTGCCTGCATTGCCATCCTTATTCTGCCTTGTTCTAAGCTGTTTTACCTCTCATCGCAATGACTTCTTTACAATTCATCCTGAAGTTTCATGCCTGCTTTTTACATGTTGTTTCTTGTGTCTAGAATGCTCCTTTTCTTTCAGTCTTTCGAGTCTCATAACTTAAGTGTTGAAGAATTCTCTGACGCCTTTGCAAAACTGTGATTGATGCCACTTATGTTTATTCCCAGAAATAGTATACATAACTTTGTCAAAACACCTACTACCTTTAATGCTGTGTCCTGGGCTTTGGACATATGGCGCATATCTATCTATCTATCTATCTATCTATCTATCTATCTATCTATCTGTCTGTCTATCTATCTATCTATCTATCTATCTATCTATCTATCTATATATCATCTATCTATCTATCTTGCATGCGTTGATGGAGGCCAGGAAAATGGTGGTACCCTTTGGAGGAATTGGGAACTTAGGAAGCAGAATGAAAGGTTCTTTGCTTGTATTTATTGTTTTTATTATGTGATGGGTAGATGACAGATGGGAAAATGAAGTTTTATGTTTTAGCATTTTTAGATTGGAGGTGAGGATAGGGCATCCAGGTGACTTTCTGTAGCTCAAAGTCTGGGACTGAAGCAAAGGTGAGAGGTCTGGGATAGAAAGTCCAATTTGACAACCATCTGCATTAAACTCATATTGAAAGCTTGACCATAGCTATATGGTCTTTTCTGACTAATTGGTGTCTAAAATCCTGCCTTTGAAAGTTGTTCCATGACAAGGGATTTTTTAAAAAAAATACCTATTTGTAGTCAATCCATAAATCACATCCAACTCATAGGAAGTGTACCTTTGTTCATATTCAGAAGAGAAATTATTGTTTCATCAACTTTATATAACCTATCACCCAAAATTTTATTTCTTAATGTTGATAAAATGTTATGAAAACTTTGAATGTTTCTTTATTAAACAACTTGTCTTTCTAAACAGCTTACATCAGGAACAGCTGCACAGTCACTTTAACAAACTAGTTGACTAAGTGCTTTTCAGTTTGTATAGGAATATGGTTTTCCTTTGCTTAATGAAAAAAGAAATCTGCCTTGGTTTCATAACAGGAATAGCTTAGGATCCCTATCTGAATGGGCTATTTAGTCTTTGGATAATTTCATATGTCTATGAGACACAGAAGAAATGATAGTTGATTATCTGACTGCTTCGGTAATGTATAAGGATCTCATCTAGAAATGTGCTGCCTCCTGGAGAGAAATTGGGAGATAGTCACCTGTGGAATTGCTTCACCTACCAAATCGCCTTATCCCGGGAGCTGAAATCCTGTCTTTACCCATATCCACAGGACATCCTTGAGGGTCATCATATTTGCATATGATACACCACACTCAGTCCAAAAGCAATAAAGACATGAGCTATACTAGACCCAAACCGAATAGCTCCACTTGCAACTTCTCAGTAATGTTCTTAGAAAAACTCAAGGAGGCAGAGGTCCAGAAACCATCCAATCCCATAAATTAACATAGTCTTGATAATGAAACACTAATGTTAGCCGGGGAATCAGAAAACTTTCAAGTCGAATAAATTATTTTTAGCAACTCTGACAAAAAGTGTATACATTTAAGATAAATAACATCAGAAATACTGTAGCTATTCCCTCAGGGTGCCACTAGCGTGTTTGAAGCTTGATGTGAGAAGTTAGAGAAGTCCCTGACAACTTCACCAGGGCACAGAAAAGTGACACGTGGACCTGTAACAATCACAGGGGACTGGATCTGCACCTCCTGCTGCTGATCATATATCAGAGATTCTTGAGAAGCAGAAAGCAAGTCTGAATGGAAGATTACAGAGACACAAGCAGAGGAAGCAATTAGCAAATGGAGTACACCAGCTCTCCCAACTAAACACCTCTTCATCAAATGATTACAAGCATCTGTGCATGCTGTGGATGGCTGTGTCTGTCTTTGGGAGCCCATCAGCGATATTCAGAGTGGGAAAGATGAACCTTCCCTTATCAACACAACAAACAGACCCTGAAAAGATTTTCTGTGCTTTGCTTCTCTTCCTGTCTTTGAGGAAAGAACCCAACTTACTGACATTTCAAAGGGCTATGCTTCAGAACTTAGCTAGAAGTGGTAAAATGATATGCCTTGTCGGATTCATTATTTTTTAATTACACCAAATCGTGTTCTACTCATAACTTTAAAAATCCACTTTATTGTGTTTTACCTACTTAAGCTCTCTTACCATCTCTGTTCTACCTCCCCTCTGCTCCTACACATGAAGTCTTTTCTGTAGGTTTTGGCACAAGTTTGGATTAATTTCCTCCAGTTAATTTTGGCATAGAGTTGTGAAAAAATTTGATGAAGATTTTTAGTTACAAGGGGGCAAGGTGGTTTACAAGCCAAAGAGCATATCTGGATTTCAACCCTTACTTTAAAATATCCCTAGAACAGTGATTGAAATTACACAGGAGAAGCAAGGATCCAGTTAAGAGTCTGATAAAAGGAAATTTGATATAAATATGTAGCAGTGTTTAACAGAGGAAAAGAATGTGAATATCATAATAGATCAAGGACAGATGGTTTGTTCATTGTCACCTGTGAGGCTGAGCTTAGCTTGTGAGCATTCTCTGCTCATTCCCTCTTGCTCATAGTAGCTGGCTCAGACTATGTTTTCCTGTCCATTTTCTTTCATTCCTAAGTTCATGTTGATACTTTTCAAGACAACTCAGGCATCAACTTCCCCTGAAAGGGCTTCCCAAATCTTTAGATTAGACTTGGTGTCTTTTCTCTATGTAACTTCAGCAACTTCTGCCTGGCTTCTTTATCCCACTGAATTACCATACTTTACTCATTTGTGAGTTCCTTCCTATGAAATTGTTTTTCATTCTTGAACTTCCAGTACCATAGTATTTTATTTAACAAAAGGATGTTTTATCTGTAAATCTTGCCTTTCTATTTAGTACAATTTGTAGTTCATTGAATGCTTTTAAAAAACTATGAATCTATTTATAATCTTTATTTTGTCCAGTATGTATGAATATTCATACATTTAGCTGCAGAAATATCAATGTACTTGATTATAAGGTGCTGCTCTGATCTCTACTGATGACTTATGTAATCATTGGTCTATGCATGGCTCACCTTTCTAAAATCAGAAGAAAAATGAATTCAAGTAGGCATATAACCCTGAGAATTTCAGATAGAGGCAGGTGGATCTCTCTGCCTACATCCCACTCCCTGATACAGTACTTGACACTTGGGGAGTAGGCATTTGCATTAGTTAAGGCTGGTTGTGCTAGCAGCTATAACAAAGACTGGAGACAGCCACATCTGGTAAATGGTTTTCAGCATTCCTTTAAGGTGGGCTCATTTGGAAGTGCAGGAATTTCAGTTGCCTTTTTTGATGATTTTCTTGACAATCACACAAAAGCTTCATTGAAAATATAGGAGGGTGATAGGTGAGAGAGAGCTTAAATTAAGGAGGAAGTCAATCTAGAGAAGGAAGGGGCTATGTAAATGACTATAAACTTCTTACTATCTTAATTTTATGAGAATGGACAAATATTGATTTAGGAGAACGATGATGCTCATACCATTTCCTCCAACAAAGAAATAGACGTTGTTAGAGAAATAACCTCCAAAACAAAAAAGGCAAAAAGAGTCAAGCTGAAGGCAGAGGCCATCATATTTGGTATGTTCAGAATACTAATTTTCAATTTTATATTTTTCATTCTATCTAGGGGCTTGCTGGAATGACTTGACCTGCACAATTGACACATTTTTCTTTGTAATTAAATGAGACTTTGGAATTTGTCCCTGTAAATGAATCTTTAGAATGCCCTGTGAATTAATAATCTCCCCAGCATCTTTTCCCAAAGATTTTTTTTTTGGTAATGGGGATCAAACTTGGGACCTTGCACTTGCAAAGCAGGCGGAGAAACCACTGAGCTAAATCCCCGGACCCAAGATTATTGTTTTTGAATAAAGATCGACTGGCCATCATTAACAGACTAGAACCAATGCCCAGGCTTTCAGAAAACACAATTTTGAGTGAGGCATGAATGTAATGATGTCTGTATGTAACTAGAATCTAAAAAGTAAATAACAATAACAGTGGCTCTTACTCTTCCTGGGAGCCCACAGAATATCCATCTATACACAAAGCCTTGCCTTAAACACAGGATTAGGCAGCTCCTGGGAGGCCTGTTCTCATAATGCTAGAAAGGAAGATATGAAATGTGACCGCAGAGCATTGGACTTCCTTCTCAGTGCATTCTGTAGAGCATTTATTACCCAAATTCTAGACAATGAAAGATGCATTTTAATTAACTTTCTGTCTCTCCGGTGAGTTCTTGGACCCGTCACTTCCCTTTATACAGCTCAAATGATATAAAGGAACAATAGTCTGCCTGCTTCTGCTCATGTGGGTATAGGAATCAGTTATTTTCCTAGGCTTGTTCATAGGCAGACCGATTTGATTGTGTGCCAGGTCAGCAGTTCCATGAAGCTGGGTAGCATTAGTCCAAGAGATATATTTCTAATCACATGACAATGCCAGGGAATGATTTAAAACAAATATGTAACAGAAAAGCCAAGTAAAATTAAGTAATGTAAGAAGTCAAAAGCAGCCACACTGCATTCTTGTTTTTCCTCTACCTGTGCCCAATTTCTAAGCCCCTAATCTTAGGGCAATAGTATTGACAACTGAGAGCCTTCCCTAATGTACAATGGGTATGTGCACAGTTCATGCTCAATAAATATTTGTGGAATGAATTTTTAAAAATCCCCTGGAAACTAGAGAAGGAACCCCCCCAGGTGTCATCCCTGTAATTATTCATTCATCAAGTCATTATTAAGCAGTTATTATGTGTCTCACAATTTTAGGCATTCAACACGCAAGACTAAATCAAAGGTGCTTGAGTTCCTTAAGACTAGTGAGGTAGGATTTGGCACAATCAGCACCAAAATCTGTTACAGTGGATATACATTCCACTACCAAAAGAGGAAATGGGAATTTCTCCCCCAAAGACCTTGTCCCTAGGACACTGTCAGGTAGAGTCTTAATGAAATAAGCAGAGCCTGAGTAGATAACCACTAACTACTCTGGAAGCTACTCTGGCATTAAGCTACTCTTATCAAGCCCCCCCCCCCCCGCCAACTCCAGCGACTCAAATTGAAAGCATAAATTGCAATGATCCAGGATCAGCAACAGCATTGAACTGAGTCACTCCCCAGCATCCCTACCTATTCCAGCCCAAGGCAGTGGAAGAGAGTCATGAGATCTGAGAGGTTGAATTTGGAATGCTAGCTCTGCAAGTCACTTTACCTTCTTTGAGCCTTGATTTCTTTATCTGTAAAGTAGGGATGTAACTGGATTAACAGGGACCATTACAGGTCTAATAGAAGTGATGTACTGCGCTTTACTATGATCCTGGCACCCCCCTCCCAATTAATTTAATTCAGTTTGGCAAGTATATATTGAGATTCTGCTGAGAATCTGTTAGTTCACTTTTCCATTTGTTACCTGGGTTCTTTCACTAGTTCTTCTCATTGTGCCTTTAAAAAAAATCTACCCATCATTCACCTAAATGTATGTATTAATATTATGAAATGCACGTTTTTTGCATTCTACTCTGTCTCAGGCTGCAAACAACTGATTTTCTGGGGGTATTTCAGCCACATAGGCTCTTACCCTAATTACTTCTATTATGGCTTATATCCAGATGTCCCCTCAAAGCCTCATGTGCTCATAGGTGGATCTTTGGGGATCAGATCACAGGGGTGTGATACTCAGCAGTGCATTAGTCCACGGATGGGTTTATAGCTAAATGTGATTTGGGAGGTGAAACCAGGTTGGAGCAAGTGAGTCACTAGGGCCGTGGCCTGGCAGGGTCTATCTCCCTCCCTCCTCCCTTGATCTCTTTCTGCTTCTCACCACCCTGCCATGAGCTCTTTCCCTTCTGCCATGCCCCTCTGCCATGTTGCCCTGCCTTGGAGCCAACCAGCTATGGACTGAAACCTCTACAAACTGTGAGCCAGAATAAACTTCTTCAATATGCAGGTGTTGGATATTGTGTCTCAGTGATGAGAAAGTAACTAAGACAAGTTTAATGGAGCTTCCAGTCTTGAAACTGTCCCATCCCTCCTCTCCAACTCTTCAAAGGGAGGCTGAACAAGGACTGGCTTCTCTCTCCTCCCTTCTCCTCCCGCCTTTTCATTCCCAGAGCTGTCTATATAATAGAATTACTTGAGGAGTGTTCTACAAATATTCCTTAGTCCCATCTTTAGCTGTACAATTGGCCTAAGCTTGCTTCATCATGCATTAAACATGCCAAAGGTTGAGAACGATTGTTGTAATGCAGAACTCCATGTAGGTCTGGTAAGAAGGAGGACTTCTGTTTGAGGTCAAGGTCTACCAGTCTGATTCAAGCAAGTACAATTGCCAACCCAAAGCCATAGGATTCTGGGTTCAGCTGGTGTTCAGGGGTTGCTCAGTTCTTGTTGTGGAATGAATGAGTGGCCGTTTCTTTGCTGTGGACATACTAATTGTATACTAAACCACTCAGAACATGGCTGATCATTTGCTTTACTTTATTTAATCTCCGTGCATTCCACATGGCACTTATCTGGCTATGTTCACCATCAGACCTGGTCTGGCCCACACCAAACTATAAGCCAACACCTAATGAAGTTAGTCCCCCAAACCCTTGTATTATTTATCACTTTGGTGTTAGACCACTTAATGGGAGCAAATTGGAAGAGGTTAGATTTTTAGCTTCTGACTTTATGGTTCTGCTTCCTGTTCAGCATGGACTGTCTGGCTGTGTGGTCTCTGACTGCCAGGGTTAAATGTTCTGTCTAGCCCAAACTGGCCTGGAGGGCTCTTCACTGGGGCCAGGTGTCCTTCCATCCAAGGAGCAGGAACCATGCTCTCTCTGTGAGTCCAGTGCTCTTCCTTTTTCCTTGCATTGTTTTGATTCTTAGCACCTTGCACATAACCTTCATGACTGTTTTCATTTTTGTCTTGTGAGACAGTCTCACAATGTTGCCTAGGCTGGTCTTAAACTTGTGGGCTCAAATATTCATCTTGCCTCAGCCTCTTGAATAGCTGGGACCACAGGAGTACACCATGATGTGGCTTATCAACATTTTCTAAAATTTGGAATATGCCATCAGTGATTTGGGGACAAATGATTTTAGTAACTGGTCTGTGAACAATTCAAGTTTCATTGATTAGTATTTATTCACTTCCTGTCAAACATTATGCAATGCTCTAAACACTTAAATGACCCATGAAGTAAGGCTCATTCTGTTTTGTGTTCTTTAAAGTTAAGCTCGAGTAAACCAAAGATTCTTCTATCTTCATATTTCCCTGTATCCAATCTGAATTGGTGCTTCTCACACTATAGTATGTTCAGTTTTTAGGTGAAGGGATTGTAAAACATGGATTTCTGGAGCCTACTCCCTGAGATTCTGATTCAGTAATTCTCAAATGGAACCCACGAAAACCTGCATTTCACACAAACTTCCAAGCCACATAACAATGGCTGATGCTGCTAGTCCGTGGGCCACACTTTCAGTAGCACTTGCCTAAATCACAGACATTGCCTCTTGGATTGACAGTTTTTATTTGAACTTCAGCTTGACCATTACGTTAACCCCCAGCAGGAAGAGTCCATGACAGAAAAGCATAACAATTTGTTTGGTTCGTTTTATTTTACTTTTTTCCTAGTCTAGACTGAGTCTCTTTTATTTCCAATATTTCCTTTAATCCCTAGGCACCTGGAGATGCAGAACCATTCTGTAGAATTGTGTTGTCCTAGTTTTTGCCCTGATGAATCATCTTTTGACAGACATGTGAGCCCTCACCAAATGCATTATGTCATCTTCTGAGCTCTGCAGAGAGAATTGATATGCCTTTGGGTCCGACACGAACTGATGGCTTCTGTGTGCCCCTCATGTAGCAGCTCTGACTTGGAGGGGTTCCCACGAATGTGACAGGAAACCCTCTGGCTGGTGCCGAGTGGGAAAGAGGTGGGCTTGTGACTCTGGTTACTCAAGCTTCCTAACTCCGTGCTCTGTGAGCAGATCTATCTCCTCCCAGGCTGCCACATTCAAAAGTGGGATTTATTTTTAGAGAAGAAATCATTAGTCATTAGTCTCTCCCAAGCTTCTTTTTATCCTTTTGGGTAAAATTTAAGAACCTGATCTTTATAAGAAAATTTTCAGGCTGTTAAAAGAAATGGTAAAATGATTATAGCCTTGGTGCAATGAAGCCTTTTTTTCTGGACAAAGCCGGAGTACCCATAGCAGTCCTTGTCCAAAGCTCCTGGTCCCTACAGCTAAATCATTTTAACTTTTACAGCTTATTACAAAAGTCCACAAGTCTTTTGATTTTGTGATCCCCTCAAACCTAGGATCTAAAAAAATGAATTATATCACACCCTGAACATTTGCCCTTTAAGTCTATTACAAAATCTCATAATGGAAGTTGATTTTTAGCGAAATAGCCCTCTAGCTTAGGTATGTACAAATTTCCACTTAAAAACAGAAGGATTTAATAGATATAATCTATACTGAAGCAGAAATAACTGAAAACAAGATATCTCTCATGTCTTTAAATGTGAGAGTGGAATTTTTAACGTGTTTCCATCACCTTGGGCTAAATAAATGTGATGGTAATCGTTTTACTACCAGAAAGCTACTAAAGTTGCCAACTTTTGCTTTTAATTAAGTTGTATTTGTAAATGTGTAGTCAGAAATGTCATGATTTAGAAGCTCATCAAAAATTCATAATCACCTGGTGGCTGATAAAGCCCAGTCATCCCCTGGGATAGACACAGCACATTTCATTGCATGTATCTCTTCCTCCCCACAGCTGTACGTACCACTTTATTTTTACATCTTAATCCTACCCAGTGAGGCTGAGACCATCAATTTTAGGGAAGCAGGAGGTAGATTTTCTAAAGGTATACAAGGAACCCAAAGGAAAGAAATTCTAAAATGTGACAACATGGACCCCAAAGGGTTCCTGTGGTCTTGAGGGAGGAGGAAGGGCCTATTTTGTATGGTAGCCAGTTAGGATTTCTCTGCTCTGTTGAGCTGATGGAGGAGGAGGTGAGACAGATTGGATGATTCTCTTAGTCTTCTCCTCTACTTAAGATGATTTAGCATAGCAAATGAAGATGGCCACATATTCTTTGACATACTTCATTAGCTTAGCAGCAGGTCCCTATGCCCCCACCCCAAAACTTGAATGTGAGCAGGCTTTGTGACTGCTTAGACAATAGAATACAATGGTTTCTGGACATTAACCTTGAGAGGCCTATGACCTCTACCTATCTCTTAGAACACCCAGTCTTGGAAACCAACTTGTATGCTTGGAGAGGTCAAAGCAGATCTATGGAAAGGCCTACTCCAGAAGAACTAAAACCCAATTACGACTAGCACCAACTTGGCAGCCATATGAATGTGCCATGTTGAAACTGGATACCCCAGCTTTAACAGAGCTGCCCCAGCTGACACTGGCTCTACCCACCTTGGAGATTCAGTGGAAACATAAATGATGGTTATTATTTTTAACTGCTAAGTTTTGAAGTCATTTTTCATGCAGCAATATATATATATATATATATATATCCAGAATAATTAGCTTGTCCTTTTTCTATTCCTTCTCATAGCTACCCAAAGAGGCACTCCCAAGATTAATTAGCCTGTAGATCTAATGCCAGAGCCTTTCAGATAGGGTCCTGCCTGAATTCCCATGGCCAGAATGACCTTGGGTGTGTCCTCCTACTTGGCAAACGCTGTCCTCCAAAATGCTCTGTGTACCTTACCCCCACTCTATCATCTATACATTGTTGTCTTCTCTCATTTAGGGCTCACTAATTAACCAAATAATATGTTTTTAGTCAAGAGTAATAAAAGTAGCTTGAAATCTGCATCTTTCTCCTGGCCATCATGCAACAGAAAGCTTTTTTTTTTTTAATCAAGATTAAAAGCTTCTCAGTCCTCTAAATTCCCCCTTCAGTGACATAAGTATATCCTTAAGGGTAGAGCTAAAAGCTATCATATTGTTAAACTCTGAGAAGAGATTGGTGACAGTCAGCAGAGTATGGCTCAGCCTGTCACTGACCACAGAATGAGACCTCTTGCACTTTCAAGAGTGCTTGACTGTTAAGAAGGAGGAACTCCTGGGTCTGATCTCCAGCACAGCAAGAGGTAGGGGAGAGGAGATACATGTAGAAGGAAATGAGAAATGTGGAGTGGAAGGTATCAGAAATACACTTAGGTGCCTTACCCTTGATTGAGGTAGACTGGTCTAAGTCATTACCTACTGGGCCAATGCTGAATCATCACTGCCTAGTGCTAGTACTCCTTGAACTTGCTGACAGGGTAGGGCTATGTACCAGGTTCTAGTTCTACACCTGATATGAATTAAGGTAAGTATTGTTAGTATACTGATTTTGCCTGGGGAAATTGAGGTACAGAGAGGAGAGCCCACTTGGTTGAGGTCACACGGCATGGCATTGCATAACCTGAGTTTAGAACCAGGACTCAACGTTAGGGAGTCTGGCTCTATCATCTGCCCTGGGCTTCGGCTGACATCAGGAATCTGGGTGCAGACTGAGTTCACCATACACTTTTAGTCTTTGGCTCGTGTCAAGCATAAGAAGAATTGAGCTAAGACATGCTTCTTTTTTCTTATTTTAAACACATCATATGTGCCTTTGCAGGCTGCTTGAAGTCATCTTCAGAGAGCGTCAGAGTATAAATAAACAAATGTAAAAGGAAGGTTAAAAAAGAAAATGTAAAAAGCAAAGGAGTGGCTCTGTGTCATAAGTATTAACATTTTTGAGGCCGAGGGTATAGGTCAGTGGTAGAGCTCTTCCCTAGCATATGGGAGACCCTGGGTTCAATTCCCAGAACTGCAAAAAAAAGAAAAAAATAGATTTTGGGGTGTAGCCTATTGCCCAGCTAGCCTGGTGGCCTTTCTTCAACAGAAATGCTGACCTCTGATGGCAGACCTGGTTGTAGTGGATTAGCAGTTTATTGTGCTGACCCAGGGAACTAGATCACATCTATATTACACCTGTGTTCCAGGAAGTTCTAATAATTCTTGTCATAATGGCTTGAAAATCTTAAGTGTGCTTAAAACAAAAACAAACTAGCCAGGCATGGTGCCTGTGGTGGATTAACCAATGGTCAACTTGGAATGCCTAGCTGGACTGAGTCAGCGTGCTTCTGGATGTGGAAGACTCACCTGAGAAATGTTACCAACAGCATAAAAGGAGAGCTGGAGGGGAAGGTTGTATGCTGTTGATTTTCCTGGAGAAGCTTGCTGGCTGGTTTTCCTGATACGCACTTGGCTGTTCTCATCTTCACAGGAGCTCGGGTCCTCGCTGTCTCCAAGGACGGCTGCAGTTCTCTTCAGGGGAGCATCGCTTCCTGGCGCCACTGCAGATCCCTCAGCCTGGTGGCACAGACCCTTCACCCCGCCAGCGCAGACTTTCTAGATTTCACTACTAGCCTTAGGGCCTTCCCAGTGCAGATCCTTGATACAGACTTGCATGAGACATTGCCATGGGCTCTAGGCTGGACTGGTGGAGGACACTGCCTCGGGCCCTAGGCCTGTAGCTGGACTTGTGTGGGACATTGCTGTGGGACCCAGGTCCTTGGCTGGATTCTTCGGGTCTCTAGCATGTGGACAGATCTCTCGTACTCCTTTACATTAGACTTTTTGGGTGAATGTGATAAAATAATCCTATAAATTATGTGTCCTGTATTAAATCTATTCCCTTGCAAACCCTGACTACAACAGTGCCCCAGGCCTATAAGCCAAGCACTTGGGAGACTGAGACCGAAGGATCACAAGTTCAAATTCTGCCTGGGCAAACTCAGTGAGACCTTGTCTCAAAATAAAAAATGAAAAGGACTGGGAATGGAGCTCAGTGTGGAGGCCCTGGGTTCAAGCCTCAGTGTTCCTCCCCAAATTCATAGATATAGATGTGTTGCATCTATGAACATTTATTGAATGCTTGCAGAGAGTTGAATGCATACTTCATGGCATGCATTTTGGGGCAATAAGATAGCCTCGAGCTCAGAGAGCCCCCTGCCTAGATTGAAACTTTTCATTTGCTTTAAATAGCACACATAATTTAAGCCAACTGCACCACCCTAAAGAGGCTCAAAAACAAATCTATTCCTTCTCACTGGGCAGAAATAAGTAGATCCTGAAAAGAATGTGACCCATTTTGGTAGATCTTAAGTGCTCTCACAAATTCAAAAAGGAAAATAATAACCATATGAGGCGATAGATATGTTAATTAGCTTGATTGTGGTGATTATTTCCCCATGCATACATACATCAGAATATCCAGTTGTATACTTTAAATATAAACAGTTTTGTCAATTATACCTCAATAAAATTAAAAAGAGACCCATTTCAGAGAAACAGGTATTTAAAAAAATCTTGTATGTGTATCAAAAACGTAATTATCTAATATAAATGCAAAGACATTCCAAATATTGTTTAAAAATTTATGAGTCTAGTGTTTTAATATATTTACAATAAGCCCGGAGAACTTTTACAGATGACATAAAACAAATATCCTGTATTCTCACCACTCTTCTTTCCAATATTTCATATCAGCTGTGTAAACAATCAATACAGCGTAGTAAAGAGGTGTTGCTGAGCAGATAATGGACTTGAATTAGATAAAATTGGCCTGGGTAGGCTGAACACACCATTGGGGCATATTATTCTTACTTATGGCTTAATCTGATAGCTACTAGCTTGAAGTCAATAGTTTTTAGGTGTTAAATGAAAGAGAGAGCAACTGCCTTTGCAAGGAGGACAAACAGAGCAGGGAGAATCCGTGTGACCAGTGTGGAAAGTGTACATTTCCTGTATCTCTTGAAGTTTTCCTTGGGAAAAGTTCTGCTTTGTTTGTGTGGGGGGTGTTCTTACAAAGCTTTTAGAATCTTAATTAAATTTTCAAAATTAACATTTACATTATTTTTGAATTTTGAATCATAAAAATATTTTAACTGATTCTCATAAAAATAGTTGCCTGGGCTGTGATTATTATTATTTTTTGTTTGTTGTTTTTTTGAGACAGGGTCTCGCTATGTAGTTCAGGCTGGCCTCGAACTCATGGTGATCCTCCTCCCTCAGCTTCCTGAGTGCTGGGATGACACGCCCAGCCCGTATGTGATTATTAATTTACTAAGTGTATTCACATTTTTATTTTGGGTGCCAGTGATATTTTAGTTTAAGTTAAGGGAAAACAGAGCAGAAGAGAAGCAGAATCTGAAGATGTGGGTTTATGATGCTGTTTTGTAGCTCCTTCCTTACTCGTTGTGTGACTTAAGCAATTCTGTGCCGTAATTCCTCCTCGTGGAGGATGTGGGTAATGACACCTGCTTTCCCTGTGCCAGCAACCTACCTGATGAGTAAATGAGAACTTTGTCGGGGTACTGTTTGCAAATAGAAAATTGATATTGATAGCAGATATTACTATTAAATCCCGATTAAAGGAAAAAATCATTTAGAATATTTATGATATTACTGCTATATGTAGGGCAATAGTCTGGGTTTTGTGAACATTATAAAAATAAACCAAATATACTTTCTGTAGTCTGTAGAGACTTATAGTAAAGGTCAACAGATGTTTTCTATGAAGAGACAGATAGGAAATAGGCTTTGAAGACTAGATTGTCTCTGTTACTATTACTCAACCCAGCGGCTATACCATCGAAACAAAAAAGACAATACGTACAATAATGAGCATGGCAGTTTTCCATTAGTACTTTACTTACAGAAACATGCAGTGGACCAGGTTTAGTCCCTGTGCTGTAGAGTGCTCACCTGGGTTAAATTAGATAGATGATGTGCACATAAAGCTATGATCTGAAGCTGGAATACTCAGTGTTCCAAATGAAATAGATGAAGAATGAATGGCATCCTGTGGAGGCAAAAAAAAAAAAAAAGGAGTCCTGGAAAAGAGATTATAGATTTTTATAGATTTGAGTTCATCCTTGAAGAATGTGTTCATTTTTGTATTTATAGAGGCACAGAAAGACATTGCCAGGAGAAAAGATAGCCCAAGAAAATGTAGAAAGAAGGAGAAGGTACTTAAAGAAGAGCAAGTAGTTTGCCTGCCCAATCTGTAAGGGTAGAGTTAGAAGCAGGAGTCCACTGGAGTGGATGTAAGAGAGGAAAAACATATATAGATGCTTGAATATGAGCGATCTTATTTCTGACCTCATCCTACCCTCTTTCTGCATACTCAGATGTAGTTAGGAAAACATTTCTTTTATTTGTGGTGGTTGGGCCGCTATTACATGTTTCTATGTTGCAGAATCATTTTAGGTATTTCTAAGGGTGTTCTGCAACTTGTAATCATTCCCAGGGGTGGTTTGTTTTCCTTCATGCTGCTTCACACATTACTCATCGATCGATGAGGAGCTGCATGTAGGCTGGCCACTCCAAGGATAGAACAATGAGGAGGGGTATCTGATTCAGAGCAGGAACTGAAGCCCTGGAACCACCCCGCTCAACATGGGAGCCACTAGCCTTGTGTGACTATTTAAATTTAAATAAAACTAAAAGTTCAAAAGCCAGGAGCAGTAGTGCATACCTGTAATCCTAGCACTCTCTGGGAGGCTGAGGCAGGAGGATTGCAAGTTCGAGCTTCACCTGAGCAACTTAGAGACAGCGAGACCCTGTTTCAAAATAAAAAAAATAAAAAGGGCTGGGGATGCAGCTCATTGTGAGGTACCTGAGTTCAGTCCCCAGTTCAGGAAAAAAGTTAAATTTTAGTGATTTACTCATACTGATCATATTTCAAGTTGTCAATAGCCATTTGATATGTCAATAGCCATTTGATATGATGTCTAGTGGCCACTGTACTGAGCAGTACATATACGGAATGCAGTGGCGCCTCAGTTCATGAATACTTTTGTTTGCAAACAGTTTAACAAACAGAAGTGTTTGACAAAATTTTGTTTTTGTGTATGAACTCTGCATCGGGTGATGAACATGGCTGCGGCCATCTTTCCCATACAAATACGAATGTGGCCATCTTTTTCAGAATTGTGGAATGAATTACATTTGTGAACCGAGGTACCACAGTAATTTCATCATCATGGAGGGTCCTATTGGACTGTGCAGCTTCTAGGAGATAAGAAGCTAATCAATCTTACAGCACGAGTGTGAAAACCCAGAGCTGGAGATTTGGGCCTCAGTAGGACTTTTAATGACTGTGGGTCTATTAATAAATACTTGACTTTCTAAGTACTGCTTTTGCCATCCATAATATGGAGCAATAGCAGTACATAACTTGCACATAGTTATGAAGATAAAATGATGCCTATTCTATGGAAGGTGTGAAATGTTACATAAATATAAGGTATACCTGTTATTTCGGTGATACCATCTCTGTGCCTTCAGGCAATTTCCATTATTTCCTTGCTTGCTTCTATGTGCAAAAGCACATAGTTTGCTAAGTGAGATAGTTTTGCTTATTCCTTTTCAATCTGCATACCTTTCATTTCATTTTCCTACTAAATTGCCCTGGCTAGAACCTCCAGTGCAATGCTGAATAGAAGTGTTGAGAGCAGATATCTGTGTCTTATTTCTGATCTTAATTGGAAAGCGTTCAGTTCTTTCACCATTGAATCCAGTGTTACTGTGGGATTTTGGTAGATGTTAGGTAAGCACTTTACCACTGAGCTACATCCGCAGCCCTTTTTATTTTCAAACAGCATCTTGCTAAGTTGCTCAGGCTGAGGTCAAACTTGCAGTTCTCATCCCTCAACTTCCCAAACAGCCAGGATTACAGGAATATGTCACCATGCCCTCTTGGTAGATGGCCTTTTTCAGGTTGAGAAAGTTTCTTCTTTCCCAAGTATATTGATCATTTTTTAATCATGAAGGTATGTATGTTGTTCCTTGCTTCATTCTGTTCATTCAGTTGTTTATTTGCCTTTCTTCAGCACTTTATTTACTCTCCCCTTTTAGCTCCTTATTGCACTGGAAACCAGCTATGTGACTGGTTATGCCTACCATCCCCTAACACATCTCCTTTACATGGCGGTCAGGAAGGCCAGACATAGCACAGTATATAGTTATGGATTAGCCAACTCTATGATACTTACATGAAGGGTACTACTAAAGAATCACTGCAGAATTTGTGTCCTACTACAGTGGGAAACATATTATCTCTGTGGAGGAGAAACTTATACCATTTCTGTTTATAATCTATTATCTTTACATGGAAGATAATATCATTTTTATTGATATGGTAGCCTGCTATAGGGGAAAAGAAGACAGAAGTAGATAAAAGAAGGTGAAAGAATGTGGAGGAAAGGACAGAGAAGTGGAAATTTTCATGGAACATTCAAGAACAAGTGAGAAATGAGACTGAGCTGATATGTACCAGCTCAGGTATTTTTGCACCATAAGTAAGTAGTGCGTGTGTCCTAGAGATCTTCCCGTAACACTTCAATTTGTGACTGATCTACTAAATTCAGATCTGGAGTCCTATTCTTCATACTGGTCTTGTAGATGAGGGCAAGTCATTCAACAATGTCCTGGATTCTGTGGAAATTATCTCTCAAGAGAAACAAAAAATAACTTTCTACTTTTTCCTTAAGTTCTTTTATTGGTACATTTTAGGTATACAATACGTTTACATTTATCATTGGGTGCTTGTACCTGTACATGATGTATCTTGGCTCTTGTTTTTTTCCCCATTACCTGTGCGCCCTTCACCCCTCCACTCTTCCCTACTTACATGGATTTCATTTCCATTTTTTTCTTTTCTCATAATTTTTCCTTTCCCTTCTGTCTACTTTTTTTTATAATCACCAATTTAGCAGTGTATCCTAATGTTTGAAAGCCTTGTCTTCTAGGAAAGGTAAACAGGTTTTTTGTGCTCTCCCTCCATTATATCCCCAAACTGCCATTATTTTCTGTATGTTAATCTAAGGAGTCATTCAGGCCCTTTACATGCAGAGAAAAGGACAGATTTATACTCTTCCAAAGAGCTTGCCATTGTAGAATAACTATCACTTTCAGGGCCCTCATATATTATTTTCCTCTTTGTTCAGTTTCAAGCTAACTTTTATTTAGCTACAGTCCATATTTGCTGACTCACGTTTAATTTCATTCATCCCAGAGTCAGAGTATTTTCTCAAGCTCCAGTGATGCTGGTCCTAGCCACTTAACTCCTGAATTGGTGGGTCAACATCCTCACTCCCCATCTCCATTTTCTGAGATCTTTGCCATTTTATAGCTCCTCTTACCTTCCCTAGTTTTCATTTGGCTTCCCATAATTCCAAAGAAACCTAAAAATTGTGTTTACTGTACTAAAGAATGATCAGAATGGCCTTATCTTATCCCTGAGCACTAACATTTTAAAACAGGACACCAAGAAACAGTGTGGTTGGCAGCAAATGGCATGGCCCTCAATGAACTGTTTCCTACTATTTATTCATTTGTGTAATTTCTTTTCCTTTGAATGTGGGACGGGCTTGGTTACTTGCTTCTAGTGAGTAGATTGGAAAATGTGATGGGATGTCGGTCTTTTAATTATATCAGAAACCATTACAGATTCTATCTATTTAGAGACTCTTTCTTCTGCCTTTTTGACTTGAATGCTTTGGTGAAGCAGATTGCTACCATAGTTTGGACAGTGGAATATGACAAGGGACTGAAGACCACCTCTGACCAAGATTTAGTGAGGAACTGAGACTCTCCACTTAACAGCCTGCAAGAAACTGAATTCTCCCAATAACCATATGAACTTGGATGTAAATCCTTCCCTGACTGAACCTTCAGATGAATCCCCAGACCCTGAAGTGGCACCTGATTTCAGCCTGATTAGAGACAGGAAGGAAGCAGCGGATCCAGACAGGTGACACCCAGATATCTGAGTCACAGGAATTTTGAGATGATAAATGTACATTGTTTTTAAGTCACTACATTTTGAAGTAATTTGTTATATGGTATAAAGACAGGTTGTTAGTACCTAATCCAAAGCAATGACTTCTAAATGGTGAATATTCTGGCATCTAGAAACAAGAAAGGCAATTCGTTGCAGCAGAGTCTATCCCTGGCTCTCCCCACAGAGACTGCTGTCTTCTCTACTCAAACATAGGTCATCTTTATTGCTGTCAGCCAAGAACCTTACAATCCTTACTAATCAACTCTTTATGATTTGCCTTGTTCAGTCTACAGTTACTATTAGTATGTGAACCTGGCATAGGCCTATGGCTGTGGTTATTAATCATTCCTTCCTTTATCATTTGACCCAGACATGTCATTGACCTGCACCAGGTTCATACTCTCATAATTCTCGAACTTGTCACAATTATTTCAGCTGCTTCTCTTCAGTTGTCAGTTATAACCTCCAGCTTGGCCTTATTAGGAAAATATTACAGGAATATATTCTCTAGCCTCCTTATGTAAATCACAAAGCATCATGGTACACTGAAGACTGATGCAAACGATGCATTAGCAGTCGTTAGAAAATGATTCTCAAATCAGTTATATTATTGAGGCTATATTATCCTAGTTTTGTTGTTTTTCCTGTTCTCAGGCCTTATCACTGAGGCCATTGAAATTTATTTTTTAAAATTAATTTTATAAGTATAATTGAAATATACATAATGATCACATTCATCAAAGGGAATTTGTACCTGTACGTGATATATCTTGATTACCCCTTTTTCTCCCAGTTCCCGCCCCTCCCTTTAATCCCCCTCCTCCCTTATTAAAGCTTTGTTTTCATTTTTTTCCTTCTTTTCTATTTTTTTGATGCAACTTGAGACTATACTCTTAAGTGAAATAAATCGGACACATGTAAATATCACATTGTTTCTCTGGTGTGAGAAAGCAAAAGTGTAAATAAGGACCAAAATGTATAATAGATAATATGAAATAGGAAGAAACTCTTCAAAGGAAAGGGAAACTGTAAAGGGAGGAGGAGGGAAAAAGGAAGAGGAGAGGGGGGAAAACCCGAGAATAGTCTTCTAGTTTTCTTGGCAAGCACAGAATGTTCTTATCAAAAGTCTCGCTACTGCTTGGTCCCATTGTCTCCTAGCTGCCCCCCATGCCAGGAGTGGAGAGGTTGTCTGCTCAGATTTCCTGCACACTTTTATCCAGAGTCTTCTGGCCCCCAGATTTAGCAGTGGAGGAACTGGCTCTCAGCCGGGCTTCAGGATATCACTGGGAGTAACCAGCAACAAAGAAGCAGAAGCAGGAGACCTTTAAGGTCTGTTTCTCTCTCTACTCAAACATGAATAACCAATCTGTCCCTCTAACCCATGAAATTCATCATTCTGTTCAAACTTAACTGTTTGGACAGCATTTAGATTTTACAAAGCCAACTGATGCTACTTTCCCTAGTAGTTATACATAATTATTTTTAATGCTACATTCCAGTTGTCTTTTGGTCTGGAAGGTCCCTTCTGCAAGGGACCCTGCTGTAATGTTTGACTAGGTCTGACCTGAGTGCTAAAATATAGCATCCCTACTGCTACATTCCTATTTTACAGGAAATTGAACTAACTAGTGTGGAAAATAGAAAGAAAGCAAAATAATAGTATTATTTTGTGAGAGTTTTCAATGTTTTGAAGAGGAAAGAACAAAGTTTTAAAAAATCTGTGAGCTAGGAAGGGTGGCACACACCTCTATTCCTAGCAGTCTGGGAGGCTGAGGCAGGGGGATTGCAAGTTTGAGCTCAGCTCAAGCAATTTAATGACTTAGGAGACCTTGTCTCAAAATTTTAAAAAAGGCTGAGAATATAGCTTAGTGCAAAGACCCTGAGTTCAATCCCCAATTCCACAAAAAATAATGATAACATTTATGGATGCAATTGTGAGTGTGTTTGTGTGTGAGAAAGTTGTGTCCAGATAGTTGCTGCAAATACATAGCGTTGTGTGTTTAGTGATGTTACTGAGTCTGTGCTTCATCTGAAGCAGTCACTATACACGTACTGCAGGCTGTGGCAGAGAAGTAGGACATAAGAATTTAGAGGTGCAATTGTGATAATTAAATTGCAAATCCCCCACCTTTCCCCAGTAGATAACAGTATAAAATAACATTCTAGACAGTGAAGGACAAATAAGCTTGATGCAGACTCTGTGGTTGGACCCAAAGATATAATAAAGACAAACAAGAGTGGATAAGGGTTTTCTTTTTCCCCTGCAGTTCTGTATGTGGCAGGACTATGCTTGCATTTTTAAAAATGTTCTTGGCCCTCTTTTCAGATTTTAAAAGTGTAGTCAGACAGAGCGATTGATATTTATGTAGACTAGCTTTTGGCAAGATTGTCATCTCCAAGCTCAGAAATTTTAGGAGTACACATCTTCCCTACCTATATTATAATTCCTTCCATAATAAATTTTAAAAGCTTAGTCCCTGGATCTGTTTGGTTGGCTGTCTTCCCAGACTGAAGGTAACAGGACGAGAGCACGCCACCCCTTTTCTTAGTTAATTCCTGTTGGTTCCTCCAGTTTCATTTGTCAATAAGCTTTTCGTGATCCTCTTTTGGGCCCCTCCTTGGATCGCACTTCCTCCTTGGATGCTCTCACATAGGCCTGTGCTACTTTCATTTCACCTTTGATCAAGACCTGCAATTGTATTGCTTCTCTTACATCTCTCATCAGATAGCTGATATGTCTTGCCCTTTGCATTTATCCCAAAATAACCCTATTTTGTTTGGGATGGAAATTTTCTCACCAAAAATCTACATTTTATTGGCTTCTATGTGTTTATAGCTGGCCATATGACACAATTCTGACAATGACAATGTAGGTAAAAATTATACAGTATGGCTTTAAGCCATGTTTTTTAACATGGCAGCAGACACAGCTGATTTGGTTGTCTTTTGCCGATAGAAATATATACATACTATCTTTCTTTTCCTGTTTGGGACACAGTCACAATATTGCAAGAAAAATAGCCACTTTGAAATCATAAGTCAGCAAGCCTTAAAATGACAGCCATAAGTGGGTGTGGTGGCTCACACCTGCAATACCAGCACTCTGGTTGCCCAAAGCAGGAGAATCACAAGTACAAGCCCAGCCTGGGTAACATAGGGACTTAGAGACCCTATCTCAAAATCTAAAAAAAAAATGAAAAAGGGTTAGGATGTAGCTCAATGCAAAGGCCCTAGGTTCAATGACCAGTAAAACACACACACACACACACACACACACACACACACACACACACACGTCAGCCACATATTATGCTGAGGTGGAGTAGAAAGATAAATGTGGAAGGGCTTCCCCAGTGGCATTACAGAGCTAACTCCCATCCTCCTTGGAACTTAACTTGAGCGCTAGAAAACTAAACAGTTTTCTGATTTTCATTGCTACATTTTATAGTTTCCCTTACTTACAGAGGTACAGATGGATATGTAAAGAAGGAATGACATTAAGACAATTTTACCTAAAGGAGAGGGTTCTATTTCATTAGACTGTATAACATGGCTTTGGGGGATGATGTGAGAGAGAATTATACCCCTTCCTGGTAAATCATGATCAAAAGAGTCAGTGGAAGAGAAGAAAGGTGAGAGTGAGCCTGGGACACCACCAGAGAATAATGGAGAGTTGCTCATTGAATCCATTAAGTCAAAGGAAATGGAAGGGAAATTGCAAGAGTCTGTGGGATATCTAATGCTCCTGTTGTTAAGTGTGGTTGAGTTGGAGGAGAGAGGCTCAATGTAGTTAGTATACTTATTATGTGCATTACGCAGACTGGAGTGCATTAAATGTGGAGTGAATTGATTTCATGCAACTATCCTCTGCCATCTTTTTAGAAAAATAATGATTAATGCACCCCGCAAACGTGCATCTCCGGAAAAGCTTTTGGGGAAAGGAGATTTATTTTACCGAATCCCTTTTCATCTGTGTTATACATTATTTAGTATGCCTATTTGACCTTGATAATTATACCTCTGGCCATTAGGCAAAAGTAGCCTAACCAAAGAAGAAAAATTATATTGGGTACTGGTCTTGTAGAATTGCCTATTTAGTTTAATGATTTTCCCATGCTTGAACATTTGAAGCATACTGCCACTGGATGGGAAGCTGTGCTTTGGGAAGGTGAGATCCTATAGGCCAAAGTGCCGCACAACTTAGGGAGCACTTTCCCTTCTGCTCTTCTCCACTACCCCATTCCTTCCTCCAGAGAGATTTTCTCAAAGGACTTCAGCTATGGGCCTCAGATTGTCCACACTAGAAAGGCCTTCTCACGAATCAGGCCAAAACTTCTCACTGGAAGCAAGCTCTGATCTGACCTCCTGTTCCTCGACTTCCCCCACTCACTAGGCTATTGTGGGCCTTAGACTAGTGCTTGGCCCATATACCAGTACTATTTATATCCCCTGCTTCTTGCTGATTGACCTAGCTGTGGAATCATTACGTGCTCTGATCTTGGATAGCCATGTGTACCTCTTCATTGGCTTGCCTTGTGGATAATTTCCCACTTTCTGCTCTGACTTCCAGTATATACTCAATCAGTAACACCTTACCTCTGCTTCCTTGATGTCTCAGTTAGGTCCTTGCAACTCATTGAGTTCTTTCATAAGGTTATATACGGAGAAGCAGGAAGAGACAGGGTTGCTCAGCAGGAAATTTATCTGAGCACCTAACCTGCACATACCCAGCCACACAGTAGAAGCCAGACTTCCTGCCTACCACTGTGTTTATGGCATCTTTCTGGCAAGTCAGGAACTAGTTAGTTCCTGGACTCTAGTTTTCACTAGCAGGCTCCATTTCAGATGTGCATCTTTACATGGTGTTCTCTTTGTGCGTGTCTGTGTCTGTGCACAAATTTTTCCTTTCGGTATGAACAGTAGTCATACTGGATTAGTTCACCCTAATGACTCATCTTAATTATATCTGCAAAATCCCTACTTTCAAATAAGGCTACAATCAGAAATACTGGGGATTAGGACTTTAACATGTCTTTTGCGGAGACACAGTTCAACCCATAGCGTGCACTAATTTCTTTCCTAAAGTTCTTTGACCAGAGCCATTTAGCTTTTCAGATTAAAGAAAGGCAGCACAGGGTATATACCACCTATTAGATATCACTCCCAGCAGTACGCATGTACCCAAACCCTGTATTGCTATGGAAAATTCAAACATATTCAAACCAAGTGAGATAAAGTCCACTAATAAGATGTTAGCAGTTCAGGTCAGACTTTACTGCCAAATGAGTTATGACATAACTTTCAGTTTACAGATATTTTGATATTGGATGGGCAGATTATGCATTATGGATTAATATCAGACTGACTTGGGTATCCTACTCTTGGAAATCTCTGTCTTACAGTTCCTTTCTTCTTTGTTCCTATTGTCATTACCCTAGTTCTGGTCCTCGTGAATTCACAACTGAACCGCTACACTAGGCTCCTAATTGCCTTTGCTTTCACCTATTCTTGACATCTTAAGGAGCCTCTCTGCTGTCTCCATCTCATGTCTTCAATTGCACTTACACCCTGCCTCTGGTTTCATCCTTATGTTGCACAGCTCTAAGCCATCACTCTGGTCAGATGCCTTCCATTGCTCGTCACCGTCTCCTAAATAACTTCCAAACTCCTCTCTAGAGCATTCAGCACTTCTATAATCTTCTTCCCTACAGGATCCCCTGAGTGAGACTGCTCCTTGTTTTGAAAATCACCTTTTGCCTCATAATATCCACTTTGTATGTGTACTTTTCATGTCTCTCAAACCCTGACTTCTAAATATTCAAATTCTGTTCATTCGTCTAGGCCAAGTTCAGGTGATATCTGTGGAAAGCCTTCTTTGATTCTTTCAGTTGAATGTGACCTGCTTTTTTCCTTTGCCCCATCATAATCATGGTGAATGTGACATTTTTAAGCACTTACAATGTGCCAGGCTCTATAGAGTGCTTTGTGAATATTAATTAGTTTAATCTTCACAATAATCTGTAAGGTATATCCTTTTATTTATTTTATTTTATTTTATTGTTATTATTATTATTTTTTTTGCAGTACTGGGGATCGAACTCATGACCATGTGCTTGTGAGGCAGGCATGGTGCCACTGAGCTGAATTCCAGGCCCAGGCATATCCTTTTTGTAGCTCTATTTTATGTATATAGAGACTGAAATTAAAGAAACTGAAAATTAAGTAGTTTTCCTAAAGTCACAGAGCTGATTAGTGTCAGATCTGGAATCTGAATACATGACATCTAGCTCCAGAGCTTGTTATTCAATCACTGCATCTTTTATTACACTCCTACTATATCATTTGTCACTCTGTCCTGGATTAAATCTCAATTTTTCTCTCCCGGTCTAGATACCAGTACTTTACAGTTTCTAGATTTTACCCTTACAAGACTTTCTTTATTGTGGAAGGTGATGTGACCTACAGCAACAGACTAACCCTGAAGTCTTTGTGGCTTAACACAGTAAAGTTTATTTTTTGTTTACATAGTCACTGTAGGTCTTTCTGGTCTGATACCTTTTTTCCCCCAGGATGATTTAGAGAGCTGTTTTTTGTTTTTGTTTTCTTATCTTGTGACTCCACTGTTTTCATGACCTGACTTTCAAGGTCAGCTCAAGGTTGTCATTCTTCCAGTTGGCTGCAAGGTAACAGTGTATGCGGGAGCAGGAGTGAGAGGTTGTCACGACCCAGACCTAGACATGTGGTGCACATTGTTCCATTGGCCACAGCTCAATCACCTGGCCCCATTGAAGTCCAAGGGATGCTGAGAAATGTCATCAAGTTGCATATGGATGTGTCCAGGAGGAAAAGGAAGTAGCATGAATACAAGTAAATATTGAGAGAATGTACACTGCAGAGTCCTGCAGTGTGCCACCACTAGAGGATTTCAATTCATTCATCAACCCCCTTAGAGGATACTCTTTCTACCATTCAAAGGCTACCACAACCCGATCATCATGCACACCATATCTCTCCACTTTGTCCTCAGGATATTGGGAAAATTTGCATTAAAGGTCTTGGTAAAATCTGGCTATATACTCTGTTTCTATCATTTTCCTAACAAATATGTACATTTGATCAGCTTCAAAATCTGTATTGAAATGAACTGATTTTGCAAAAGGCATCTCATAATGACATGTGCCATTCAGGAATCTTTGATCTCATCTGGCTTCTCATGATTGATCCTAAGAGATTATTCAGACATTTAAAAAAATCACATGTAGATACACTCATGAGTTAATGCATCAGTTTACCTAAAATCAAATTGCCTTTCATCATGATAGATTTATTGAGTGGAAAGCTATGTGGCTGTTTGCATTTTAATTTTTTCTAGCCTCAAACTTTTCAAATGATTAATCAACTGAAAGTAATAATAAATTTATCTTTTTTTACATATTTCTTTTTGTTTCCCAAGTGAGAAATGTTAAAGTAATGTTCAAATGATTTATAAAAACAGCTACGTGTTGTTCTTCTCCCGTAAGTCTGTGAATTTCAGGGAACTCAATATTTGTCTCCCTTTAAAAACTATATATGTTCTTGATTTATGTTGCTGATATGTGGGGCCAAATTGAGAATTATTTCATAAGATAGTAATAAAAACGTTCAATTTAGGCTTAAACTAAATTTTAATATTTAAAGGATCAAAGGCAAACATTAAACAAACAGGAGTCATTTAAAATTACAGCTCCAGTTTCATTCAATTCTTTGTGACCAGTGCAAGTGTAAATTTTTATTAGGCTATGCCTCCCCTGCAGTTTCTGTTTTGCTTCCAAATATACAAGAAAAATCACTGGTGCTTGATAAGGTAATTTTATGGACACTTAAAACCCTAGCAATTTAGAAATGGCTAGTTCATGAGATATTAGTAGGCAACTAGTCTAGGGAGGGCCCGTTTTCACATTAACTATGCATGCTTATATTTTCTTTGGAATATTTTGGGGCTCCAAGTCCTTTGAACTTTTCAACTGGCTTTGTGAATTATTGGATTCTATCCTAGAGCAACACTGTTTCTGGGTGAGACCTTCTGATAGCTGAAAGAGCACAGAATGAGAGTTGGAAGGCCCAAGTGACAGCCCCTGCTCTAGTGCTAACTTGCTGTGTCACCATGGTCAATAAGACTGTCTCTTGGCCTCAGTTTCTTTCTCGGTGTGAATATAAAGGATGGGTTAGAAAATCTCCAAGATCTCCTCTCCTAGACCACGTGAGTTCTTAGAGGGCTGGAAATGTGTCATCCCTCTCTGTTCCCAGAACTTGGCATGATGCCCAATCTATACTTGGTGCAGTACAATATAAATGTTTCAATTTTTTAAAAATTCAGTGAATAAATACATGTAAATAAAGCACTTTAGCAAGTGTCTGGTACAATATAAGGACCGTGCAATTGCTTGCTATGATTTTAAAGGACATCTGCATTCATGAGAGCTGCTAGCAACATGTTTATCCTGAACTAATTTGCTAGTGCAGGAAAGCTGCTGAGTTAAACCTTCCTTCATAGGTAGGTCCACTCTTTACTTGGCAAAAGACATACATGAAAGATTTTTAGTATGGGCTTTTGCTCATAAATGGAGATAAGATGACATACATTTACATTCACTCAGCACCTTCTCTTCTCTCTGGCTGGAGCAGCTCGCGCCATATGATTCCGTGTTAAGTCTACATGGCTACATGAGTCATTTGTAAGGAAGTTGATCTACTTTGAGATCATACTCTATCAGGCACACAAGCTTAAATATTGTATGATTACTCTTACATGAGAAACCCAAATGTAGATAAATTGTAGAGAAAAATAAAATATAATAAGAAGCAGGGAGATAGATCTTTTGCAAAATAGGGAAGGGATCTAGAGATGGAGGGAGGGGGAAGGAGAGGAAGGGAATGAAAAGAAAGAAATAAGATGTGTTATGTACATGTACCAACTCTGCACAATGAATGTAATCATCATGTATTATAAACATGCACCAATAAAGTAGAAATCTACATGAAGCTAACCTAGGACAAACTTTATTGGGCCCTCTCAGTCATGCTCAAGACATCATGAGCATCATAACAGCTCTGAAAGCCATGATCTATCACCTGAGTCATCCCTCTTAAGACCAAGATCTCTCCTGTGCTGATCACAGTACCCTTTACAGTTTCTCCCAATTCAAGCAGAGTTAGACAGCAACAGTTGGGTCAGTCTTGCTTTTATTAGATTATTCATCTCAAACACCTTATAAACCAGAGTCGAGATGGATCTCTGGAGCTCTTTGCACAGTTGCTGGATCATGCCACCTCACACACATACCCTTCCCCGGCACCCCTCCCAGAGCCTTGCTGCCACTATCAGTGTAACTTGCAGCCATCAGAACAAATCTAATTTTGTCCTTTATCCTAATTTTCACCATGTTATACGATAAATGCCTGTGTCCCTCCAGGATTCTTGTGTTGAATTCCTAACCCCCAATGTAATGATATTAGGAGGTGGGGCATTTGGGAGGGTTCCACCCTCATAAATGAGATTAGTGCTCTTATAAAAAGAGCTCCAGAGAGCTCCATTGCTCTATCATGAGATGTCACAGTGAAAAGGTGCCTATTCAGGAAGCAGCCTTCACCAGATTTGAATCTACTGGTGCCTTGGCCTTGACTTTCCAGGCTCCAGAACTGAGCAGTGCATTGCTGTTGATAGTCACCCATCTGGTCTGTGGCATTCTGTTATGGTGGTCCAAACAGAAAGAGCCGCTCTGCAGGTCCCAAGAAGTTCGCGCTCCCCACTCGCCCATCATCTCCTGGACTCTCACCTCTGTGCATGGCACATAGAACCTCATCAGTAAGCTTGCCCTGCTCACTGCATTTGTAATTTGCAATCCTTTCCATAGTGTTCATTAGCTTTTTTTCTTCCTTTTCGAAATACTTGTTATTAGTACATGTTTGCAGTACAGAATGATTACATTTTTCATGGGGAGTTGGTACATGTCCTTAACACATCTTAATTCATTTTTTCATCCCCTCCTCCTTTCCTTCCTCCCCCTCACTCCATCTCTTGGGTCCTTTTCCTTTTGCAAAAGATTTATCTCCCTCTTTCCTATTATCTATCTTTTATTTTGTGCTTTAATTTATTTATATTTTGGGTTTCTCATACAAGAGAATCCATGAGATATGTAAGCCTGTGTGTCTCATTTATTTCTCTTAACATTATGGTTTCAAGATGTATCCATTTCCTAGTAAAGGACTTAAATTTATCTTTCTTTATGGCAGAGCAGTACTCCCTTATATATAAATAGTACATTTTCTTTATCCATTCATCTATTGTGGATGTATGCACCACTTTAAAGATGTAGCTATTATGAATAGTGCTGCTATCAACATGGATATGCATGTATCACAGTAATATGATATCTTTAACTCTTTCAGAAAGATTCCTAGAAAGGGAGTAGCTTAGTCAAATGGAATTTCTAGGTTTAGTTTTTAGGCTTCTTTGCAGAGAAGGAAAAAACTAACAGAGTGAAGAGACAACCTACAAAACGCAAAAAACAAAAAAAATCTTGCCAGCTATTCTTCAGGCAGAGGACTAGCATCTAAAATACATAAAGAACTCAAAATTTAGACCACCTCAAATAAAAGACACAATAAAAAAATGGTACACTGAAATGAATAGACACTTCTCAGAACAAGTACAAATGGCCAGTACATACATGAGAAATGTTCAACATCTGTAGTCACTAGAGAAATGAAAATTAAAACAATACTGAGATTCTGTCTTACTAGAAAAAGAAATCAAATAGTAACAAATGCTGGCTAGGTTAGGGGAAACCTTTCTACATTGTTGGTGGAAATATAAACTAGTACAATCACTGTGGAAATTAGTGTACTTAATTTTTCTAAATTACCACTGTTTACAATTTTTCTGACTATTTTTTATCTGCCTCCTTCCCTTAGAGTATAACTATCATGAAGTCATGGACTTTTTTCTTCACTCATATCTTCTCAGTGCCAGAACTGTGCCTGGTACATAAGAGGAACTTGAAGGACAATTGTTAGATGTCTCTCTACCAGTAATAGACACAAGCACTTTGGAAGATTCTCAGGTCTTTATGCTCCCTCTTCTACCTCCAGGAATTCTGCTCCATTCCTCATTTTTAGCCCCAATTCTCTTTAAGTTTCTGTTCAGGGTCTCTGAGCTTAATTTGCCTTTCCCGTCTGAGTCACCTGCAGCTATTATCCTGTTTCTGTCCTTGCCCCCATCTAGTTTTCTTAACCAGATGCTGAAGACATACCCACTCTCTCTTTTTCTCTTTTCTTCTTTTTTTTTTTTTTTGAAGGTCAGTGGTAGAAAGAATAGGACTGGGAGACTGCTTTCTTTTGAAAGTCACTACTCACTACAATCAAGCCACAAAACTTGGCTGACTTCTGAAAGTCTTTCGCTTCTACTTTCTTTGTATGAATCCCAACAGATCTGAATACCATTTGGCAGAATTCTCTGCATTTTCTTTCCTCTTTCCTCTTTCATTTTCATTTTTTTTTTTTTACCTGTAATCTATACTCTTGGTAAGCTCTGACAGATTATCTTTTTTTTCAGCCCTACCTATGAAGGTCCAATTATAGCTATTATTTGTGTATTCCCTATTCCCTGCAATTATTCATGTGTGTGTTTATGTATGCATATAAGTCATGCATGTGCCCTCAGACATACATTTATATATACACACAGACAATCCATTTTACAGATGAGAAAACTGAGGTTTAGAGAAGTTTAATAACTTCTCTAGGGTTACATAGAGGGTGAAATCAACTCCTTTTTAGCCCATTGTAGCCTACTCTATTAAAACTATCCTTGAAAAAGTTACTAGATCTTGTCAACTTTTGTTTATTTAAAACTTTCACTATGAAATATTTCAAACTTATAGACCAAAGAGAAAATAATACCAGGAAAACCCACGTGTATTTGATATTTGCTTCAGGTTTTTTAAGGGAATAGTACATTACAGAGGAAGTAACGTCTGTTATATACTTTTCCCTGGTCACACTCCCCTCCTCCTTCCCAGATGTCATTGCTTTCATGAATTTTTAAAAATTCTTATGTTTGATTTTTCATTGTTCCTATATACAAATAGACCTATGCCAATATATACTTAGTTTTATATTTTTAATTTTTAAATCATATCTATCTTTGTACAATGGCTTTTTAAACTCAATATTATACTTTTGAGATTTTTCCATGTTGGTAGGAGTTATGTGCTTTTTTATTCATTTTATTTTCTCATGGTATTATTACATAAATATATATACCACAACTGCTGATGCATATATATTTCCATATTTTTTTATTTTTAAAAGCAAAAATGTTACTGTCTTCACTTTATTCTACCTCTTTGCAACATTTTCTGTATTTGACGATCCTTTATTCTTTTACAGTTTTCTTTCTTAGTTCTGCAATCTCAATGAGTCTTGTTTTTTTTCCTTCCCCTCTAGCTGCTTCTTCTGTATATTTCTTCCCTTCTTGTCCTCTTCTTTTTCACCTAAAAAACGTTGAGATTCCCTCTCTCTCTCTCTCTCCCCCTCTCTCCCCCACCCCTGACCCTCCCTCTGCTTCTTCTTCCTCTCCCTCCCCTCCTTCTTCCTGGATGGTCTCATGTGTTCCCGCAACTTTTGACGGGACTAGAGGTAGCTCAATGGTAAAGCACTTGCTAAATATGTGTGAGGTCCTGGTTTCCATACGCACTGCTGCAGTGAATCAGTCAATCAATCAATCAATCAATCAATAGATACTAACAATCCTCAAAGTAATGTTGTCCATACCTCCCTTCTTACATTCACACTCATGAATCATGACATGTGCCTACTTGTTATCTTTTCTTAGATATCTCAAAGACCATTCAAAGTCAAACTAAAGACATGTAAGGAAAAAAAAGCAACTCTCAATTTTTCTGTCTAAACCTGTAGTAGACAGTTTCTAAAATAGCTACCAATGATCTGGCCTCCAGATATTCACATCTGTGTCACATCTTTGTGGAATCTTCTCTTGAATGTGGCCTGAATCTAGTGACTCGCTTTTAATAAATAGAGTACCACAAAAGTGATGAGATATCACTTCCAAGATTAGATTGGAGAAGACTGCCTTCCATCTTGTGTGGATTCTTTCTGGCTCTCCTTACTTATTCACTGTAATGAAGCCATTCAGCATGTTGTGAGCTGCCTGATGAAGAGGCCCACATGGCAAGGAACAGAGTAAGAATATGATATTGTACATGATAAAAGCATGCAATGTCATCTTTCAATTTTAAAAAATTAAAATTAAAAAATTAAGAAAAAAACCACTGGATTCTGCTTATATTTCTATGAGTGTAAACTTGGAAGTGGGTCCTGCCACATTTGAGCCCTGTGCTGACTATAGCCACTGCCCAAACCCGGACTGAACTTTTATTAGCGACCCTGAAACAGAGAAGATCCAGGCAAGCTACATTGGATGCCTGGCCCACAGAAACTATGAGATAAGTGTTGTTTTAACCTGCTAAGTTTGGGGGTAATTTGTTATACAGTATTAGATAACTAAAACAAGTCTTATTCATCACCCATTGGTCTCCATATCCATAAACCATTCACTTGGTTACTCAAGTTAGTCTTCCTTAGCTCGCTCTTCTTCATCCTTTACAACAACCCATTTGATAGTTCAATAGTTTTTTTTTTCTTGTATTAAATTCTTTTATTGGTACATTGTAGGTATACAACACAATTACATTTCTCATTGGGAATTGTACCTTTACATAATTCATCTTGGTTCTTATTTTTTCCCCATTCCTAGCCCCCCCTTCATGCCCTCCACCAGTTCAATAGTTTTTATGTCCAAAATATGACAGAGATGTCTCTGCATCTATCTCCCTGAATATAGAGTAGACCAAGCCACCAGCATCTCTTGCCTTGAGAGAGGAATGAGGTCTTAGGCAGGTCCTGAAGAGGATGTTAAGGATTTGCCTGCTTATTAATGCACCTGCATAATACATTTTTATATATCACCAAGGTTTTTTTTTAAGTACTAGAGATTGTGATAAAGACTTAATATGCCCCCTGAGTCATGGAGTTTACAATATAATAAGAGAGCTAGATATTAAGTTAACTGAAAAATGTGAACATTATCTGAAGAAATAACTGGTTCTAGGAGAATAAGATCATATTACTTTATATTGCTGCCCAATACATTTGTGCAGAAAGTGGTGGCTGATAAAGTTATGCATATGCTATTATTTCCTATCATCCAACAAGTTATTCTCTTTCCCTCCTTAACTGGTCTCCCATGTATGAATGGCTAGGAATAGGCTTTCAACTCCCCTTTGTTATCAGAGAGAGTGCATAATATCTAACACGGAAAAAGGCATTATTTTTCCTGTAATACAGAATGTTCATATAGACATATATGTAATAATATATGTCATAAATCATGTTCCAATGAGAACTGTTAGAATGAAAATGGTACTTCTATTGAATATTAAGTTTCCCTCTTTCCTGTAGTGTGGGGATTCGCTCTATACCTTTCTAAACCAGTGATCTTCCAACCTCTGTATGATTGTCCTTAGTAGCTGTCATTATCTCCTATGGCAGCTTATTTAACTGTTAGAAAGATGAAATTTTTGTAGCCTCTTATATTAGTTAGGATTCTACTTCCTTTTGACTTAGTTCTGTGAAGCTTGTTTACTTCTAACACAACTGACTAATTCTAATCTAGAGTTCATTGCTACTTTGGGAATTCATATCAAAAGACTTAAATTACTTATGGTTAAGCCTTTTAAGATGGATTATTACTTTTAGGTCCTCAAAGTTAACTCAATCTGTTTTTATATCAACCCAATAGATTTTTTTATCTATTGTAAGAGACAATCTTCACATCTTGAATTGTGGGAAACTATAATTTCCTCAACCACATAGATGTTTGATGCAATCATCCGATGTGTATGAGAAATCTGTGTGAGGAAAACTGGAATCAACCTGAAACAATCCCTCCTGTTACACAGAGTATGACAGAATGTTCAGCAAAAACTTAATGATGGGCCAGGGATTTAGCTCAGTGGTTTCACTGCCTGCTGCAAAAGTGCAAGGACCTGAGTTCGATCCCCAGTACCAAAAAGAAAAAAAAAACTTCATGAAAATCTACACTCATTCCTCAGTCTTTGCTTTCCGAAAACAGATTTGCTAGGGTACAAATATAAAGATAAACAACAAATAAGAAAGATGGTCCTAATTTTAAAAAGCTAAACAAATATCTCAGCCCATGCTTCTTGTATTTTGGGTTTTATAATGCGTGTATTGATACCAAATGAATAGCTTGAACTAAACCGTGTTTTATTTTCCTAGTGAAAAGAAGTATTAGTAAAACTAATATCTATACAGACGAAACTGCTTCTGATAAATGATCAGTGAATTATTAATACAAGGGAATCATTTGCTTATAAACCATTGAAAGTTCTCTTGTCTGGCATTTAAATATATAAACATCTTTGAGGTTCACATAAGATGAAAGAAGAAAGCTTATTAAATAGGTCATTAGTCTCCCTCTGTTGCCGACTACTGAATTTTATATCCCAACACTAAGAATGTATTAGTTTTCATTTGGTGCATAACAAAGTGCTACAGACTTAGTGCCTTAAAAATAAATACAATTTATTGGAGTTAAAAGTCCATGCATGGCTTAGCTCAGTGCTGTTCTCAGGATCTGAAGCTTGAAAGTAAGATGCCAGCCAGGCTGAGCCCATTTCCGAGCTCCTGTGGTTGTCAGCAGAATTCCAATTTCCTGTGCAGTCAAAGGATTGAAGTCCTTGCTTTCTTATGGTCTGTCAGCTGAGAGGGGCTGTCTGCTCCTAGCCCGCTCTGCAGTTCCTTGCCTCTTGACTTTTTCACAAACCAGGAGGTAACTCCTTCCAAGGCAGCAGAATTGCTCTGAACTCTAGATCCCTCTGTGTAAAATATGCAGAGATAATACACTTTTTGTTTATTTCAATACACTTTTCAAAAATACAAACCATCTTAGTTTCACAGCAAAATTGAGAAGAAGGAACAGAGATTTCCCATACAATCTCTACTCCTCCAACTTCCCTTATACCAGCATCCCCACCAGAGTGGGATATTTGTTACAGTTGGTGAACCTACACTAACACATCATCATCACGCAAAGACTATAGTTTACATTAGCATCTACTCTTCTTGTTGTGTTTTATGGATTTGAACAAATGTACAAGGACACATAACCACCACTAGAGTTTTACTGTTCTAAAAATGCTCCGTGGCCAAGTACGGTGGCACATGCCTGTAATCCCAGCACTTTGGGTTACTGAGGCAGCAGAATTGCAAATTTGACTCCCATCTGGCTAACTTGGAGATACCCTGTCTCAAAATAAATAATTAAAAAGGGCTAAAGATATAGCTTAGTGTGAAGGCCCTGGTTCAATCCTGAATGCTGAGAAAATAATCTTCTGTGCTTTATCACGCATCCTTTCCTTTTTCTGACTGATCTTTTCACTATATTTTTACTGTCTCCGTATTTTTGACTTTTATTGATCTTTTTACTATCTCCATAGTTTTGACTTTTCCACAATCTAATATAGTTACAATTATATAATATGTAACTATTTCAAATTGGCTTCTTTTATTTAATAATATGTATTTATGTTTCCTCTTTGTCTTTTCTTGGCTTGATAACTCATTTATTAATGCTAAATAATATCCCATTGTCTAAATGTACCATAGTTTGGGCCGGGGATTTAGCTCAGTGGTTCTGGCCCCTGCCTCACAAGCTCAAGGTCCCTAGTTCGATCCCCATACCAAAAATAAATAAATAAATAAATAAATGTACCATAGTTTATTTATTTATTTGTTCATTTACTGAAGGATAGCTTGCTTACTTCCAAGTTTGGGCAGTTATGAATAAATCTCCTACAAACATCTCTGTGCAGGTTTTTGTGTAGATGTAAATTTTCTGCTGATTTAGGTGAGAACCGAAGAGTGTACTTGCTGGATCATATGTTAAGAATAAGTTTAGTTTTGTAAGAAACTGCCAAACTGTCTTCCAAAGTGGCTGCATTATTTGGGATTACCACCAGCAATGAATGGTTTTCTTGTTGCTACAGGGCCTTGTCAAGATTTGATGTTGTGGGTGCTCTGAATTGTGGCCATTCTGATATATATGTGATGGTCACTCATTGATGTTTTGATTTGCATTTCCTTGTTGACATATGATGTGGAACATCTTTTTGTATGTTTGTTTGCCATCTATATATTTTCTCTGGTGAAGTGTCTGTTAAAGTTTCTGGCCCATCTTTTAATTGAGTTGTTTTGTTATTGTTGAGTTTGAAGAGTTCTTTGTATGTATCGTACAGAGATTCTTTATCAAATATGTCTTTGGCAAATACTTTCTGCCAGCAGTAGCTTGTCTTTTTATTCTCTTTTAGCATCTTTTATAGAATAAAAATTTAATTTTAATAAGTTCCAATTTATCAATTCCTTCTGTCACGGATTATGCCTATAGTGTCATATCTAAAAGTCCTTGCAAACCTAAAGTATTCTGGATTTTCCATGTTATCTCCTAAGAGTTTTATACTTTTACATGTATGCATTGGTATCTGATCTATTTTGAGTGAATTTTTATGAAAGCCATAAGATTTGTGTATATATTATTTTTTTCATAGACTATCGTTTAAAGGACTCACTTCTTTACATCAGACCCACCCCAGGCAATCTCCCTTTTAATTAACTTAATGACAACTAATTAGGGACTTTAATGCATTTGCAGAATCTCATCCCACTTGTTGTATAATGCACCCTAATCATGAGAGTGCCTCTCACATCACATTCACAGGTCATACTTACACACACTGCAAGAGGACAAGAGAGGGCGTGGATAATGGGAGGAGCAAGAATCTTGGGGAATCTTAGAATTCAGGTTACCTCATTCTATTTGCTCATTTCTGCTTCTAACCATTCTGAGCCTCACATTTATCATCTGGCAAATGAAAATTTGTTACAGATCAAATGAGAATTGTTATAAATATTAGGACCCCAGTTTCTCCCTCTCTCTCCCTCTCCCTCTTTCTCTGCTACTGTGGTAAGGGTAAAAGCAAGTCTGGCTTATAAAGTCATAAAACACTTTCCATACTTCATGAGGCACACTGGTACCATGCAGGAGAATGCCATGCCTTCTAGATGAGCTCAAAAGGACAAGCTTTCCAGAAAAGTGAGTATCTACATTGCAGCATCTTTCGCAGTTCTTCTTCAGGTCAGCATCACTGTTATTAGTGCCATACCTCACAATAAGAAAGGGAACACCCATAGTAAAGATGACAGAGTAAACCTGCAAATGAGACTTCCCCTACATAGACATGTTGGTGCTTGAGGTCCACTTCTAATTATTTTAGATTTTGTTGATATTGACCATCAACTTGGAAAGTCTCATTTTGAGCTAACTGGTTGGAAGCTCTGCATATCCAGCATCAATTGATATAGCAGACACATGGAACGGAATATATTTTCTATGGCAAATCTGAGAATGATAATGGACCACAAACATATAACAGTCCCTTTGTTACCAGAGGTATCTGACCATTCTAAAACAAATGTTTATGAAAGTTGTTGGAGAAAGCATCCATTAACAAGCACTAGTAAGGAGCAAAAAGAAAAGGAAAACAAAACTCAAGTTGGAGCTAGACATTGACTTACTAGAGATAAGAAAGATGGAATGTTAGCTGAAACAAAGCAAAAGAATGAGGAATAAAAGCTATGTTTTGAAGATAGACATTCCTTTCTTAAATGGAGTGCCTAGCATTACTCTTTTTATATCCACTGAGCATCTCATTTTCTAGGATACTTTTACAAACATCAATAATGTATCTATGGATGGATTTTGGTGGACTATAGATAGTGTCTATAAAATACCTACCATAATGTTAGATAATGAATGCACATAACAAATGCTACCATGCAGCATTCTTAAAAGAAATAGGTTGATATACAATGCAATCTCCCCAGAGGTGAAAAACTATAAAACAGTAGCACCAATTGTCATAGTGATTTATATGAGGATTGGAAAGATGAGGAGTGAATACAAAAAAGCATGTTTTGGGGGCCGGGGATTTAGCTCAGTGGTTCCGCTGCCTGCCCTGTAAGTGCAAGGACCCGAGTTCGATCCCCAGTACCAAAAAAACACACACAATAAAAACATGTTTCAACATATTCAGTCAGTTTTCAGTAACAGGAGTAGTCATGCTTTCCCCAGTCTTTTGGTAGAAACTGTAGTGAATAGTAGCATATATCATCAGTGATTGTATGATGAGTGCTATTCAAAGCAAAGAATTGTTCATAAAAATCTTCCAAATTAAAACCTCCTGCAAGGGATATTTAGCAAGTTCAAAAGAAACTTGGAGAGTTAGAGGAATGTCAAAAACAAAAGTTCAAAGTGTTGAAGGAGACAATGTCCACGCCTGTGAATTTTCACTGTAAGGTGGAAATGCTCAGTGTAGGTGATGACCTGGGAGAGTGAGAGCTGAGGAGTCAAATTTGCTTTGTATTACTCTAGGTCAGTGGTTTTCAGTCGGGGTGAAATTGTCCTTTTGGTAGCATTAAGCAGTTTTTGGAAGACATCTTTGGTTGTCATAACTTGGGGGAAGGGAGGCAGTGCTGCTGGCATCTAGTGGGCAGAGGCATCCGACAATGAACAGGAGAGTCACATGACGAAGAATTATCTAGCACCAAAGGTTATAGTGCCAAGGTTTAAAAACCCTGCTCTAAAAATTTTAATTTTTTTATTGGATGAAATGGAACTAGCATATGCTTTGTCCATGATCTGTGTTAGGTTAGCTCCATATAGAATCACAATGTTGCAGTTCTATATTTTTCCTTTCACCTTTGTCAAAAACCAGCACTACATAAAACATAAAATTTACCATGACATCTGTGATAATAAAAAATAATATGTTGGGCTGGGGATGTAGCTCAGTGCAAGGGTGCTTGCCTGACATGCACAAGGCCCTGGGTTTAATCCTCAGTATAACAAAAACAAAAATATATTATTCATGCCCCATGAGACTTTAATGTTCATTTTATTACTAGTTAAAGATAATACCCTTTGCTGAGGACACCTGAAACAGCAGACATATTTCTTATCCAATATGATCCATATAAAAGTTCTTCTTTCCCCCTTTGCCTTCACAGCCAGGAAATTCAGGGCAAAAACTTAAAATTGTCATAATTTTCGAGCATGTGAACATGATAGCTTGAAGAATTTTTATCTCTTCTTTTGTTATGATGTTTTTAAAATTTTACACTGTTTATTCCATTACATATTACTTTCTTATGAGCAGATAGAACATCTTCTGCTCTAGAGACTTTCTTAGCATAAACTACTGGAATTACTTATACAGTGTAAGTGTTATTATGAGTCTCTGCTAAGTAGTGTGCTTTCATGCATTTTTACATTACATGCATTCTTGTAATGTCAGACATAGCACTAAATTCTTGGAAATCTACTGAGTCCAAGACAGACATGGTGTCCTCATCTACTTAGAGCTTGCCTTTGGGGGATAGAGACAAGTAAAGTGAGGAACTGATATTCAGTGTGAAAGTGCTGAAGTGAGGGAGTATGTCCACAAAGAAGGCATACCAACATAAGTTTGAGGGTTTAGGGGTGATACCATGGAGGACATGCTAGCCAAGCTGAGATCTGGGGGATTAGCCAGTAAAGGGTGAGTATACAGAGACTGTTCCAGGTTTGGAATTAAGAGTACAGATAAGAGTCTAGATGCAAAAAAGAACACAGCCTACTTTAGGAAAGGAAAGATGAGAATGACTAGAGAAGAGTGGAATAGGTGGGGATGTCAGTGGAGAAGTTGAAAGAGGGTGAGAAGATAAGGACGTGTAACCTGGTTTGGAGTCTGGGTGCTAAGAGCAAAAGGTTATTGTTGAATGGTTGTGAGCAGGTGAATGACACAATTTTGTATCTATTAGAAAGATCCATCTACTTTCCGGGTAGAGTAGACTTAAACAGAGTCAGGCTGGACTCATGGGGACTGCCTAAAAGATAATTGTCTTCCTCCAGGGCAAGGGATACCTATGGTCAAGACTGAAATCATGGCACTGAGTGGAGGGCAAAAAATGGACACAGTTAAGAAAGAATAAAGAGTAAAATTGGCAAATTTTGATGTTTCTTCATTCAATGTTTGGATGAAAGCATGAGAGAATTCTAGAGTTAACTCCAGGGCTTGATTTGATAGCATCATTCACTATGACTGAAAAACAGGAGAAGTTTGATGGAAATGAAACAAGTATACATAATAAATATACTGAGTCTGATATGAATCCTTGGAACATTCAAGTGATATGATCCAATAAGCAGGAGTGAATCTGAAACTCAGATAAGAACTTTTGGGTGAAGATATGGATTTAGGAGTCAGCATCATACAATAATTAAAACCATAGGAGTTGAGATTGAAAAGATAATGCATCAAGAGGGAAATGAAGGAAGCCCAACTTTTCAAAGGTAGACAGAAAAGAGGAATGTACAATGGGAACAGAGAAGGAACTTCTATGCATATACAGGAACATCATAAGATGTGTTTCCATGGAGTATGTCTTTAATGGAAGGGGGCTTTGGCAATATTTAACATCTAACTGGAAATATCCAGTGATTTAGTAATTAGGTAATTATTAATGAAATAGAGAGAATAGTTTCAATAGAACCACTTGACTTTAACAGAGAGGAGAACAGTAAGAAGAGAAAGTCAAGAAGACTGTGGGTCTTCTATACTTTCAATGTGGCTGGTTCCCCAAGGATTTATGTGTTGGAGGCTTGGTCCTCAAAGTGGTAGTGATGTGTGCTACTAAGATCCTTAGTTCAACTGGGGGCTATGGGACCTCAGCCTCTCTGGCTTCCTATTTGGTGACATGATCCCTTCCTCTCACTCATATTCCTGCCCCCCACCATGAGCTCCTCATCAGTGCCTAGCGGATGCTGGCACCATACCCTTGAATTTCTAGAACTGTGAGCTAATAAATCCCTTTTATTTATAAAGTTAACCAGATTCAAATATTTTGTCATAGTATCAGAAAATAGACTAGAACAAGGTCTAAGAGAGGGAATTTTAAATAAATGTCAAGAACTAGAATATGTAGAATACTCAAAGTTGGTGTCAACTGAGAGTAGAGAATTCGGAAATAGAGCAAAAACAGGAAGAGATGGTTTCTAAAGCAAAAATGAAAAGCCTAGTCTTAGATAAAAGAAAGCGAATCTTCTGGGGAAGTTATAATGTTAATGAAAGTTGTTGGTAAGTTGATGAGTCTGTTAATAGTAAATAAATAAGTACTTGCCCGTGAGTGTCTTTCTTTTCTAGGAAGTTAAAGTCTTTTCAAAATGTGTGGTGAATAGGAATTTTGAGATGTTCGAGGAAAGTTTGAAATAGCTGCTGTAGAATTTGAGAGAGAGAGAGAGAGCAGTATAAGTAGAGGAAAACAAAGGGTTACTAGTCAAAGAAATCCCGAGGACCAGTTAGTCTGGCTGTCTTCAATGTGACACTGACAATTTATTCCATGTTGGATTCTCTATGGCAGTTTTTGGCATCTTGGTGAAGATGGTATCAATACAGAGAGTTGGGTTTTATCAGAGTTAAGATTTGGCCAAGTGGATGGTGGGTGGTAAAGAAGGGCATTAGGGGCATAAATGTCCATAAAAATTAAATAGAGAAGGAAGTGAAGACAAGAGGGTCAGGTGATAGGTGGAAACAAAATAGTAGAATGATTAAGGAAATAGAGGGTACCTCTGTGGTCAAAAAAGAGCTAGTTGAAAGAATGAGAGGAAGAGAAAATGGTGGTCCAAAGGTAGCTATTTGAGTATATGATTTCAAGCGTGGAATGTTTCTAGGTGAAGGCAATATAAAAATGCCAGCATGAAAGAAGCTTGAAGTTAATAGAAAGTGAAGGCACTTGCAAGTGAAGAAGTCAAGGGCTTGAGAGACAGGGTTTTAATGTGGACTTCATTGGCCAATTGGACTCCCATTACTTGAAGGGAGATACATTTTAATTAACTAGTTTGTCTCTTCCAGAACTATTATGTGTAAGTTTGCCTGTGCCTATATATATGTGTAGTCAGTGTGAATTATTAAATGAGAAATATCATCTTAGGATAAGGGGAGAAGTTTAAAGATGATGCAAAGAGGAGAGAAGGTGGTATTAGGTGTTGTACACAGCGAAGAATTTTAAACCACGGATTTGGGAGCAATGGTCAACAGCATTGATCTTATGGGATGAGGAAGGCAAAAATCTATTCTCAATCTTATAAAGACATGAAGAGACTGCAGTTTTCACTACCAGTTTTCATGGGAGAAAAGGAAATAAGTCACCCTTGTTTCAACCATCCTGATCAATCAATGTCAACACATTTCAGAAGATTGCACTAGAGACTGGATAAGAATTAGTCTGAATAGGAAGACAGCTGAGACGGAAGGTAATAAAATCTTAGATCTAAGGTAACAGCTGTCAGAATAGCGAGGGAGATGGGCTCATGAAAATCAGTGGTCAGATGGTCAGTTAATTGTTCTACTTTCAAGTGCCAATTCCTGAACATTTTCTGTGTTTGAAAGGCCTTCAAGTTCTGTCGGTGCTCTTCCTGGTCATCTTTCCTTCGGAGCCCCAATCCGTGTCACTTCTGCTTCCTGCCACTTCCTTCAGCTGGGGTTTGATTTAGCTAAAAAGATTTTCATCTGGTACTTGATTCTTGATTTACATAAAGGATCTAGTGAAGCCACTAGCTCCACCATTATTATTTCTACACTTGTGAGTAAAGAAGTGATTACAATACAGCCGAACCAATTTGTCTAATGTCTTTCTGGTTTCTTTACTGGGAATTTATACTGTAACTATTCAAGAAGTAGATTCCATAAGTTCATAAAAGAACATATATGTATTACTTAAAGGGAGTTACACTTTGGTTAAGTGGTCTGTTTCTTTGCCAAAATTATTGTGTATATGCATGCCTGTACCTAGATGTGTGTGTGTGTGTATGACTGATAAAAGCTGCAAGTGTTGAGTGTTTCCCATAGCCCCATGTGTAGGCAGCTCTAGCATCACTGTAAAAGGTCTGCAGTGGGCTGACAACCCAAGTTGACAGCTGTTCCTCTTCAAACTGTACTTCACTCCATGAAGTCGGCAAAGAAAGCAATCAGTCTCTTGTGTAGTTTATGCCGGATTCTTGGCATCATTAAAATTCTGTTCTGCTTGGTGTTGCTTCATTAGTATAATCAGGATGCTCCATTTTTAGACATTCAAAGGGTTGAAACTTGTTTAATAAATAGATTTTTATTTGGAATCAGACCCAAGTTAAAGTATTTTCCATGTAGGGTGTAACAGTATAGTTGTATTTTGGAGGACAATTTCCCTCTTTGGCTAACATTTGGAGGTGCTTTATAGCTTCCAAACCTCTTTCATGTGCAATATGATTTGTTGTATATATAACCCCCAAGATGGTACTGTGAGCCTCTACTTACAGGTAAGTAAAAGGATTTTCAGAAAGGCCGGTTTAAGTGATAGAGTTGAACTGAAAACACAGGTTGTCTGAAACTCTAGGGATATTTCTGTCATAACATGCTAACTTTGAGCAAGTGAGGTTGATAGTGTGTTACCAGCTTGTATTGTAATAAAGTGTGTTCAAGTTGGTCTCAAGCTGTATTTCAAGGTTAACACTTTATAAATGGAACTAAATCATTGGAGCTTAGGCCAAGGGCTAGAAGTTTATTTATTGATCCTGTCTGGCCTCTTGGGTTTCTTGGTATTTGGTGAGGTGGTGCATTTGTCAGTACATTGGAAAAGCATTTTATTTCCTCTAGAATAAGGAACGTTGCTCTTGAATTTTAAAAATAAGAAATGACTTCCAACAGAGCTCATGGGCACAAAGCATAAACAACAAGATTCATGTTGATACAAGAAAAAGTAGGCAATTTCTTTTTTGGCACTGAGGATCAAACTCAGGACCTTGTGCTTACAAGGCAGGTGGCGGAACCACAGAGCTAAATCCCCGGCCCTAAAAGTAGGCAATTTCTGAAGTCCTTCTATTAAGTGGGCATACATGATAGTATCTGAAAATCTGTACAGTATTTCAATGTATCATTCTGTTATGCTTGATTGATTGTGTCAACCTGAGTAAGAGAAGCTCAACTAAATTGGCTCAGCAATTCCACACCCTGGGGTATGGAAGACCCACGCTAGGGTGGCTTGTTGCCTGGATGGTATAAAGGGGAAATGAAGGACAGGTCTGCTTTGTTTCTTTGGGAACTCAGGTCTTGGCCTTCACCTTGGACGTCATTTCTTGGCTTCCATTGCAGACCCATCAGCCTCCTGATATGGACTCTAATGGGACACTCCAGAGAGATCCAGGCCTTTGACTGGATCCTTTGGTCTCCAGTGTCCAGACAGACCCTGTGCACTCTTCCACATCGAACTCTGTGCATGGCCATTGTAAGCCAATCTTGTAAATTCTTATATACTTGTATATCTCATGCTACATCTGTTTCTCTAGTAAACATTGACTGATACATATTCTGTTCCAAAACTACATCTAGTGAGGTTATTATGATTAAATGTGTTTATTTTCAAAGATATTATACTTTATAATGTCATAATATTCTAATATTTAATGTATATGATGGAACTAAATTATGAGCTGTGGAAGTATTTGTACATGGATTATTTATTAATAGCAAAGGATAAAAATTTCCCTTTACCATAGAGAAATCTGACAAACATCACCTAAATCAAGTCATCCAATTTAACATTTATGATAATAGGATACACAAACATCATGGCTTCCTGATGTTATGTGCCCTGAAGAACACTGTTATGCTTGGTGTCTAGATGTCCCCCCGAAGACTTGTACGGTCATGGAGCTTTTGCAGAGGTAGCTGAATCTAAAGTGTGTGATGCTGGGATTAAGTGTGTGTGATTACTAAACCAGTACACTGATTGGTTTGGCACCACCATAATCCTGGTAGTCGGGATAGGAAAAAAGAGGCAGAAAGATGCTGTTAAGGTTCTCTTGTTGCTTTTGCTACCATGTGGGTGCCATGAACTGCTTCTCCTCTGTGACGCCCCTCTGCCATGCCACTCTGCCTTGGAGCCAACTGACTGTGGAGTGAAACCTCTACAATCTATGAGTTAATAAACCTGTTCCCCTTTAACTTTGGGTGTCGGGTATTTTCTCAGCCATGAGAGAAAAGTAACTAACACAAACACAGTATTGTATCTGTGATGTACCTGCCCCAAATGCTTACTCATGGCCTGCTTAGTCTTGAGAAACATCAGACAAACCCAGATTGAAGAACAGCCTACAAGAGTGATAGCAAACCTCTTAGAGATGAGTGTTCAAACTGCAACCCAAAACCTATTTATTTATTGCAAAGTGCCAACACTGCAATTAAACCTGAATATCCGATGCTCGGCTACTGGGGCAACTTGGCTCTCGGCCCACAGAGAGGGCTCTGCATGCCCGTTGTGACTGTGGCATTCTTGCCATAGGTTCACCACCAGTGATCTCCAACCAAATTGGCAATCCTCTTCAAATCAGCAATGTCATGAAAGACAGAAAGGCAGAGAAATTGTTTCAGATTGAAAGAGTATGAAGAGAAACGAATCACACATGTATCAGAGAAACAAAATTATTATAAAGGAAATGAATAGGAAAAATTTTCAAACTAAAAGATTGAACAAGAAAAACCAGTACCTTTGCAAAAAATTGAGAACATTTTGACTTTTTTTTTAGAAATAATGTGAATTGATTTGAATGTTATTTTGATGGAAATTAATTTAGAGTAAAAAAATGAGTGGTTTGCAGAAAGTCCTTTGAATTTGCTTCATTATTTAAAAATTCAATGCAAATAAGAAATTCTAGTTGAGGGTGGTGGCATGCATCTGTAATCTCAGCTACTTGGAAGGCCAGGGTGGGAGGATCATGCATTTGAAGCCAGGTATTTAATGAGATCCATTTTAAGAAAGAAAGAAAAAAGAAACTCTGCCTATGTAAAATGAAACAAATTTATTATAGAACTTTATTTCAGTGCATAGGCATTATCTAACCTATGCCAATAGATTTTATTTACACAGGATTATAAAATTTGGATGGAGATTCTTTCTTTGGATTTGTTTAGCTGTTTTAATCTTTAAGTTGGTTACTTGAAAGACATTCTGCCCTTTATACATGCTCCTTCTTAATAAAAACATATTTGTTTATTGATTTGGGAGTACTATGATGTATGCAGATTCTCAAGTAGCCCTTCAGGCACCACTGAGCCAGTACTATGAAGAATTACATATATATATATATAATATATATACATATATTCATATTTCACCATTTAACAGATACCACCTCCATACCTGGCAAAGGATATGAGCTTGGCTCAGTATCTTTGTTCATCTCCTTTTTCTGTCCTTTTGTTAAAATAAATATTTATTGAGAAACTATAAGACTATGGCCCTTTGCTGGGCACTGGAACTATACAGAAAAAAATACCATGTTTTTCTCCTTACGTAGCTGACCCATGGAACTTCCAAGTTGTTCTTTAATGTCCTCAGCTAAGTGCTAGGTATAGATTTAGCATGAGAGAATAAGGAGACCTGCTTCTTAACCTGTATTTTTCCACAAGGATTATGAATGTTAGTGAGCTCTCTTTTCCATCTGCATCCAATTTGATGCAGATTAACAAATGTATACAATTGTGCAGCTACAACTGCAATCAAGATATAGAACATTTCCATCATTCAAAGAACTTGTCAGGCTTCTTTATACCCATCTCTTCTCTCTCTCACCCCAGGCTCCTGATCTGCTATCTGTCCTTTGATTATAGATTTTAGTCCTTTTATTTTAATGTAATTATTGATATAGTTGGATTTATGTCTGCTATTGTATTTATTTTCTATAGCTCATGAATTTTTTATTCCTATGTTGCTATTTTATTGCCTTTTTTGTGTTAAATATATCTTAGTGTTCTGTTGTAATTCTTCTTTTTAAAAGCTTTTCTCTCATTGTTTTCTTAGTGATTAGTGTTTACAGCATGTATCTTAAATCATCACATTCTACCTGAATTTAATACTGACTTAATTCCAGCAAAACATACAACTTTCCTTCAATACAATTCTATTTTTCCTCTTTCCTTTTGTTATTATTGTCTTATAAGTTACATGGGTACGTTATAAATGCTGTTTTAATTGTTGCTCTGCGTTTTAAAAAATAAATTGAGAAAAATGTGTATTTAGAAAATCTTTTGATTTACACTCCTATTTAATCTTAGTGTTCTTTTTTTTTTTTTTTTTCAAGCAGAAGACGGCATACGAGATCCTGGTAGGTGACTGGAGTTCAGACGTGTGCTCTTCCGATCTGAGGTAAAGTAAGGGAAACATCCCCCCTGGTTCTGTTTTTTTTTTTTTTTTTGGTACCAGAGATTGAACTTGGGACCTTGGGCTTGCGTGGCAGACGGTGGAACCACTGAGCTAAATCCCCGGCCCAGTGTTCCTTCTTTCTTGACTTATTGTCTCATATTATCCTTTCAGCATTAATACTAAAGCTTCCTTTAAGGAGGATCTAGCAATAAATTCTCTGTTTATTTCACAGTGATATTACTACATCTTCACTCTTTGATAATTTTGCTAGATATAAGCTTCTCGGTTAACTTTATTTTTCTTAGCAATTTAAATATGGCAAACACTTCTTTTGCCCTCTAGATTTCTGATATGGAGTCAGCCATTAATTGTATTGTTGCTTCCCTGTATCTTGATGAGTTGTTTTTCTCTTTGCTTTCAAATACTGTATTCTATTTGTCTTTGTCTTTAAGCAGTTTGCATATAAAGTATATATACACATGAATCTATTGATTTTTACCTAGGGTGGATTGAGCTTCTTGGATCTGTAGATTAAGGTTTTGCATCCAAGTTGAGAAGTTTACAGTCATAATTTCTTCCATTTTCCCCTGTCCATTTGTTCTCTCTCTCCTCTTTTCTGAGGTTTCCCTTAGGTATATGTTGATGTGCTTGATGCTTTACCACACATCTTTGAGACCAAGTTATTTTTCTTCTTTCTGTTCTTGTTCTATTTTTTGAACTGGATAATTCTTTCACTGTGTTTTCTTTGATTCGTTCTTCTTCTAAAATCTGTTGTTTGAATTCATCTTGTGAATGTTTCATTTTATTTATTGGACTTTCTCGTTTAGAATCTCCATTTGATTTTTAATGTAGTGTCTGTTTCTTTATTCATATTCCCTATTTGCTGGATCATTGTCATAAGATTTTCCTATTATCGTTTTTTGTTTTATTTTTGCAGTGCTGAGCTACTTCTCCAATTCAAATAATCTTTTCAACATGGTTTCCTTTGTATTTTGAACATATTTATAATAGCTCTTTGACATCTTTTTCTGCTGATTCCAACATCAGGACCAAAGTCAGTTTCTTTTAAAAGATTTTTTTTCCAGAGTATGGGAAATAGTCCCTTATTCCTTTACATTTTTCAAAAGTTTTTGTTGAAAACTGGACAATATAAAGAACATGTTGTAGCAAGTTTGGATTCTGCTTCCTATGCCCTGAGGATTTGTTTTGTTTGTATTATTTGTATTAATTTACCTAGATTTAATCTGTAGAACGTGGTTCTCCTGTGATGTGTGATAAACTGTACTTTATGATCATTATTCTCTCTTCTGGAATTTTTTCTAATTTTAATTTTTAGATCCTGCTGCTTTATCTGTACAGCTTAGCACTCAGGTAGTATTGGGCAGTGGCTATGCTCAAGTTTGACTGTCACAGTCTGCAAATTAATTTCTATGGGATTTGGGAGGACATTCAAAATTTAGGCAGTTTTAAAGTCTACCCCGAAGCTACATGTGGTGGTGCATCTGTAATCCCCCCATTTGGGAGGTTGAGGCCAGTTCAAGGCCAGCCTATGCTACATAGCATGTTCAAGGGCAGCATGAACCATAAAGCGAAACCTTGTCTCAATAAAACAAAGCAAATCAAATCAAAAAGAATAACAGCAACAACAAAAGCATATTGGCTTTTGCTTTCTACTGGGTCATTTTGCTTCTCCCTGCTCATACCCACAATTTTCCTAATCAAAGATGTGTGGAAAGTTTTCTTTGCACTTTTATGGTACTGTATCACATTTCTAGCATTACATACTTCTCTGTTAAACTTCTGGTTGGCTTCACACTGGCCCGGAACCTCTGGCTAGCAAGGCTGTGGGTTCCCCCTTTTGCTTCCTATGGAGTTTGCTATGTTTTTTTACTGACAATACAGCTGAACATGGGTTTTCCAACTCTGCTTAAATCAAGTTAGCCTTCTCTGGCAGTGAAGCTGCTGGTTTTCAGTCTCTCCCCAAACCCTTACAATTGCCAGTGTCGCCTATTGAACTGTGCCGTGGGGGTGCCAGTAGCCCCGGGCAAGAAGACTGTAGACTCCCTCAATTCTTGCCAGGACTTCTAGTTACTTTTCATGAATAAGCACCTCTTTCTTTATTGTTTGCATTTGTTGGCTTTCTGGAGCTCGGAAATGGTTATTTGTGACGATTTTGTCGAGCTTTATGTGTGCGAAATTGGGGGGGATTTCCTTAATTCTCACTGTGTGTGTGTGTGTGTGTGTGTGTGTGGTGAAAGAAATGACATACAATTAATTTAGTGAACTAATGATGAAAGACTGTAAATCAAATAAGGTCATAATTAAAAGTGATAAAAATTTAAACTACAATACAAATTTAGTACCTAGTTTAAGGAAAAGCTAAGAATCTTCTGTGGCTGGGGATGTAGCTCAGTGGTACAGCATGTGCCTAGCATGTGTGAGGTCCTGAGTTTGATGGGCAGCACCAAAACCAAAAAGGTTCCAAAAGAACTATCTTTGGTGATCTGTTTTGAGGATGGCTGTCAAAGGAAAAGACGTCATACACTTTATGATGATGCATAATCAAAGTTTTATTATGTTTTAAAAATCAGAGTTAAAAGAAACCTCAGATATTCCTTAATGGATTTTGGGGGCCTTTAGGACCTGTGAAAAATTTTCTGTAACCTAAAGCACATTTTTTAAAAAAGTAACAATTTAGCATGCAATTTATTTATTTATTTATTTTTATTTATTTATTTACTTATTTATTTGGTACCAGGGATCGAACTCTGGTCCTTGCACTTGTGAGGCAGGCGGCGGAACCACTGAGCTAAATCCCCAGCCCTAGCATGCTTTTTATAAAGTTAAATTTATTTAATTTAAAACACTACATTTTAGTCAGGTGAGGTGGTGTACACTTATAATCCCATCACTTGAAGGCTGAGGCAGGAAGATTGCCACAAGTTCGAGGCCAGCCTGGTGAGTTTAAGGCCAGCCTAAACCACATAATGAGACCTTGTCTCAAAAAAATAAAGTGAAATACTACATCTTAACCAACATAACATTTTTCGCTGAATTTTGGTATTAAAATGTCCCTTCTATTCTAGGAAATGCCAGTAACTCAGGAATATATATATATATATATATATATATATATGTTTTACTTAGCAAAATTCATTTTTTTCCACTGCATGTTATTCTCTAGCACTTTGAAAATTTACTACAGGTCCTGAGAAGTTAAATGCTCTTCTTAATTTCATTTAGTTAGGCAGCTTTTAAAGAGGAGAAGATATGTTATGATAATAGAATTTAGTTTGTTCTTCATGAGAAAAGATTATTATCTGACAGGAAAAATGAATTACTGCCTTCCCTTGTGTGTAATTTAGCTATTTGACTTAGATTTTAGTTCTCACCAATTTTTGAATGATAGAACCCTATTTGGGCTGGGGAAAAAGTCCCACCATTATTTTTTTTTTACTTAAATTCTTTTATTGGTACATTTTAGGTATGCAATACATTTACATTTATCATTGGGTGCTTGTACTTGTACATGATGCATCTTGGATCTTATTTTTTCCCCATTCCCGGTCCTCCCTTCACCCCCTCCACCCTTCCCTATTTACATAGACTTCGTTTCCATTTTTTTTATTTTCTCATAATTTTTCCTTTCCCTTCTTTCCTTTCCCCATCCCCTCCCACCACTCCCACCCCTTTGGACCTTTTCCTATTTCAAAGTATCAATTATTTGTTATTAATCCTTTTAATCCTTATTTACACTTTCTCTCCATTCTTTTTTAAGGATTAGGTTGCACTTGCTAGTCAAGGACTGTAACTTTGAGCTACACCCCAGCACAATTCTCAAATATTTCTTTTTAATAATTCAGCAATGATTAGATGATTTTATAATCAGTAATTCAGAATCATATTCATATAATTTTCTTATGCTTTATCACAATATGTGTATTCTGAAGATCAAGAGCTTTGTATATGTATGTCTAGTCTGAAGTCCAGCTGTGCTGGAGCAGTGGCATAGTTGTTGAGAGACAGAAGAAATTATCTGAAGAAAGCTTATGAACAATAAGCTTTCTTAAGACTCGCTAGAAGGTACTATCAAGGAGGATCATGTTAATTGCCACTAACAGGCAAGGTTCCACAAGAAGTATATACAAGTCCAACTGTATTACTTGAAAGCCCACAAGGAATATATACTCTTTCACGGCACCACTTTACAAAATTCCACAAAGGATATGTATTCTAAATCCATGAGGGACATATACTCTATACTGTAACAGCATTGCTCAGCAAGTCCATGAAGGGTGCATAACTTCAGCACCTCTTGAGAGATCCGGTGGTGTTGGGCTGGACATATATTCGTCAGAAAATACTTGGAGTATCCTGTGGTGACCAGCTGGACCATAGCACTCCAGAGTAGTATGTCTTACACCCATTCCCACAGGGGAAAGGGCTTATAGCTTAGGTTACAAAGCAGTGACCTAATTAGCTTCCTTTGTCTCATTGTATGACTAGCATTCCAAGCAACAACTGACTTAGCATATGAGTAGGCAGCTAGGTTCTACAGATAATGCTAGTTGGCCCAGTTCACAGTGTTCCTCAGATAATACTTATCCTGACCACCCGGACTGAGCATATTTACAATGGCCCCTTGACTTGGTAGGAGTCTCATGAATGAAGAGAAACATTTCTGGGACATAGTGCTAAATGTCCTACTTTTTCTCAGGGACAATACAACATGTGCAAGAGATTTATGTATCATATTATTCTTGTATTGTATGAAAAGTAATCAGTTCATTTTTACATTAGTTGATTCTGTCTGTGTTCTCAAAATACATGAGATTTACTTCGTGGGGACCACATTTATTCACTTAGTAATCTTTAAATGGGTGATTTCCAGGTGTCAGTTTCACTGATTCAGATATGAGAGATAGGAAGCTTTTATTAGTTAGCTTTCCCATCCCTTGGACAAAATACCTGACACCTGCAACTTAAAGGAGGTGAGGTTTATTTGGCTGGTGGTTTCAGAGGTTTCAGTCAATGGTCAAGGGCTCTGAGGCAGAAATATAGCATAAAGGCATGGTGAAGCAAAGCTGCTCACTTAAAGGTTACTGGGAAGCAGAGCACAGGGGAACAGTGCCAGAAATGAAGAGCCAGGGACCAGATATAGTCCCTAAGGTCACATCTCAGTGGCCCACCTGGACACACCTAGGAATGTGCTTTACTAATCACTCAAACCAATCAAGTTGACAATTGAATTAACCATCACAAAGTTAGATTCAAAGCACTCACATGAGGAAGAGTAGGCAAAAGTTTGCAGTGCACTGATGAGTGCTGTCAGGGAGTATTGTGAATGAGTTCATGTGACAAACAGCTTAATATGGGACAGTCCAGGGGAGGCTTTTGTTAGGAAGTAGCCAATTTGAGCTAAAGTTTGAGTGATAATTAGGGTTATTTATGCCACTCTTAGTGTCAGGTACTAATCAGGTCATTTAAGCATTTCATGTTGCAACTATCTAAGTCCTTCTTCTAAAGTTCTGCCCTCATAGATTTATGCAGAATCAATTATTTTATTAGGTTAATACATAGAATTCTGTGATCCCCTACATTATGAACTCTGAATTTGTCTTAATGGCACAATAAGAAACTTTTCTTTGCAAGTTTGCTGAGAAGATTGCTATGGCAACAGAAGTATTGTTTTAATATTAGTATTATGATTACTTGTAATAATAATAACAAATACAGACTATGCAAGGTGAGGACTATACCGACTAGCAAATCAGTTACTATGTATTAGAATACATTCTAAACTAGGTGTTTTAGTTAATTTTCTTATTGCTGAGGTAAAATACCTGATACTCAAAGTTAAGGGAGGAAAGGTTTATTTAGCTCACAGTTTGTAGAAGTTCCAGTCCATAATTGGCTGGCTCCAAGGCAGGGTGGCATGGCAGAGGGAACTCACAGAGAAGAAACAGTTCATGGTGGGCAGAAGGTAGCAAAGCAAGCAAGGGACCTTAGCAGCTTCTTTATGTCCCCTTTATGTTCTATCTAGGATACCGGGATTAGAGTGGTGTCACACCAGTCAGTGGACTGATTTAGTAATCACGTACCCTTAATCCCAGCACCCTTAATCCTAGCATTGCACCATGAGTCAATCACACACTCTAGATACAGCCACTTCTGTATGACCCCATGAGCCTTTGGAGGGACATCTAGACACAAATCGTAACAGTAAAGTTGGCAAGCATTTGCCTGTGGGCCAAATCTGACTTGCTGCCTGCTTATGGATAGGCTATGAGCTAAGGATGTTCTTTGTTTTTAAATGTTGAAGAAAATAATAATATTTATTGATGTTTGAGAATTATATAAAATTCAGATTTCAATGTCAATAGAAACGTTTATTGGAACACAACCATGACTGCATTCATGTTATAATGTTAGAACTGTGTAATTTTCAAAGAGACCACATGGCCCACAAAGTCTAAATTTTTAATATCTGGTTCTTTATAGAAAAGATGTGCCAGGACCAGTTCTAAACACATAATAAAAAGCCTTTTTGAGGCCTAGGTTGAAGATATTTCTCTCCAAATATGTTTTGTATGTACTTCCAGAATTATTACCAATGAGAGACCACCTTTTATTATTTGGGAAGGAGGGTGGGGTTTCTTTCCAATTATTTTTTTTGCCTCTATGGGCATTAGCAATAGGAAGTAATTTTAATTATTTATTTACTTCTTGAATTAGAGGTTCCTGGAAAGCATCAGTATTCAACATCTGAACCCCAAACCTGTTTGAAAGGTGGTCTGTGATTTCAAATTCCAGGGAAAGACTTCTCTTTTTCCCTACACAAATCCACATTGAGACAGACACATTACCCAGTTTTCCTTGGCCAGTGTGAGAATGTTTCTTTCTGAGTCTATCATTTTGCTGAGGTATGTAGTTCTTCAAGGATCCTTGGCAAGAAGGAAATTAATTAAAGAACTGAGATTTAAGAAGGGAAAATTGGGAAGAAGGGAAAAGAAAAAATATGAGAAAAGGATAAACATGGAAATAAAGTCTTTGTAAATAGGGAAGGATGGAGAGGGTGAACAGAGGGGCAGGGGAATGGGGGAAAAAATAAGAACCAAGATACATCATGTAAAGGTTCAAGATCCCAATGATGAATGTAACTGTATTGTATACCTAAAATGTACCAATAAACTACATGGAAATAAAAGGAGGGAAATTAGGAGAGAAAAACACTGGACAAATGAATAAATCTAAATACGACTATATAAGATAATGTTAATGTCCAAATTTTAAGAGAAAAATGCAAGAGGAAGATAAATTAATAGGCTTCAGTGACATATAAAGCAGAGGTATTTTCAGATAGTGTTAAATTGGTTTAATGATCCTATATTCTTTGGAAGAGGTAGATATCTAAGTTTATTTGAGACAAAATATAATTTAAGTCAAAAATCACAATTAGGCATAAAGAGGGCCATTGCACAATGAGCAAAAATAACATGTCAACTCAAAGATATTCACATTCTAAACTTTTACAATAAAGTAATAATATAAGCTAAAATATATAAAAATGCTGTTTACAAAATTACAAAGAGAAAATAAGTCCACAGTGGAAGGTTTTAATATACTACTCTCAGTAAATGGAACATTTACAAAACTTGACCAAGAAATATCTGGCAAAATTCCAAATATTGGTATCATATAGAATATATTCTTCATCTGTAGTGCAATAACGTTAAAAATCCATAATAAACATATAACAAAAATGCCATGTCCACTTGAAAATTGAAAAGCAGATTTACGATGAGCCCATGAATCAAAGAAGAAATAATATTGTATTTCAGAATTTGTATGATGTAGTTAAAGTGGTTCTTTTGAGAAATTTTATTTAATTATTTTTATTAGTATCTGTGATACACAATATTTACCTTCATTTTGGGATATATATATCATATGATCATTTTTTTGTCTCCTTCCCCCTTTTACTTTCTCCCTTTCCCCTGATCCCTTTTCAATCTTGAAGAGAAAATGTATAGTCCTAAATTATTAGATTGGTAAAATGAAAAAATCTAAAAGCCAAGAAGTGTATATATAGTGTGTGATGATAGTTTTTTCAAAAAAAAATTTGGATTTTTTTTTATTGTATCCTTGTTTTTGATTTATTTTCTACTCTTTATTTGTTCTTTGTAATTTCTTTGTGTTTCTTGTAACATCTTAACTACAACACTTAGCTCTTTATTTCTCTTTATTTTCTTCCTTGTATTAATCTAAGAATTAAGGATTATCATTTTTCTCTTCGAGATCCACTTTAGCTATATTACACAAGTTCTGACATATAGTATTATTCAATTATTGTTTCATTACAGATATTTTTTAGTTCTATTATACTTTCTTTTTGATCCATGGGTTACTTGTTAATATGCTGTTCAATTTTCAGGGAATTTTTGTTACATGCTTTTATCGATTTCTAACTTTACTCCATAATGTTTGAGAAATGTTTAATATACAAATATACATGTATTTGTATTTGTAAATATATGCATAGATATACAGTATATATACTCATAAGTAGATAATATACATATATGTATATAAATATACACATAAACTCACATATTGATGAAGCAAACATGAGAAGGCACAAGTAGGTTTTATTTAGGATTGAATCAGTTTTACAATGAGAAAAGCAACACTTTAAAATTTAATTTTCTATTTTAAATAAAATACAGGAGAATAATTAAAACTTTAATATAAGGAAAGATTTATTAAATAAGATATAATAAGTACAAACTTGAAAGAAATAGACTAATACATTAGTTACATTAATTATTTAAAAACCTCTATATCAACATACATTGGAAAAAGATATAAAAAGATATCTTCCCTTCTCAGGGAAGATATATGTAACTGGTAATAAATTATTATTTATAATATATTAATATCAGTAGAAAAAGTAACCCAGTTGAAGCATAACCAAAGAATATAAACAGTCAATTCACAAAGAGGGAGCCTAAATAGGCAGTATGTATGCTTATGCTTATCACCAGTCATGTAATTGAAAATTAAAATTAGTTACCGATACACACAATTGAGATTGGAAAAATTGAAATTTGATAATGTTAAGTGTTGATGACGATGTGGGATATGGCAGGATCGGAACTTTCATATACTATTGATTGGCATATCAATTGCTATTGTCACTGGAGAGCAATGTGGCAGGATCTCATAAAGCCAAAGATACTCATATCCAATGACCTAGTAGTTCCAGTGCTACCTAAAATTTGTTCATATCTGTGCACAAGTACAAGAAGACTTAAACAAGATGTTCACATTACCATTTTTATTAGAGCCAAGACTGCAAACATAAATATTGACTAATAGGAAAATGGATATGTAAATTGTGGTATATTACTACAATGGAAACTACAAAGCAAGGAAAATGAATGAGTTAGAACTACATGTATTAATATAGATAAATCTTATGATGAGTAACAAAAACAAATTGTATAAAGATACAATATAAAACCATATATATGTAAAATTTTAAAACAGGCAAACTGTGACATACATCTATATGGTAAATATAAAGTTATATATGAGATCCTATATACCTGTTGAATGATAAACAAAAAGTGCAGAATAATGCAGTCTTTAAGGGGTGTCAGGAGAAATTTAACTTTAAATATATTTGTAATATTTTATTTATATAGGTGATGAATATGTAAGATATTTTATAATAAATGTCATAAATCTTTTGAGTCAATGAAATAAAGGAGCCTTATTACATAAGGTATATGCTAATTTAAAAGAAAAACTCTTGGATTAAATCTCTGCTGGCAGTAGTGAGGAATTTTAGAAGTTGATTATGTTTATTTTTATTTATTTATTTTTATTTTTATTTTTGGTACTGAAGATCGAACTTGGGACCTTGCACTTGCAAGGCAGGCGCCGGAACCACTGAGCTAAATCCCCAGCCCATATTGATTATTTTTAATTGTTTGGTCAGGCACAAGATGTAAAAATATAATTAATTAGAATTCTTTATATTCTAACTTCATACATTTAAATTTTCTCCATTTAAACCTGTTTTGAAGGTTTACATTCAGAAGAGTACCAAATTAGAAAATATTAAGAAGACTAAAGTGTTACTATTAAGTCCTTTGCATTGAATATGAAAAATAGAACTGAATTTGAATTTTGAAAAATAGAATTGTTTGAAATTGCAATAACCTCAGAAATTATTTAGTCCATTTCTCCCACCCACTCCTTTTATAGATATCATGGCCATATACCATACATCCATCTATCTACCATCCACTCATCCATCCATAAAACCACTAAGTGCTTCATATTGTGCTAATTGTTGGAATGGTTAAGGCTATGTAAAAGAAAAAAAAACATGGTTCCTTTCCTATATTTCCTTTCTAGAAAGTAATATAGAAAACTAAACAATTTTATTACTATATGAATAGAGACAATTCTAAATCCTTTAGAAACAGAAGAGAAAAATAATAACTTGGTCAGTGAAGACAATTTTTTGCTACATTGCTGTAAGGAATATAAAACATTTCATTAAATGGAGTCATTGCATTTGTTTATTAATCACCTAGGCATATTTTATTGTGTACTTCAAACATATTTTAAATTTTTGAACCACATAAGATTTCTTGAATAAATGTGGTGATAAGGTCCAATGGCATTCTGCATTTAGATGTATTGTGCTACATAGGACACCAAGATTTTACTAGGCTCCATATTCTTGACTCTACTAGTCAGAGGTAGAATCACATGAATCCTTTGTAAATCACTATGTCAGATTTATAGAGAAGGGAGGCTTGTAAAAGTGTTTGTTGTGGTCATTAAACTCCCTTTGTCTTCTGCTTAGAGCTTACTATATTGTAGGTCTAACCAACACATCAAAAAAATTTATGGGGTTGCTGCTTTGATCTCACTCAGTCAGAGAGTCAGAATGGAGTGAAGGAAAGAGGACATCTTTGTTCTCAAATAATACCTGTATAGTACTTCCACAAATAAAATGCTTGGTGTTTGAATGGGCAAAGGAATATATGCTTTGACTCTCCTAGCTAAATAGGTGCAGTACAAAAGCTAGGAATTAAAAATCAAGAAGGTACAAACTCTGTCGTCTTATTAGTTCTGTCACACTGTGACATTGGGCAAATCAGTCAGCCATGTCAGAGCATTAAGTATCTAAGTCTGTTTATCATATTAATCCCAAAGCCATTCAATACCATACTGGCAGGTTGTTCCCCAATATTTTGTATCTGAGAAAAGGGTTGATTATTGACATACAGTCGAGTTCTTTCTAAGTTTCTCATTTAATAAGCATTCTCCCAATTAATTTAAACAACCACCAGTAACAGAAAGCCACCCATAATAAATTAACAGTATTTCTTATCATACTCAAAGTAACATGGCAGTATTTATATCAGGGAAGATAGAGAAGTGTTGAAGTCATTCTGAGAGGGTAATCAACACAAAGATATCCTAAACTTGAGATACTCTATCTTTGTTTAAATCTGTGACATATGGCAAGTTTTGAGATTCTAATGAAACATGGTTAAAAATTGAACTTGGACATTCATATGGGAAAGTTTCATGTTGTTGCATATATGACTTTTCATGTCCGTTAATATTTGTTTTATATAGTTGGGTGCACTAGTGTTTGGTGCATATATATTTATGATAGTCATCTCTTCCTCTTGGATTGTTCACTTTACAAGGATGTAGTGTCCTTCTTTGTCTCTCTTAATCAGTGTTGGTTTGAAATCTACTTGATCTGCAAAGAGGAGAGCTACTCCTGCTTTTTTGGGGGTTCCTGTCACATGGAGTATTGTTTTCCACTCTTTAACTTTCAGTCTGTGAGTTTCATTTTGAATTAAGTGTGTTTCTTGTATGCAGCATATTGTTGGATTTTGCTTCTTGACCCATTCTGCCAGTCTATTTCTTTTGATTGGTGAATTGAGACCATTAACGTTGATAGTTATAACTGAAACGTATTGATTTATCATTGCCATGCCTTTTTCTTTTTGTTGGGTTCTCCCCCTTTACATTTAATTTCTTGTCATGCCAGATGGGTTCATTCTGCTTTGCTTCCTGGGGTTGTGATCCTCAATGTCTGTTCCTAGGATATTGAGTAAAATTTTTTGGAGTGCCGATTTGGTATTCATGAAGTTCCTAAGGTACTCTTTTTCATGAAAGTATCTTATTTCTCCATCCATTTGGAAAGATAGTTTTGCAGGGTACATCAATCTGGGTTGGAGGCTGTTTTCTTTTAGGGCTTGGAATATGTCACTCCAAGCTCTTCTTGCCTTGATGGTTCGTGTTGAGAAGTCTGCTGTGATTCTGATGGGCTTTCCTTTGTATGTGATTTGTTTCTTTTCTCTGACTGCTTGGAGAACTTTGTTCTTCTGTTGAGTTTCTGGAATCTTAACAATTATATGCCTATGTGTAGATTTTTTTTGATCAAGGCTATTTGGAGTCCTATATGCCTCACTTATCTGTATGTCAAGTTCTTTTCCCCTGCTTGGGAAATTTTCTGCCATTACTTCTGTGAAGTATTTTTTATGTCATCTCCACTCTCTCTTGTTTCTTCTTTGACTCCAATCAGTCTTATGTTATTTTTCTTTGCATCATCTAGCAGCTGCTGGATTGATTTCTCATGTTCCCTTAGAATTTTGAAGCAATTTTTCTTTTCCTGGTCATTAATTGCAATCTTATCTTCTATATCTGAAATTCTGTCCTCACATTGGCTCATTCTGCTGTGTAGACTTTCAATGGAGTTTTTCATCTCCTGGAAATCTTTTTGCATCTGTTTTATGGATTCCATTTGTTTTTTATGTTGGGATTCCATCATGTTCCTGAGCTCCTCTCTAGATTTATTAATCATGTCTTGCACTAGGAGCACAATCTCTCCTGTTATCTGAGAAATTATTTCTAATTTCATTTTTTCCAGATCCTCTTTTGTTGCCAGTTCAGTGTGTCCAGGTGGTTGAGTATCAGAGTGTTCCATCTCATCTCCTTTTGGTGTTGCTGTAGGTGATCTGGAAGTCTAGTTTTGAGATTTATTTACATGTCTTCTCATTTCGACCGGGGGCGGGGGGGCACTGTTGACGCCTGCTCAGCTCATCTCCTCTGAGCTGGGAGAAGAGGTGGGACAGGGGCAGTGTGTGGCAGGAGGGATGGTGGCCCGGAAGCCCCTCCTCTGGACCAGGAGCAGTGGGACAGCAGCTCAGAAGCCCCTACCTCTGGGCCAGGAGCAGCAAAACAGATGGTGGCCCAGAAGCCCCTTCCTCTGGGCCACAAGCGGCTGGATGGATGGAGGCCCAAAAGCCCTTTACTCTGGGCTGGGAGTGGTGGGAGAGATGGTGGCCCAGAAGCCCCTTCCTCTGGACCGGAGCAGTGGGACAGCCACCCAAAAGCCTTTTCCTCTGGGCTGGGAGTGGTGGGACAGATGGTGGCCCAAAAGCCCTTTCCTCTGGGCTGGGAGTGGCAGGATGGATGGTGATTTTGGCTCATGTTTCAATCCACAGTCAGCTGGCTCCAAGGCAGAATGGCATAGTAGAAGTGCATTGTGGAGCAGAGCTACTCACTGCATGGCCAACAGGAAACAGAATCAAGGGAGGAGCAGGGAAGGGAAATAGAACTTCTGGGTCAGGCCCACAGGGACCCACCTCTTCTGACCAAGACCCACCTCCTAACAGCAAGTCTTCTATAAATCTCTGAAATCCAATGATCTTTTGAAGGTTCTGCCTATGATCCCAAGAGGCTTTAAGGGGGCATCTAGATATAAACCTCAACAATGCTTATATCTAAACACTACATTGTGCAGTTTTATTTGTTAGTTATACCTTGATGAAACTGGGGCAAAAACATTTTCTGGGCCTTATGTATGGTAGGCAAGTGCTTTACCACTGAGTACACTCCCAGTGTAAAAATGTTCTACAGATGTTTCTAGTCTCTCTTACTGGCCTTCCTCAAAGAAGAGTTTTCCTCCCTTGGGATAGTTTCTGGACTAGAGCATGTATGGAGGAAGGTGAAGCATGAAGCAGGAGGAGACTTGGTAAAATATTTATCATTTAGTAAATCAAAGACCACAGGGCAGGAAGAAATATAGCCCACTAGAGAATGTGGGAGAAGAACAGTATTCATGTTTCTGGAGGGTTAGGACTTGAATTTGATCTCATGATTGCAAGATGTGTAATTAGACATTTTTTTTGTAATTAGATATTTTTGAAATGAGACTTTTTTGGTTTTTTGATGCCAGAATTAAACTTAGGTCCTCTTTTATGCTAAGCACATGCTCTGAGCTATACCTCATCCTCTGGGAAATGAGAAATTTTAAATAATTACTATTCTGTTTGTTTGGACTTTGTGGTATAGAATTCATAGAAGGTCCAGTGATAAAATAAAAGTAATTTTTTCAAAATCTCTCCTTCCCATTCCTTTTCCCCAAATATTATCTCCTCTTAGGAATTTGGATTTTTAATCTATTAATATTTTTATTTTAGCAAGTCTCATATTTTTAAACCTTTTTGTACAAAACATAAATATGTGCATAACATCTTAGAATAAGTGTTAGCAAACTGTGTGTTATGGTTACATTATGGATATTATATATTCAAACTTTTTTCATCCAATAAGATATTATGGATAAATCCATGTCAGCACATTCTGGCAAGTGTAGTCTGTCTCCCTCTCTTTCTTTCTTTCTTTCTTTCTTTCTTTCTTTCTTTCTTTCTTTCTTTCTTTCTTGCTTGCTTGCTTGCTTGCTTGCTTGCTTGCTTGCTTGCTTTCTTGCTTTCTCTTTTAGTACCAGGTATCAAACTCATGGGCACTCTACCACTGAGCTCCAACCATGTAGCCCTTTTGATTTTTTATTTTGAAATAAGGTGTTGCTAAGTTGCCCAGCCAGGCCTGAAATTTGCAATTCTCCTGCTTCAGTCTCCTAAGCTTATTCTTTTTAATGACTACATAACATTCCATGCTATGAATATACCAAAATATGTTAACAATTCCTGTATTGATGGGTATGTGGGATGTTTCTATATTTTATTATAATAAATAATGCTGCAATTATCATTCTTATATATTTTTTAGCAATTATGTAGCTATTATAGCTATTCAAATGACTCACAAAATATGGTCTGGTTTAAAATAGTAAGAAGCTTACTTAAGTGTAAATTATATTTTCTTTCTGTTTTTTTTCCCCGTTATGTAAATTCAATTTTTAGGGCCTAATTTTTAAAATACATATTATAAAATGTTTTGAAGTAAAGAATAGAAACACTGTACAGTAATTGTATGATAAATTTAATGTGAACATAATGAAGACAGGCATTTATTTTAATTACTTACATTTTGGCAGATGTCCCTTCTGCTTTCATTTGTCAATTAGTCACATTACTGATGATGGTGTTTTGAACAGAGCATAATTTAGTCTCATCAGCACCACTGAAAAGAAACAAAATCAGAATTACTATTTTTAGTTATTTATCTTGTGTCATTTCTTACTTTTGCCTTAGATAGAATCTATTTAAATATTTAGAACATAAATATAGATTTGAGTCTACTGGCCTGAGTGTTATAAACTTGGTATTGTGTTGTGTTTTGCAATACACTAAGAGATGATGAAATATAGAAAGTTGCTCCTTGTCCCCAAATTTTATTGGGGCCCAGGATGGTCTAAGAGAATGAATTTCCAAATATAGTAAATTGATATTTATTTTTTCCAAAGACTCAAATATTTTAACCATTTTAACAGGAGTGATCTTAAATTAACATTGGTCACTTCCTATGCTATTCATTTATTTCTGTAGGTCAGAAGTCCCCAGCATGATTAGCTGAGTCCTCCTTTCAGGATTTTACCAGGCTGTGATCATGAAAGCCACTTTAGAACTTTACCTTACCATGCCTGTCTTCTCCAACAGGCCACACTAGACTTAATTTTAAAACTTTTGCAAATGCAGGAACAGTATTCCTATATTTAGCTGTTACACAGTGTGCAGTTGTATATCAGTTTTTGGATTACAGTGATAATCACTTCTGCTGCCCTGCCTTTTAATCTTTGCTTTAGGGTTGACTTCTCGATGTCTGAGTTTCCTAGACAGTTGATCATTATATAAATAAGAAATTTGTTCTGGGGGTGTAGGAAGGGGCTTTTCAAAACTAGATTCCCCACTAATTCTCACAGTATTTCTGTGAATCTTCTCACCATTCCCAGCAATAGGTTCAAGGTCAGTGAAATAAAATTACACAGGGAACATAGAGGGTGCCACCTGTCATCCATAAGCAGACATTACTTCATGGAATGTTGTCATAAAACAGAATTATATGTCATATAAGACTCATCAAATATAGTGACTCTAAGCTCATTGAAGGATAAGTAGGAAAATAAATGCCAATAAATAACAGTGGTGCACCATGATGTGGTATGCCATTTTTCATGCACTGGCTTCGTAAATGACATTTATAAAGTATATTAGGCAAGGTTGATTAGTATTGGTGGTATAAAAATGCATATGCTCTTCAAATGTGAGTGTCTGTAGGTTTGGCATTTCTGGAAGTGGATCACAGAATCAAATTAGAAATACAGAGTTGAGGGTGTAGCTCAGTAGTTGAGCAATTGCCTAGCCTGTGCACAACCCTGGGTTTTAGCCACCAGCACCACAAAACAATGGCCATTTAAGGTTGGTGATGTGGTTCAGTGGTAGAACATTCACATAGCATATAGGAAGCCATTGGTTTGATCCCAAGCACTGCAATCAATCAATCAATAAACAACAAATTAAAAGCAGGTCTGAGAATGTAGTTGAGTAAGAGAGCATGTGCTTAGCATGTGGAAGGCACTAGTTTGATCCCCACAACAAATAAAGAAGTAAATAAATAAATAAATGAGTGAATGTTTGTATCCTTTGATTGAACAATTCAACCTGGGAGTTTAGCCTAAGGAAATCATCAGGTACTCAACAAAATAATTTTGTGCAAGTTTTTCTTATTTATCATGAAACAAAAGATGAATACACTAAAATGTGTAATATATAGTCATTTAATGATTATGTGTTGTAATATCTTAAAATCATCAAAAACTGTATTTAGAGACTCTTTCTTTCTTTCTTTCTTTCTTTCTTTCTTTCTTTCTTTCTTTCTTTCTTTCTTTCTTTCTTTCTTTCTTTCTTTCTTTCTTTCTTTCTTTCTTTCTTCCTTTGGTACCGGAGATTGAGCTCAGGACCTTGTGCTTGCAAGGTAGGTGCTGGAAGCACTGAGCTAAATCCCCAGCCCCTAGAGACTATTTCTTGATAAAGGAAAAAGCTCATCATTTCACTAAGCCAGGGATTTTTCAGAGTTGGGCAGTATTGCCCCTCCTTCCTCTAGAGATGCTTTAGATAATGTCTGAAGACATTTTTGATTATTATAACTGAAGTGCAGAGGTGCTACTGGCACATAGTGAATAGAAGACAAAGATTTTGTTAAACATACAATGCACAAAACCATCCTGTTACTGGACCCAAGTTCAAATGCTCACCACTTAGAAGACAATACACTGAAGACAGAATTCATGGGAAGGAAATCAGACTACTCAAGAGTCAGCACCCTTGAAGATGGGAGTAAAGCTATTGTTCTCCCTCCAGAAAAGAGCATCTTGGGGAACTCAAGTACACAAAAGGGTTTTTATAGGGAGGGAGAGGAGGTGCAAGGGGCAATAGATATGAAGACTATGTGCTGGGGCCAAGCCTTCATTCAGGGTGTCTGTCTGTCTGTCTGTCCCCCTCCAGTGGGAAGAACACTGCAGTAGATCTCAACCTCTTATAATTAAACAAACATATTACTTTCCTGCAAGTTAAATTTTACAGGAATTTATTTACATGTTTGTGTTTCTTGATGCACAGAACTAAAGAAAAAGGAGAGACACTACACATTCTGGTGTTATCTGAAGGATACCAAATATTCTGTAAATTTGGAGAAAGATTGTTCATCAGTTAATGTCTTAATCATTTAGGTGTGGCTTTATTTTAGAATTTAGAATGTTGTGCCATGGGAGAGCAAGTAACTTTGTTAAGGACAACTCCCAAAGGAGTAGCCACAGTTATAATCTCCCATAACAAAGAATTGTCCAGCCCAGTAGTCAGTAGGGCTGGTTAATAGTGCAGGGATTGAGAAGCTTTGCACTAAATGAGAAAAAAATAGTCTATAGCCAGGCATGGTGATGCATACTTGTAATCCCAATTACTCAGGAGACTGAGGCAGAAGGATTGAAAGTTTGGCTACCCTGGCCAACTTAACAAAGTTCAGCCTCAAAATAAAAGTAAAGAAATAAAAATGGCTGGGGATGTAGCTCAGTGGTAGAGTACCCCTTGTTCTCTATAAAAAAGTGGTCTATAAACTTATTTAAAAAATGACTCCACAGCCTCAACTACATAGTGAGCTCAAGGCCAACCTGAACTACATAAAAACCCTGTTTCAAAAAACTAAAAAATAAGTATGATTTCAATAGAGGAAATGTCCCAACTATATATTTTCCTACCCACTTCTATAATATATTCTTAAACCATGAGCCTTTCCTTCCATATCTATGAGATCTAAGCAAGGAACACTACATAAACATTAGTGCTGAAAGGATAATTGACTTTGAATGAATGTATAAATCCATGCAGGTTTCTGGCTTCCCCTTCCTCTCCATTCTATATTTGCTATGTGTATATCCTCCTCTCTCACTGATCATCTGAAACATGTTCGAAACTTGTATGTTTTATAGTCATGACTATTCTATGTAGCTATAGGTGTTTTATGTTTTCATATTACAACTTGAAATTATATATGTAATTTAACGTGCTGTGTCTCTGAATTTATTGCTGCACATTTTCCTCTGATTTCTTGCTATTTAGGAATAACAACAATTCAAATATTTTAGTACATAATATTTGTAATATGCCTCACAATCTTTCTGGGTGGTGGATAAGATTATGATACTGTAGGAGAGGGAAATATAATTTTCTTTCTATTCATCTAAGATAGAAGGGTTCTGACCAAAAAGATGGATTATTATAAGAACAAACAGAAGTTTATTAATATGTATATCTCATAAGCATGGGAGATACCAAAGGAAACACATCTGTCTCAAAGAGACAAGAATCGTGCTTAGAATTGTGCATACATAATATCTTCAACTCTGCCAAAAAAAAAAAATGGTGTGGGGAAGGTAAGTTACAGGAAAATGCACGGGAAAACCACTGTAAATAAGAGGAAGGTTTGTTATGCGGATTAAACTCTGTATGTTTCCTGTGTTTTAGTTCTCCTCTTCCTGGTCTACAGAAGGAGATGCCCTTTACAATTAGAGATTTCCTTTGTGAATGCAAGTTTCCCTTGCAAGACTGTGACTTCTACTCTGTTTTCAGAGCTTCTCATCTGTCCACTGTTTCTCAAAATAATCCTTATGCAAAAAAGGCATATTTTGGGGTGGCGTATTCTCGTCTCCTTCAATACTCATTTAAAAGATGAAGTAAACGAGAAATAGAGAGGTAAAGTTAACCAGTTAAGCAGAGATGGAGACTGGGATGGCCAAATGATGTTCTACCATTAGGAGAAAAAAGCAAGCAAACAAATAAAAAGTTTTTAAAAAATCACATAATGTTGATGATTGCCACATGCCAAATGTAGATGATACTCTTTAAATACTTTTGGAAACTTGAAAATGAAGATTTTACATTTCATAGTAAGAATAAATGTGATGATAGGGATGATACAGGATGCATGTGGGAACTTGCTTTAGCAATAATGGAAATTAAAACAGGCAATGGCCCAAAATCCCAGGTGAAGGCTTTAAGGGAAACTCAATAAGAAAGGGGGTTGGGTGGGGGAAGGACTTTAGCTTGAAGGGCTAAACAGGGCACAACCCTGAGAAAATCAGGCTGGTCTGTTCACAAAAGAATGGACTAGCTTTCATGCCACCAAGGGGAGGTGTATGGGTTGGTAACTTTTTATTGGGTCATCAGTATAGCACTTTAGTGACTTCTTCCTCATGTTTTAGGGCATCTGCTTTTAGTGTAAGATATGAATCAGTGCCTATTTTTGTCCCCCCCCCCATTGTTACAGTTCACATGGTCCTTGCCATGATAAGGGAAGGGTGCATTCCATACATTGTTAGCAAAGGAGGATAGTGGACAAGGACATATTCTTACCTTCACTGTGTAACAGACCATGGACTAAGTATTAAGAATTCCCTCATCTCACATTGGCATATGAAAAGACTTTATGAACAAATCTTCAGTAAGATGGGAGCTAGCACAAAGAATCAACAACTGGGATTTCATCATATTAAAAAGCTTCTGCACTGCAAGAGAATCTACCAACAGAGTTAAGAGAGAACCAACAATGTGGGAAGAAATACTTAGCAGCTGTAGCTCAGACAAAGGTCTACAATCAAGAATATATAAAGAACTAAAAAAAATCAGACCTCCCAAATTTAAAGACCCAATTCAAAAATGGGCATCTGAAATGAACAGACAATTCTCAGACAAAGAAGTAAAAAGAGCAAGTAAATATATGAAAAAATGTTCAACATCACTGGTCATTCGAGAGATGCAGATGAAAACAGCACTGAGATTCCACCTCACCCCA
>NW_004624882.1:2232464-2249631 GCF_000247695.1 Heterocephalus glaber | reverse complement strand
ATTGGGTGCTTGTACCTGTTCATGATATATCTTGGTTCTTATTTTTTTCCCCATTACCTGTACGCCCTTCACCCCTTCCACTCTTCTCTATTCGCATAGATTTCATTTCCATTTTTTTTCTTTTCTCATAATGTTTCCTTTCCCTTCTTTCCTTTTCCCTTCCCCTCCCACCACCCCTACACCTTGTGATAGTTTAAGGTCAGTTATCAACTTGATTGGCTTGGGAGCTACTAAGTGGACTAGTAAAGTACACTTCTATGTATGTCTTGGTGGGTCATGGATGCATGACCTTGGGATCCATATCTATTCCCTTTCTCATTCCTCTCTCGCTCTGTTCCTCTGCCCTGCTTCCTGGCTTCCATGGAAAAAGCATCTTTGTTCTGCCATGTAGTTCCACCATGATGATTCTCCCTTGGAGCCAGCAGACCATAGACTAAATCCTCTGAAACTATGAGCCAATTTAAACTTATCCTTCAAATTATGAGTGTCAGAGATTGTGCCCCAGCTACAGAAAAGAAACTATGCTTATTTTTGTGCAATTCTTATTCTATTTCATTGAAGAATATCTTTGTTCTCCCCAAAACTCATAACTTATATGTTGTAAGTTAGTGTATGTTGAGCGGACAAATTAAGGAGATTTCACTAAAACCTCCTTTGACTTAAGTCTACTGTTCTTCTGTTTGTTCTTTTACTCAGAAAGATGTGAAACACACACTGGTATCTGCAAGTGTTTGGAAAAAGTGAATAAACAAATCCCCATTGTCTTTGATATCCTTAAAAGTTTTTAATTAGCAAAATAAAGCTTCATGTAAATTCAGGGATAGGGATGTAGCTTAGTGGCAGGGCAGTTGTCTAGCATGCAGAAGGCCCTGGGTTAGATATCTAGCACTGAAAAAAAAAGAAGAAAAAATACAAAGAATGTAATTATAGGCATAAAATTAAATTCTACCTCCCTAACCTTGCCTCCTCCTATTCCCTGTGCTCTTAGGATTCTTTTGTTTTCATATAACCTCTGTATCTATGCATGAAGGCACAAACACACTGGATTTTTCTTTCAGGCATGGACATTAATGGAATCATTCTGGGAAACTTTATTTCGCTGAACAACTGTCATAGTTGTGCTTTTTCAGTGCTGTTATGGCTTGTATCTAGATGTCCCCCAAAAGCTTCATACAGACATAGGTGGGGCTTTTCAGATGTGGTTAGATCTAGGTTGTGTTAATGTGGATTAAGGGTGCAATAGTGGAATGAAGAGTGTGTGGCACTGGACAAGTCCACTAATTGGTTTATCATAGTTGTGGGTGTGGATAATGGGAAGGGCCACCCTGGTTATCGGTGGCACCACCTAAAAGGCTTGTAGCCTACTTGCTGTTGCTACTGCTTGATGTTTTACTGCCTCCTGCCTGCCCTGTCCCAAACTGTTTCTTTTGTGTAACACCCCTCTGCTATGCTGCTCTGCCTTGGAGCCAGCTAACTATGGATGGAAACCTCTACAAACTGTGAGCTGAAATAAACCTTTCCTTCTTTAACTTGTGGCTGTTGGATATTTTTTCTCAGCAACAAGAAAAGTAACTAAGATAGTACATATTACAATTTTTTGGAGCTTTGTAGTAGTCTAAAATATGTATGTAACAAATCTAACCATTAATACATATTATTTGGTTGAGAAATAACCATTCTTTAAAATACTAAGTCTTCCCTTCCAAAAATATGGTCAATCTCTCTTTTAATTACAACTTTTTGAAATTCACTTTAGTGATGTTTTGTAATTGTATTCCTATAGATTTTCCACACTTCTCATTATGTTTACTCATCAGAGTTTTCTAATATTTTTTCTTTTGTCCATGTGGGTGGATGGGTGGATGGGTAGGTAGATAAATCTAGAGGTTGGCTCTGCTATTGTGAAAAATCTCTGCTTATATTTTTGAATAGATTATTAATGGTGTATAGGAGAACATTTCTTTTATAAAATTTTCTATCTACATATTACTGATTTTGATTGTTAATTTTTCTATTGAACTAGAATTTTGTAGGTAGAAAAAAATTTTTTTGAGACAGAGCCTTCCTATGTTCAAGTGATCCTTCTTCTTCAGCCTCCAGAATCCTGGGAGTACAGGCGCAAGCCAGTATCTTTGTCTTTTTGTAGAAAACTTTGTGTCAGAAGTTAGGACAAAAAATCCTAAGATATTTTTCTGTCATTTTCCAGTATGAATACATGTTATATTCTTTATATTTTGTCTCTGATAAGACCTACCTTCCAATATTGATTAGTTGAGAGGGCAATATTTGCCTTCTTCATGGCTTTGTGGCAACGTTATTAACATTCTACGTCCAAGAATGAAATTTAATGTTGATTACTGCAAGACATCTTTTATTCCAAATTATTAATGTTCTTCATCACATTCATATTTATTTAGGTTTTTGTTTTTATTTTGTGGTACTTGGGATTGAACTCAGGACCTTCACATAGAGCTGTATCCCCAGTCCTTTTTCACTTTCTAAATTTTGAGGCAGGATCTTGCTACGTCATTAAGTTGCCCAGGCTGGGCAATTGCAGTCATGTATACACCATCATTTTTGACTTGTTGTTTTTAAAGAACAGATATTTCAATGTATCAGTCCTTCTTATTGCCCATTGAAAAGGTAATATACTTTGCTCCTTCAACAGAGTGATGTAGTAGAATTTATTCATATATTTTCTAATATTGATTGCATGCTTATTGGATAACCAAATTTAAAGAACAAAATCTGCTAATATATCACTTTGTAACTTTGGAGAGGCAGTAAGAAGTGAGAGGAATAAGTAGTATACCTTATTTCAGAGATGGCTGTGCTAGTGAGAAGGAAAAGACATTTTCATCTTGTTATTCTGGGCTACTTTAAATAATAGAATTATATGATCTTGGCGTGTTTCTTAGAAATTTTCTATAAAACCATTTATGCTTTTGTGGGGATTGATTTTTGCTACCTCTGACAATTCTTCTATGGTTCTTGGGCAGTTCACATTATGTGTGTCTCCTTATCTTTATTTTGAAATTTTATGTTTTATAGAGAACTGCTCAGTTTTTCTAGATTTTCAAACTTGTGAGTACCACATGCAGTGAAAAACAAATTAGCTTACTTTGTTTTAACAAAGACATCTGAATTCTACTGAGACTATTAACTACACTGTTTTTGTTTTTGATATTGCTAACCATTCATATTATCATGCTATTTTAGTAAGCACAACAAACTATTAAGTCTCACATTTCAGTTAGAGACTAATTGAAGATCCATATGAATGATGAGCTTACCATTCCCTTTGATTTATTATCTGGCTGGAAGGAAATCTGGAACATTCTAAAGTGTTGCACCCTATTCTGCTTCAACTATTTGCAATTTGTTGGTGATTCTTCAGTGAACTTTGCAAATATATATATGCGCTTATTCATCCAAAAACATTTGGTTGATATTCTTAGCTATTCTTTAGCTAGTGGTGAGTTTGAAAGTTGCATCTTTGAATCAGTTGTATTTATGTATCAGGGAATGGTTTCTGGCAGACATTATTCCTTGACCATCTAATTTTCTAGGCATTGCTTTAGGTGCTTTACATGCACAATCACTGACACTGTATGGATGATCAAATACAGACTGAAGAGAGTATTATGTTTGTTCAACATTCCAAAACAAGCTTGTGTCTGAGTTGAGATTGGAACCAAATTCTGTGGCAGTGGAGAGAATTCCTAAGATAGTACCACATATCAAAATTGAATTGGGATGGAATTTTTCTAGTTTCCAGATAAATCAGTTTATTCTTAGAATATGCTTCCCTGGGCCTATTTCAAGCCTAACAGATATTTGGCTAGGAAATATGTCTAATATGTGAAATACCAGTCAGGTGTTTTTTCTTAGAGGTGAAAGAAATTATGTCTTATGACTATTACTGAAGATACTTCAGTGTAATGCTTTAGAATTATTGATAATCAAATTGAGGTGCAGAAGAATACAATGTGAGGAACACCAAGGTTAATCTATATAGAAATAAGAAATCATCATTTACTTTATTGGCTGAGTTTGTCCAGTGCTCATTAAAAAAAAAAGAGCACAGATCAAGGGGTTTTTATATCAATATATCTTGGGGGAAATTTTATTGTAGGGATTAGCATAGTAATTAGTTGAGTCCCAAAACATCAAAAATGTTAATTTTGGTGGATTAACATAACTGTTTTTAATAAAGATTACTAAACATTTGTGTCCTTTCACAATAATGGGCTAATTTGTGAAGGAAAGAATATGGTTTGAAACCTCGAAGTTAGAAATAAGTGCACATAATCCATGTGAATTTTAAATGTCAGTGTCTGTAATTAATAATATCCATTTGCTAAAGGAAGAAAAGGCAGTTAACATGAAAATAGAATAATTAGGCTTCTGTAGTTTCTTAAAGGACATAAAGATTCCTATTTGCAAATACTATTGAATTTTAAATCATTCTCAGTTGGCAAATTGAGTGAGTGTTGTGACTTTTAAAAAGCTCACTAATAGTAGAAGGAAATAAATCCATTAAGCCTTTGAGCAGCTTTCTATGAGAGTTCCAGGTACTCTGGTTTATCCTTCGCAGCGTCGTTCCTGGGCAGGCTGAGGTACTGAACCACTGCAAGAACCAGGTAGCTGGAAACACAGAATGACACAGTAGAAGAAGGGACGAGGAGAGTGTGGCTTCAGCCAACACCAATGACTGGTGACAATTTCATATTGTCATTAGAAGAGGGAAGGTTATTCAGACGCCTGTTTCAGAACCCAGGACAGTTCCACTGAAAAGGTGCAGGCGGGCTGGCTGGCTGGAACAGGTCTGGCTGCCTGATGGCTCTATTCCTCCTTTCCTGCACTCCATTTGTATTTCAACCCTTGAGGCTGCATCATTAGTATTTCTTTTCATACTGTGTATTGCTGCAACAGTGTACCTACTGTGGATGCTCTCACTTCTGCTTTTGGTTTTATGGTTAAGGGCTACCTTTGATGATGATTTTGAACAATAATCATCCATGAATACTAGTATCCCAGCAGTAGATAGGGACATAGACACATCTTATGATGTGCCCATAGTTCTTATATTTTTTGCGAAAAGACTTTCTTTTCATCGAAGAATATTTAAGGTTTATATGATTAATGATCCAAATTTATACTTTAGGGTTCTGTGAGAGATTACTCATTTTTTTTTCTATAAAAATCTCCAACAAAATGGTGGGGTAGTGAGTGCCAGCAACTCAGCTTGTCCAGGACAAAGTGTCCGGAATCTGGAAAACAATAGCTTGGAGAGGGAATAATGTGAGAAGAGGGTACACAGGAACCATGATGGCACTGACAGAGAAGAAAATAGAATTAAGTGATACAGAAGAGGTGGCCCACACCGCAGGAGAGAAACCTTGGTGCTCTTGAAAGTGGCTGGCTAGCTGCCAGCTGTGAGGCAAAGTGAAATAGCAACTTCTCTGCTCTTGGAGAGCTGCACCAGGACCAAGAGGAGTCTTATGCAGTTGGAAACAGCAGCAAGAACTCGAGACACTGCTTCTCATGTGGCCCTCCAGAGTCAACAGTTGGTGAGTGACACCTGAGGACACAGTTGTGTGGAGCATGAGTTGGCAGGGACACCATTGTAGGGAAGGGCTGGATGTTTGACTCTGGGTCCCAGAACAGCCCCTTGGCTGTTTGACACTATGAAGTTCCCAGAGTGGATGGGGAAGGGCAGTCACAGGAGACTGTTGGCAGTTGGAGAGCAGACTAGGGGGCAGCCCCCCCTGAGAGGGACTGGTGATCACAGACCGTTTCTGTGGTCAAATGCCAGTTTAAGCCTGAGTTACACAGGACTGGAAGCTCACATTGGCACCATGTTCCCACTGCTAAAGGGAGACCCAAAACAGGGTCTTAGGGTATGTTATTTCTCAGCCAGCCCGGATAGATACTGCCGTAATGGATTAGCCTGTTACTGCTGTAGTTGAATTGATTCCCTCTGAATGATCTTGACTCAGTGGACAATTTAGTGCCAGTGAACTTGTCTTCTGAATCCACTGTCACACCCAGGGAGAAGAACAGCAAGATTCCTAATCAAGAATCCAGACTGGCTCAAACTCTGCAAGGATGTCTGCAACCTGGCAGAAAGAGGTCCAGAGTAGGAGTTGAGTTCAGTTTTGCAGTGGACGGGTCAGAGGAGTAATGGGAGTGTGAGCACTCAGACTGGCAGAGTAGCTACTTGGGAATCACATATGCAGACTCTCATTGGAATATCTAATCTGCATTCCCATCAGACATCATATTGGTTTAAGTTTTTGTATGTTCGAGTGGTTTAGTAACATGGTGTTGTTTTGCTGTTTTATGGTTTCCTGTGTTTATTTGGTTGTTACTCTCATATATTTGAGTTTTCATTGGCTCTGATTTCATAGTTATCTAAGTTCTCTCCCTCATCACAGCTCTTTATCTAGTTTCTTCATCTCAACCTCCTGAGACAATATTATTAACATATTTCTTAATTCTTTTTCCAAACAGGTAAACTCCTCCTCCCAAGTTTTTTAAATCCACCATATTTAGCTCCATCATAGTCATTCTTATCTCTTCATTAGTATAATTCCTTGATCTCCCCATCCTAAGCCTTTGGTTCTTCCATATCTTATCTAGCTTATTGTCTTCCCTTTAAGCAAGTTCTTATAACCACATAGCTTTCCTCAATCACAATGTGAACCCCTTTTCTGCCATATCTCACCCTTGCCCCTACAAAATATCCTCTGAAAACTCAATGCTAAACCTTCAACTCAACTAAAAATACTCTAATAAAATCAGACCCCACATCAATCTTTTCTTCTCATCTACCACTATTCTCTCCTTCAAACCTCCTCCTTCGTGCCTAACGCTACTCATCCAACCACCTTACATTCTCCCCCACTCCACCTCACCTACCTCACTGCAGATTAATAGTATGCATAGAGAATAGATAAAGGGGGAGAAGAGTAGTTAGAAAGACTATCATATAGAAGTGTTGTGAGATTAAATCCGTGGATGCTGTTATAAATAGAAGCAATTCTTTCAACAAAACATAGGGACAGAGTCAAAATCACTTAAAGTAAATAATTGAAGGAGTAAATACTATCACTGGACATACAGAGCTGAAAATTATTCACGGAGAGGCAACATCCTACTGAAAATCTCCATATAAGTCACAAACTCTCCTCACTTCTCTAGTCCACAACCTTCAGTAACCCACCTCCAAAAACAGGGAGAAGAAAAGAGTATACACACACACACACACACACACACACACACACACACACAAATAAGATACAAGGAATCCTCAAAAAGATGTCAGACAGAAATACCTGAAATAAAAAAGTATAGAATTCATACATTGCATAAATGAGCATTGTGAAGATAGAGTGTCTGATATTGAGGACTACATAGTGAATTATGATAAAGGGCTTAAAGAAGCCAGAAAGAAAATAAGAGAACAAGAGAAGACTATCCAGCAGCTACTAGATGACAAAAAGAAGACCAATCTAAGACTAATAGGAGTTAGAGAAAATCTAGAAGATACCACAGATGGATTTACTAACATGCTTACAGAAATTATGGAAGAACATTTCCCAAATAAATGAAAAGAGTTTAATATAGAAGTAAGCGACACTTGTAGAACACCAAACAATTATGAAGAAAAGAGTTCACCAAGGCATATCCTCATTAAATTCCCAGATATCCAGCAAATAAACAGAATTTTAAAGGCAGCCAAAAAAATCACATATAAATGTGAACCAATTCTAATCATAGCAGACTTCACAGCACAAACCCTGAAGGCCATAAGAGCTTGTAATGAAGTATTTCAAGAGCAAATAACATCCAGTCCAGATTAACTTACCTAGCAAAGCTATCCTTCAAAATAAATGGAAAAATACAGTATTTCCTTGAAAAAGTTCAGCTCAGAAGATGTGTGAGTGCTAAACCAGCTCTAGAGAAAATACTCAAGAATATTCTCAACAGAAACAAAGGATTGGACACAGCTAAAAACACAGAAGAAACTAGTGAGGTCAATGGATAAACAGCAACAAAAACCATCAGGAAAAGAGAAACAACACACTAACAGATTAAAGAAGGCAATGATAGCGAGTAATACATCTCAGTAATATCTCTCAATATTAATGGCTGAACTCTCCAACCTATTGGATTCAAGAAACTCTTCTAATCCAAAAATATATTCATAGACTAAAAATTAAAGAATGGAAAACATTTCATGCACCAGGACCCTGAAAAGAAGAAGGAGTAGCAATTCTAACATCAGATATGGTAAATTGCAAGTTAAAACTGATCAGAAGAGACAAAGAAAGTCACTACACACTAGTTAAAGGAACAATCCAAACAGAAAAGATACCATTGATAAATATATATGGACAAATACTGGACCAACTGTCTTCACAAGACAAAAACTGCTGATATTAAAAGATCAAATAAATATTAACACAATCATAGTGGGAGATTTTAACTTCCCATTTTCACAAAGAGACAGATCAACTAAACAAAGAACCAGTAAAGAAATTTCAGAACCACACCCTTGAAAATATGTACTTAATGTGTATATACAGAGTATTCTACCCCTGTACAACAGAGTATACATTCTTTTCAGCAGCACAAGGTACTTTTTCCAAAATAGATCACATACTAGTCTACAAATTCTGCTTAGTAAATATAATAGAATTTAAATCACTCCATGCATACTATCAGACCACTGTGCATTGAAAATGGATATCTACAACAGAAGAAATTTCAGAAAGAGCAAAAGCTCCTGGAAAATTAGCAACATACTCCTAAACAACTAAGGATCACAGAAGAAATTAGAGAAGAAATTTTAAAATTTCTGGAAGCTAAAGACTGAATGTACAACTAACTCAACGAAACCTCTGGAACACTATGAAAGCAGTCCTAAGAGGAAAATTCATTGCAATCAATGGTCACATTAGGAAAACAGAGCAAGCTTAAATAAATAACCTTATGAGAATTCTTAACATACTTGAAAACAACAAACCAGCCTCAAACTGAAATTAAAAAGGGAAGTTATAAAGATGAGAGTGGAAATCAATGAAATTAAGACTAAAAAAACCTCAAAAAATCAACAAATTGAAGAGCTGGTTCTTCCAAAAAATAAAATAGATAAGCCCTTAGGAAGACTCATCCAAAGAAATGGAGCAAAGACTCACATCAATGCAATTTGAAATGAAAAAACTCAAATCACAACAGACACTGTCAAAATCCAGAAGACAGAAAAATTATATTCCAACAAATTACCAAATCTTGAAGAAATGGACTGATTCCTAGACATATACAAACTACCAAAAATAACTCAAGAAGACATAAATATGCTTAGCAAGCAATGAAACTGACTCAGTTATAAAGAATCTACTAACAGCAACAACAACAAAAAGCCCAGGACCTGATGGATTCACTACTGAATTCTACAAAACCTTTAAGAACGTTATCTCACCAATACGTCTCAAGCTCTTCAAAGAAATTGAAAGGGATGGGGTGCTCCTGAATTCTTTATGGAAGCCAGTATCACTCTGATCCCCAAACCAGATGAAGACCCAACTGAAAAACAATACTATAGGCCAATCTTTTTAATGAACATAGATGCAAAAATCCTCAACAAGATATTCGCAAATAGAATGAAGCACATTATCAAAATGATGATACAGGGCCGGGGATTTAACTCAGTGGTTCTGCCGCCTGCCTTGCAAGTGCAAGGTCCCAAGTTCGATCCCTGTACCAAAAAAAAAAAAAAAAAAAGATGATACATCATGATCAAGTAGGTTTCATCCCAGAGATGCAGGGATGGTTCAGCATACATAAGTCAATAAATGTAATACATCATTTAAACAGGAGCAAGGTCAAAAACCACATGATCATATCAATAGAGGCAGAAAAGGCTTTTGACAAAATCTGACACCCCTTCATGATAAAAACCCTGAAAAAACAGGTATAGAAAGACCAGACCTGAATATGATAAAGGCTATTTATGACAAACAAATACCAAGCATCATAATAAATGGGGAGAAACCTAAAAACATTCCCACTAAAATCAGAAACAAGACAAGGATGTCCACTATCACCTCTTCTGTTCAACATAGTGCTTGAAACATTGACCAGAACAATTAGGCAAGAGAAAGAAATAAAAGGGATACATATAGGAAAGGAAGAACTCAAATTGTCATTGTTTATCAGATGACATGATAATCTACATAGAAGACCCAAAGAACACCAAAAAACTATTTGACTTAATAATCAACTTCAGCAAAGTAGCAGGATACAAGCGCAACACAAAAAATCCATTAGCATTTGTATATAACATCAATGAACAGGATGAGAAAGAAATTATGAGAACAAAACCATTCACAGTAGCTTCAAGAAAAATGAAATATATAGGAATTGACCTAATCAAGGACATAAAAGACCTCTATGAAGAAAACTACAGTATTCTGAAGAAGGAGATTGAAGAAGACATCAGAAAATGGAAAGATCTACCCTGCTCCTGGATAGGCAGAACCAATATTGTCAAAATGGCCATACTTCCAAAACTGTTATACAGATTTAGTGCAGTCCCAATCAAAATACCTATAGCATACTTTACAGATCTAGAGAAAACAATCCTAAAATTCATATGGAACCAGAAGAGACCCAGAATACCAAAAGTAATTTTGGGCAATAAGAGTAAAGCAGGTGGCATAACAATACCTGACTTAAAACTATACTACAAAGCAATAGAGATAAAAATGGCATGGTACTGGAACAAAAACAGGCATGTGGATCAATGAAACAGAATTGAGGATACAGAATCCTCCTCATACATATTCAGTTATTTGGTCTTTGGCAAAGGAGCCAAAAGCATAAGTTGGAGGAAAGACAGCTTAGTCAGCAAGTGGTGTTGGGAAAACTGGTTATCTGTTTGTAGAAAAATCAAACTGGACCCTTATCTCTTACTATATACTCAATTAAAATCAAAATGGGTCAAATATCTAACATTAAAACAGAAACAGTAAACCTGGAAGATAAAACAGGTAGAAAAATTGAAGACATAGGTGTAGGAAAGGATTTTCTAAACAGAACCTCAGTCTTACAAGAAGTAACAGCAGAAATCAACAAATGGGGTTATATCAGACTAAAAAGCTTCTGTACAACAAAAGAATAAATTAGTAGAGTGAATAGACAACCACAGCTGGGAAATATTTTTTTCCAGCTGCTCCTCAGACAGAGGACTAATATCTAAAATATACAATGAACACAAAAAAATTAAACCACCTAAAATTAAAAACCCAGTCAAGAAATGGGAAAGAGAAATGAACAGACACTTCACTGAGGAAGAAATACAACTGGCCAACAAATATATGAAAAAGTGTTCAACATCTCTGGCCATGAAAAAATGCAAATTAAAACAATGCTGAGATTCCATCTTACACCAGAAAGAATGGCAGTCGTTAGGAAATCAAGCAATAACAAATACTGATGTGGCTATGGTGAAAAAGGAACCCTCCTGCATTGTTGGTGGGAATGCAAACTAGTACAAACATTATGGAAATCAGTATGGAGATTTCTTAAAGAATTTAAATTATAAATTCCATATGATCCAGCTATCCTCCTGGTAGGTATCTTCCCCAAACAACTTAACTCATTATACTACAGCAATACATGTGCAGCAATGTTTATAGCAGCACAATACAGAGTGGTTAAATTCTGGAAGCAGCATGTATACCCCAAAACAGACGATTGGATAAAGAAAATGTGGTATTTATTTATATTAGAATACTAGCCAGCTATAAAGAATGATTCATTTGAGACATTTGTAGGAAATGGATGCACCTGGAAAATATAATGTAGAGTGAATTAAACCAAAACAAAAGCTCAAATACTGTTATCTCTCATTTGAGTGAGGTAAAGTACAAACAAAGAAAATGATAAAGGATGGATAGAAAGGGACAAGGGAATGGATCTCTTACAATACAGAAGTGGTCCAAGGGAACAAGGATGAGAGGTGAGAAGGAGAGAAAGGGGAAGTGAGAGGAATAAAGATGCATCATGTACAGGAACCTAATAACCCCAATTAATGTAAACACTATATGCCATAACATGAACTAAGACAAATAATATCAACAAATATGAAAAAGGGGATAAGGAAACTGGAGGAGAAGGGAGGGGGAGGTGAGGGGATTAAAAAAGAAGAAATAAGCTGTAATATGTATATGTAACCACTCCTCAAGTTGATCGTACACTGCATGAATTGCAATCATGTACCAACAAAATAAAAAATTATATTAAAAATCTTATTTATACTATATTTCTAGCCTTTCCCATATTTAAGGATCAGAAACCATGTATTATTGTGCAAACATTTAAATCTAGCTCTATTACTCTACTGTGAACTATATCATATCATAGCCATTGGGGTACAGTATGAGCTATTTCATGTGTTTCAGAAATCACTTGGTTGGGGCCCAAGATTAACCCAATAGATAACAATATCCTGCAGTGAATTAAATTTTAGTAAGTTTCCAATTTTGTTTCTTTCTCCTGCTATATTTATTAACTTAAATAAATTAAATTTTCTTCCAAAGAAAAACACCCACCCCAGATCCTTCTTTTAGATTGTCTGCTCAAGTCATTTTCTGTTCTTGAAATTTACACTATGTAGTTTCAGGATCTTTATCCATCTGTAGGAGCAAAATGATGAGGTACTGATACCAGATTTGAAGATGTGTTACCTAGGAAACAAATGAAATTCTAAGACTGTGTTTTTTTCTGTTATCTTCCAAGTTTGGAGATGAACCCTTGAAATTTAGCTTCCCAGGAATATATCTTTTTGTGAGCATGGTGTGCACAGAAACAATCAAAAAGATCAATCAAGCAAATCTATTTGATTGGCTATTTAGCATTTCTTTTCTGCTTTTTATCCTTTGTACAACTTGAGTTCTACTTGCCCTTCAACAAATGTAACTACTTTGGCCATGTTCATGGGAAGGCAGAATTTAATTATGGGACATGTAGCTTTTGGAATGTTTGGAATATTTGAAAAGCAATAAAATATATTCTAGACTATCTAGGTTTCTGAAATAATGTTATAATTATATTAATGTTATAAGCTTTTTAAGTTCTGGCTAATTTTTTTACAGAAACAATATATAGTAGGCATTGTTTTGGGGGGATTATACTGTAAAACTCAAACTTTAGTTGCTATACTTCATATTTCAGATACCTAAAAACAGAACAAAACAAAATAAAACACAAGCATAGCAGTAGCCCCCATACTTTAAAGAAGCACTGAACTTTCCATGGCAGGTTGATTGTACAGTGAACTCCTTTCAGAGGAGAAGATCAGACGATGGCTACAACACTCTTGATCTTTCCTCCTCCACTAGTTTGAGAAGAGTATCCTGGTTCCAGGAATGTCTGTGACCAGTCAGAGCTGCCAGTGCTCACCCCTTATGACCTCAGTCACTTAAAACCAAACACCAAGTTGAGATTTTTTTGATGTAAATAATTTATATATTCTCATATTCTGCATGCCCAAATTACTAATCTGATGACTCAGGATGGTCCATATTTTCCTCTCATGCTCACAGTAGATGATTATTGTAGGCAGAGTAATGGCCCCTAAAGAAGTCCTTCTCCTAAAAGGTCTAAAGGAGTAGGGGAAGTGGGAGGGGTAGGCGAAAGGAAAGAAGAGAAAAGAAACAATATGAGAAAAGGAAAAAATGGAAACAAAGTCTTTGTAAATGGGGAGGTGTGGAGGGGGTGAAGGGAGGGCAGGGGAAGGGAGAAAAATAAGTACCAAGATACATCATGTAAAGGTACAAGTTCCCAATGCTGAGTGTAACTGTATTGTATACCTAAAATGTACCAATAAACTTAATTGAAAAAAATATGTCCTTCTCCTACACTATAATTCCAGCACTCTTGGAGGCTGAGCCAGGATTCCAAGTTCATGCCTAATCTGGGACTGAGAGCATGTCTCAAAATAAGAAATAAGAAAGGAGTTGGGGATGTAGCTTAGTGTAAAGACTGAGTTCAATACCCAGTATATATAATCTGTCCTAATCGTAGAATCTGTGAAAATGCCAAAGAGACTCTGCAGATGATTAAATTAAAGATTTTAAACAGAAAATGATCAGGGATTATCTGGGTGGGCCCAGTATCATTACAAGAATCCTTTTCAGAGGAAAAGAAGGTCAGTGACAGAGATGAGGATATAGCAGAACTGGGGGAAAGGAGAGATTGGAAGATGCTACATTGTTGCCTTTGAAGATAGAGGAAGGGACCATGAACTGAGAAATACAGACTGCTTCTAGAAGCTGGCAAAGTCAATGGAATAAATTCTGTTTTAGAGCCTCCAGGAGGAACAAAGTGCATATTTTAGACTATGGGCCTTCAGAATTGTAAAAAAAAAAAAAAAAAAAGTCAGTATTGCTTTAAGCCACCAATTTTGTGGTAGTGAAAGGAAACCAATATAGTGACAATTTCACATCTTTTCAAAAATGGAAACTCGTGTTTCTCTGCTTAAAATAATCACAATAGCAGATTTTTTGTTGTTGTTGCTTTCCTGTGCTGGGGATCAAAACCAGGACTTCACAAATGCTAGACAAGTGCTCTGCCATGGAAAGCATCTCTACAAACAGATTTCTTTTTATTTTCCTCTCTAGAAAAGTGTAAAGGGAAGAAAGAAGCCATTTATTAGAGAAAACAAGAAACCTACTGGCAACTTACAACTTGCCAGTGTTGGAACCTTTTGATCCACACCCCACTGATTTCTTATTGTCAAAGCTTAATAAATGCATTATGCCATAATACGTTTAAATTGGGAAACTAGGCTATTAATTTTTCTAATTTCCCCCATTAACTGTAAGCTCCTGGAGTTTAATTTCTTTTGGTTCTGTTCTTGGATTTTAATATTTTATTCTTGTTGTACTAGGAATCAAACAGAGCCTTGTGCTCACTAGGCAAACTTTCTACCACTGAGCTACATTCCCAGTCCCCAGCAAAATTCTTAACGCACAGTAGGTACATAATCAATAATTGCTGAACTCATTAGTTAGTTGATTAAAAGTTAGAAAGCTGATGAGACACCACTTCATAAATATTTACTAGATGTCACTTGAAGTGTTTTGAAGTGCTTAATGAATATTTTTTGGGTATATACTTGTATAGAATTCAATTCTAGTCACTGAATATCAAAGAAGATAAAGTCCCTGCTTCTGAGGTATTTATATCTGTAGAAGATATGCAGGCAATAAAGAAGACAAATAAAAACAATAGTACACTCTTCCCAGCTATGATTTGTACTTTGAAGAAAAATAAAGGCTACTCTGGATGAGGAGTGTTGGGTTGGTGCTTATTATGATTTAGATCAACAGTGTCCTCAAAGGCTTCATGTGCTCATAGGTAGGGCTTTTTGGAAGGTGATTGAATCATGGAAAACTGAACTGTAAGGGTATATCTCCATCCCCAGTGCCTCCTTTCCCTCTCTACTTCCTGTGTACCATGATATGAGCATCTTTATTTCACACAGGCTCTTCTACTATGTTGTTTTGTCTCAGAGCAAACCAATCATAGGCTGTAACCATGAGCCAAAATAAACCTCTCCTTTAAGTTGTGGATGTTGGCTATTTATCCTAGCAAACAAAGAAAGTGACTAAGACAAATTTTAATATGAGAGAAGTGGGGTCAGAGAAGTGCTGTGAATATACTTGACTATATGATTAAGAAGCCTTTAGAACTGGTTTGTGGGAGGAGTTTGGAAAGTTGGAGATTCCAGCTAGAGAAGCCCTAGAATGAGGTAAGCTAAGCTTGATGGGAGATTCTGGTCATAGTTCACAAGACCAGAATGCTGATAAAAATGGAGAGAGTAAAGATCAGCCTTGGGAGGTTTCAGTGGAGAACAAAGACTCTATTGACAGTTGGTCTTTAGACTATGTGTGTTATACTCTAGAAGAAAATTTGTCTATATTTTGCTCATGTCTTAAGACTATATAGGCGACTGAGATTAAGGAAGACTGAGATTAATTTGTGAAGGAAATTTCAAGGCATCCCAATGTTGAAGTTGTGGCATGGACACTGCTGGCAGCATTTGTCCACATATACTGTGAGAAGCAGGACCAAAAAGCAGGCCTGAATAATTTGAAAAATGTTACTGGTGGGCAGAAAGGAAGCATATGAATAGGTGGGGCGTATAAATTTGGAGTATGTATAGTTGGGGGTCTGTAGAGTTTATGCTGAAGAGAGCTTGGTTTCTGAAAAAACAAGCATTTTTTATTTATATTTTTTAAAATTTTATTTTACTGGTACAATTTAGGTATACAATATAATGATATTCATCATTGGAAATTTGGACCTTTACATAATATCCCTTGGTTCTTATTTTTCACTCTTCCCCTGGTCTCCCTTCAACCCTCCATCCCTTCCTATTTACAAAGACTTTGTTTCCATTTTTTCATTTTCTCATATTAATTCAATTCCTTTCTTTCCTTCCCCCTACCCTTCTCACTTCCCCTTCCCCTTTGCCCCTTTTCATCCTATTTCACATTATCTATTATACCATTTAGTCCTTGTTTACACTTTCAGTTTCTCACACCAGAGAAACTATTCGGTATTTACAACTATATGTCCTGTTTATTTCACTTAAGAGTATCATTTCAATGTACATCCATTTAGCTGTAAATGTCTCTAATTTCTCATTTTTGATGACTGAGTAGTACTCCATTAAAAAAAAACACATTTTTTTTTTAATCCAGTCTCCAGCTGAGGGACATTTGGGCTGCTTCCAAGTTTTACCTATTACAAATTATGCTTTTATGAGCACGGGTACACATATATCACTGTGGTATGATTCTTTTAATTCTTTGGGGAAGATACCCAACAGGGCAATAACTAGGTCAAATGGGACTTCCAGTCCCAGTTCTTTGAGGTATCTCCATACTGATTTCCACAGTGCTTGCACCATTCTACACTCCTATGAGCAATGTAGCAGTGTTCCTCTTTCCACACAGTCCCGTCAGCATTTGTTATTGATTGATTTCTTGATAGGAGCCATTCTTTCTGGGGTGAGGTGGAATCACAGTGTTGTTTTCATTTGCATCTCTTGCATGAACAGTGATGTTGAACACTTTTTCATATGTTT
>NW_004624882.1:2218998-2230675 GCF_000247695.1 Heterocephalus glaber | reverse complement strand
TCTAAATGTCTTGTAGAATTCAGCAGTGAAGCCATCAGGGCCCGGGCTTTTCTTAGTTGGTAAGTTTTTAATTACATTTTCAATTTCATGGGTTGATATTGAGTTATTTAGATTTTTTAGGTCTTCTTTGTTCAACTTTGGTAATTCATACATATCTAGGAATCTGTCCATTTCTTCTGTGTTTTCCAACTTAATGGTGTATAGTTTCTGAATTTGTTTTTTTTTTTTCGGTACCAGGCATCGAACTTGGGACCTTGCACTTGCGAGGCTGGCGGCAGTACCACTGAGCTAAATCTCCAGCCCTGGCGTATAGTTTCTGGAAGTAGGTATTGATGATCCTCTGGATTTCTGCTGAGTCTGTTGTAATTTCACTCTTTTCATTCCTAATTGTATGGATTTGGGCCTTTTCTTTTCTGTTTCTGATAAGGTTGGCTAAGGGTTTGTCAATTTTGTTGATTCTTTTCAAGAACCAACTCTCAGTTTCATTGATTTTTTGTATCATTCTCTTAGTCTCCATTGAAATGATTTCTGCTCTGATCCTTATAATTTCCTCCCTTGTATGAGCTTTGAGTTTGTCCTGCTGTTCGTTTTCTAGAAGATTGAGTTTCAGCATCAGGTTGTTTAATTTAGCTCACTCTGTTTTGCTAATATGTGCATTCAGTGCTATGAATTTCCCTCGTAAGACTGCTTTCATTGTGTCCCATAGACTCTGACAGGTTGTATTGTCATTGTCATTTAACTGAAGGAAATGTCTGATTTCTTCTTTAATTTCCTCTGTGACCCATTGGTTATTCAGAAGTGTGTTGTTCAATTTCTATGTGCTTATGAAATTTTTGCGGTTTCTTTTGCTGTTGATCTCCAATTTCATCACATTATGGTCTGATAATATATGGGATAACTTCAATTCCTTTGCACTTACTTAAACATGTTCTATGTGTGAGTATGTGGTCTATTTTGGAGAACAATCTGTGTGCAGCCGAAAACAATGTGTATTCTGATTTTGTGGAGTGGAAGACTCTGTAAACATCTGTTAAGTTCATTTGTTCAAGAGTTCGATTGAGTTCTAGTATTTCATTACTTATTTTTAGTGTAGTTGATCTATCTATTTGTGACATTGGGGTATTGAGGTCCCCTACTATAATTGTATTAGTGCATATATGACTTTTCATGTCCATTAGTATTTGTTTTATATAGTTGGGTGCACTAGTGTTTGGTGCATAGATATTTATGATTGTCATCTCTTCCCCTTGGATTGTTCCCTTTACAAGGTTGTAGTGTCCTTCTTTTTCTTTCTTTATCAGTGTTGGTTTGAAATCTACTTGATTTGCAAAGAGGATAGCTACTCCTGCTTTTTTTCAGATTCTTGTCACATGGAGTATTTTTTTCCACCCTTTAACTTTCAATCTATGAGTTTCTTTTTAAATCAAGTATGTTTCTTGTATGCAGCATATTGTTGCATTTTGCTTCTTGACCCATTCTGCCAGTCTATTTCTTTTGATTGGTGAATTGAGTCCACTAACATTGATGGTTATAACTGATATGTATTGACTTATCATTGTCATGACTTTTTCTTTTTGTTGGATTCGTCCCCTTTAAATTTAATTTCTTGTCGTGCCCAATGGGTTCATTCTGCTGTGCTTCCTGGTGTTGTGATCCTTATTGTCTGTTCCTAGGATATTATCTAAAATTTTTTGGTGTGCTGGTTTGGTATTCATGAAGTTCCTAAGGTGCTCTTTGTCATGAAAGTATCTTATTTCTCCATCCATTTTGAAAGATAGTTTTGCAGGGTACATCAATCTGGATTGGAGGCTGTTTTCCTTTAGGGCTTGAAATACATCACTCCAAGCTCTTCTTGCCTTGAGGGTTTGTGTTTTGACGTCTTCTGTGATTCTGATAGGCTTTCCTTTGTATGTGATTTGTTTCATTTCTCTCACTGATTGTAGAATTTTCTTCTTCTGTTGGTTTTCTGGAATCTTAACTATTATATCCCTATGTGTAGTTTTTTTTGATCAAGGCTATTTGGGGTCCTATATGCCTCACTTATCTGTATGTCAAGTTCTTTTCCCCTGTGTGGGTAGTTTTCTGCCATTACTTCTGTGAAGATTTTTTTATGCCATCTGCACTCTCTCCTGTTTCTTCGTTGACTCCAATCAGTCTTATGTTATTCTTCTTTGTATTGTCTAGCAGCTGCTGGATTGATTTCTCATGGTCCCTTACAATTTTAAAGCAATTTCTCTTTTCCTCCTCACTAATTGCAATCTTATCTTCTATATCTGAAATTCTGTCTTCACATTGGCTCATTCTGCTGTTTAGACTTTCAATGGAGCTTTTAATCTCATGGAGATCTGTTTCCATCTGTTTTATGGATTCCACTGGTTTCCTATGTTGGGATTTCCTCTTGTTCCTCAGCTCCTCTATTTTTTTATCTGTGTCCTTTCTCGATTTAATCATGTTTTGCACTATGGGAACAATCTCTGCTGTTACCTGAGAAATTATTTCTGATTTCATTTTTTCCAGATCCTCTTTTATTGCCAGTTCAGGGAGTCCAGGTAGTTGAGTATCAAAGTGTTCCATCTCGTTTCTCTTTGGGGTTGCTATAGGTGATCTGGAAGTCTGGTTTTGAGACTTCTCTAGGTGTGTTCTCATTTCAATGAAGGGGGGTGCTGTTGGCACCCACACAGCTCACCTCCTCTGCTCTGGGAGCAGTGGAATAGTGGCCCAGAAGCCCTTTCCTCTGGGCTGGGAGTGATGGAATGATGGCCCCGGTAACCCCTACCTCTGGGCTGGGAGTGGTGGAGTGGTGGAAAAAAGCATTTTTTTACAAAGCCAATTATTTTGCAGCAGGGAAATATAAAAGATGCCTTAAGGGCATCACCCAGACCTCCCCTTTTGTAGGACAAATGGTCCAAAAGGGAAAGACATTCTTTGGAAAAGAGAGCCTCAGGGCATTGGGTTAATGAATTGGATCCCTGGGATTTCTTTCACAGTACTCAGCCATCTAGGTGTTTGGAGGCCTCTGTAGGCATGATCCACGGTGGCCTGGCTACTGCACCAACAGACAGCAGACCTTGCCATCATCATTGTGGTCTTGATATTACAGGTATGCAGAATGCATGAGTTGTGGGATCAGGAAGGCTTCCAGCCAGATTTCCAAAGAAAGCCTTGGAAGTCAGACAGTGTGCCCCTGTGAGGGAAGTGTGAAAAGCTTTGAAAATGAAGCCAAAAGTAGAGTGGAGACCCTAGAATGTTGGAGAAGCCAGGAATGTGGAACATCTGCTGAGAAAATCTATGGGCAATGAACAAAGTCACCCCAAGAGAGAAGCCCTGAGGACCACAACCTGCTGTGCCATGTGAATGAGGCTTCCCAAATTCTTTGACGTTCATATTTTTGCCCCAAGTGCTGGACATGGAGCTACCAGATTTATTATTTGTTCTGCTAGGTTTCAGTCTTGGTTTGGGGCCACTGCTTTTAATCTCATTCCTTCCTTGTAGCATTAGAATGTTTACTCTGTACCATGGTATGTCTGGAGTATTTAACTTTCTTTTTTGTTTTTATATGGGCTCACATCTAAGAGTTTTCCTTGAGTCTCAGAGGAGACTTTGGACTTGGACTTTTCAGCAATGCTGAAATCATTAAAACTTTGACAAATTTTAGAAATGGACTAAATGCATTTTATATACAGTGATATACATGAGTCCTTCAGAGCCAGGAGCAGAAACTCTTTCAGAGTTTAGATCAAAAATGTCCTCCAAAGGCATCATGTGCTCATTTGTGCAACTTTTGGAAGGTGATTGAATCATGGGAACATGACCTGAAAGGGTACATCTCTCTCCCTGGCTCCTCCCTGCTCATTCTACTTCCTTCCCACCATGATGTGAGCAGCTTTCCTCCATTGAGGTTCTTTCACCATGTCATTCTGCTTTAGTGTCAACCAACCATGGACTGTAACTCTAAGCCAAAATAACCCTCTCCTCCTTTAAGTTGTGGGTATTTGGCATTTGTCCCAGCAACCAAGTGTAAGGAGGCAAGTGAAGCTGTTATAGGATGATGACATTTGATTAGAACTTGAAGGAAATGAGGAGTAAACAATACCAGTCTCTCAGTTAAGATCAAGGGTCTTGAGGCAGAACGAAGCTTGACAGTCTTAGAGAAATATGAAGAAGTAGGCAGAAGGGGGCCTTTCAAATGAGGAGAAGGCCAGCAGTAGTGAGATCAGAGGTAAATTGGGCACATCATGGGGGGCGTGGTTAGGACTTGGACACTTATCCTTAATAGGATGGGAAGCTTTAGAAGGCAGCATGTGTCAGATCAAAAGTATCTCCCTGTCTGCAGATCACACTGCTTGTGGTGAGAGTTAGGGCAGAAGGAATAGGAATCCAGACAAATGTGATATGGCAGCTTAGATCTCAGTTGCTTTGAAGAGTTGGGAAAGTCACCATATTGCAGGGGTATTTCTAAAGAAATGGCAATAGGATTTCTCATAGATTGGATGTGGGCTGTGAGGAATGAGTCTAGAATTCTGCAGAGAAGTGCAAGATGAAGACATACAATTTGGGAAGGTGAGTGGGTAAAAAGTGTTTTGGCATGGAAACTTGATGAGCACATCTAAGGAGTGAGGTGTGCAGCCTAAAGAGTCAGATGGACACAGAGTGCATCGGTGTTTTGAATTAGAGGAAATGTGACTGAGAGGGATTCCCAGTGAGAGGGCAGAGAACCAAGAGTAGATGGTTCCTCAGTAGGGGAAAAGCTTGGCCCTTAAAGTGGCAAGTAGACAGTTCACATTTTAAAAACAGGGACATATATTTTTAACAAGGGATTTTTCTTCTGTTCTGGGGATTGAATCTAGTACCTTGTACATGCTAGGTAAGTGCTACATCCTGAATCCCTTAATAAAGGCTTTTTATGCCACCTCATAGTGTGAGAAAAATTTCAAGAAATGTGGTTTTGATGCTGAATTTTTTAAAATAGAAAATTTTAAGAAATTTCATGTTTTAGAGGGGACAATGGGATAAGACATTTTTAAAAACCTGGACTTTCACAGAAAACACACACATACTAAATTAATTGAAAGGTAGTTATTACATATATCTGCTCCACTTAAATCATTTATTAGAATATTGTGTGAGGTGTTTCTTCAAGTCTCCAGCCTACTGTAATTTTGTTAGATATAATCAGGCTCTTCTTGTTCAGTAGCTGTGAACCATGCTGCTAAAGTGAGCCATGTAAATAAAGGTTGGGTGAACGAGAACACGTGGCACTGATTAATTGCAGGGCCCTCCACTTTACTGGGAACAAATTGTTCCAGGGATAGTGAAAAAAGACAGTTCCCACATCAGTGCATCAGGATCATCTCATATAAAAAATGCCCCTTTGGGAATATATATATTTTCAATGTAATGAAGCAGCCTTTTCAAAGATGAGCTATGAGTGAACTAAATCATTTAAAGTGCAAGCTTTACAGCTTTGTGGACATTTGCATTGCAAAGCATTTTGTTTCAGCACAGCATTTCCACAGTTGTATTGGTTATTAAGATCTTTCAGGGGAGTGTGTCCTTTGGGCTTATTTTGGATTGTCAAATTTTTGTCTTAGAAAATTCTTAGACAGTTACCTCACAGCATTTATGAAAGACAGGTTAAATTATCTGCACACTTTGGGTGGCAATGAGATAGTTGAACTACTTGCCCAGAGCCCATGCATGGTGCTGAGTATTGATCAGGTTGAGTCAAGATTCTCCTTTGAGGGCAATAGACAAGCTTCTCTTTTCCTTCCCTTCCTCCCTCCCCACTCCCAGTTTTCTCTCCATCATTCCTACCTTTCATCACTACTCCCCTCACCTTTTCTCTCCTCCCTTCTCCTCCTTCTTTTCTACCTCCTACATCCTTCCTCCTCCATCATTCCTGTCTCCCCCCTCCCTTTCTCTTTCCTACTTCCTGTTTATTAATCACACGAACCATGCAGATGCCACACAGATCAGTGGACATGATCTCATTAAGCTGCACATTACACAAATCTAAGCACCTGGTAGAATAGGTACCTTTGCAGAATTTAACCTTTTCTAATTTTGCAGAATTCTTCTTAAAATTATTCAGTGATCCTGGGAGATAGATATTTAGTCTTACCATAGCTTATAATTTCATTAATTTGTCTTTGGAGAGAACAAGGAGACAAGGATCTTACCCAGGGTCACGCAGGCTGCAAGTGGAAATGCTGATAACAGAACCCAAATGGCATGACTCCAAGACTCTTGCCCTAATGCTGCAAAATCTGAGCTTCAGCTTCCCTCTTAGTCAGGGTAAAATAGCACAATTGTGAAGCTGGTATAGCCTGACAAGTTCTCCTGTGTCCTTTCTCCGTCAACTCTTCCTTACTAGGTTGTCCAAACTTTTCCAGTGCTCCACTTCCAGCCCTGTCAACAGAGGAAAGACCAGGAAGGGTCAGGCAGGTGTGTGACTTAGCAGTAAGGGATTTTACAAGGAAATGGGCTTCTTCAAATACACTGTGTCACTGGGAAACCTCAGGCTCTGAGATATGTTGGAGGATGTAAGGTTCCCACCTCAGCTGACATCAGTCTCATTAGCATTTACTCATAGCAACATCCTGTCGACTTATAGCCAAGGATGGCACATTTCTATTTCTTTTCCAGAGGCTACAGTTGGAATTGAAGCCATTTTTAATTCAACATGTCTGGGAAATGCACCCTCTTTATTAACAGAGGAGTGATTGGGAAATGCCTTATGTCTCATGCAATATACTGAATTCTTTTCCATTTTCATCTGTTCCAAAATTCATAAAGCATTTATCTTGAGTTACAGCAATTATTTTGTCACCCACACCCTATAGTGCTCACTGTAATTAGGTGGATAGTCAAATAACATGGCTTTATGGACTATGTAATTAATCATGCCCGGTTGCATGCATTTCCTACCATCGAACAATACGGGGCTGACACTAGCCCAACCTCCTGCTTGATTTCTTCCCCCGTGTTATGTAACTCAAAGGGCATTTACAGAAAAGGTTGTGGTCAGCTGAAAATATGGACAATAGAAATAATAGCTCGTTCTTTCATTTTGTAGCTCTGAAATATATTTTTATTATGAAAATATTTCATACATTTCAGATATAGAGTCAGTTGCAATAGACACAAATATAACCTATAGCATCTTAAATTTCTTTTTTATCTGCGGCAGGTAATTCTTTTTAAAGCAATAAATAGAAGATTACAGATGCAGATACAGATCTCTATCCTATTCCCCTTTCTTATGCTGCAGAAATAACTGGCATCCCAAATGTATGTTTTTCCTGTCCATATTTTTTAAGATATAGAGTCAGAAATTCAGTCTTTGTTTTTTCCATTTTTATTTTATATTAGTTCATGTTTGCATTACATCATGATGACATTCCTTGTGGAGAGTTGGTATATGTACTTAATACATCTTAATTGGTTTTTTTTGTTGTTGTTTTTTTTTTGGTACCGGGGAACGAACTAACCCTTGCGCTTGCGCAGCAGGAGGTGAAACCACTGAGCTAAATCCCCGGCCCTACATCTTAATTATTTTTATCATCCCCTTCCCCTCCCATCTCTTCCCCCTCCCTCCATCTCTTGATTGCCTTTCCATTTGAACAAAATCTGTCTCCCTGTTTCCTATTATCTATCTTTTATTTTGCTCTTTATTTATACTTTGGATTTCTCATGTAAGAGAAGCCATGTAATATTTAAGCTTGTGTGTCTAATTTGTTTCACTTAATATTATGGTCTCAAGGTGCATCCATTTTCCTGTAAGTGGCTCAAATTTATTCTTATGTCAGGGTAGTATTTCATTGTGTGTAAATACATTTTCTTTATGTATTCATTTGTTGATGGACATATAAGTTGTTTCCACTATTTAGCTATTATGAGTTGTGCTCCTGTAAACATACGTATGCATTTCTCACTGTAATATGACATCTTCAACTCTTTGGGGAAGATACCTAGAAGGCAAATAGCTGGGTCAAATGGAATTTCTAATCATAATTTTTTCAAGAATCTCCATACTGATTTCCATAGTGGTTGCACCCTGTCCACATTTTTATACTTTAATTATCTTTCTCTCTTTTATGTCCAGCCCTGTGCACTGTGTGTTTTATAATGTATATAAGTAGTTTCATATTGTATCCTTTTGCAACGTGGACTTTTTCCCCATCCATCATGGAGTGTTTAAGATTTATCCAAGTTGGTAAATTTAGGTCTTTTTTTTTAACTATTTGATTTCATTTTATAAACATACCAGTTTATGCATGTAGTGACTTCTTACTGGATATTCACACTGCTTCTAGTTTCCTTTACTATGAGCCACGTTTGAGACAATACTCCTTTACATCCTCCCTGCACACATGCATGAAAGTTTCTGTAGGGCCAGGATCTGAAAACTGCACAGTGGGTCAGATAGTATATTGAGCTTTGCAAGCCAGATGGCTTTGGGCACAACTACTAATCTCTCCCATGGCACTCTGCCATGGTAGCAGGAAAACAGCTATAGACAATATGTAAATGAGTGGGTATGGCCATGTGCCAATTAAACTGTATGCATATGGACATTTGAAGTTCACATCATTTTGACAAGTCACTGTGACTCTTTTTATTCTGCCCTCCACTGTGGCCACTTAAGGGTGTTTGAACAACATCCCTACCACATGGGCTATACAACAAGTGTTGTTGTACCTGATTCAACCCATAGGCCTTAATTTGCTGACCCTTGTTCCAGGGTATATGCCTAGAAGTGGCATTACTGTACCAAAAATATGTGTGCTGGGAATGTAGCTCAGAGGTAAGCACTTGCCTCCCATGTGCAGGGTCCTGGGTTCCAAACCAAGTAATAGAAAGAAAGAAAGAAAGGAAAGAAAGAAAGAAAGAAAGAAAGAACCAAAAAAAACAAAAACAAAACAAATCCTGCCCAAATGGTATGTGCAAGTCCATTTTACTGGAGAAGGCCACGTTATTCTCCAAAGTAAATGTACTTATTTTTATACTCCTACTCACAGTTTTCAATAGCTTCATTTACACTTGGTATAGTCAGGCTTTTAATGTATTGCCTATCTGATGCATGTGAAATGATACTTCATCTTTGTTTCAATAGGCGTTTTCTGCAAGTCAGCGTTTTCATCTTTCCATTTCTTCAGAACTAGCAGATAATATTCTATATGTTCATTAGCTGTTTGTTTTCACTCTTCTATAGATTTGCCTGTTTCCTTTTCAAGTTTTTTATTGGGCTATTCACTTTTATTACTAATTTGTAGAATCTTTTTATATAGTCTGCATATTAATCCTTTGACAGATATAAACACCTCATTGCCTGTATCTTATGTTTGGGGGATGTATTTGATCCACTGGAATAATTTATATTAAATTTCATCAATATTTCATTAATCGTCATGCTTTTTGTAAAAGAAATTTCCAGGTTGAATTACTCTAAAATCATTGATATTTATCTAAAAGACCACCAGCACTGCTACAGCTCCCACTCCAAAATCTAGAAGGAGCTGATCCTTGACATAGATGAGCCCATCTCCTAACTTTTCATGGCCTCTTCCCTCTACCTCCATGTGCCCTATTAAATCCTGTCCCTGTGTTCCCACTTAGATGCAAATGTCTAATATCTGCCTGCAGGTTTTTTCAGACAAAGTGATCAATGCCTTAATCTAAAAGGATAATTGATGTAAATTTTTAGGTGTCAGTACAATAAGAGGATTTTCTTGACTCCCTGAAATCAAGCCAGTTAGACTTGCAGTAGAATTGCCTTAGCATTGCAAGATAAGTGAGATTATTACTTTAATACCACATATTATTGGTTCAACATATGGTTCTTATATTCTATTAATGAAATTTGAGATAATAATATGGGAATGTTCCAAAAATGTATTACATGTTTCACTAGCTTTCCTCCAGTGACATGAGATTGCAAATACATTTGCTCTGCATGAGTCTTGCACCACGTTGAGTGACATAATTAAGATAATCTCTTTTATCCTATAATTCTTATAACAACATTCAGAGATATTTTCCCCAAATGCCTTAAATTATGGTCTTTCAAAAGAGAAGTGCAGTGTTTGTAGAGGGAAGAAGAACCTTGCAGCCTGTGTGGGAGGAGGTTTGTAACTAGTGGTAAAGAAGCTGAAAAGCAATAAGCTTGCAGGCAGAAGAAGGCAATTTTCTTGGCCAGATAATGTCAGCGACCAGGGAGTGCATGGTTCTCGTGCCTATGGAGGCAGTGATTGGAATCCATCCTTGAGCCCAGTGACTGAGAATGGATATGACCTGGAGGCAATCCATGGCTTTGTCTGAGCATAAGATGACGCAACTTGTGCCTCACGTTGCTCTGTCTTTCATCTTTTAGGTCAGTAATTATTACTGTTATGTCCCTATGTTTATGAAGCTTGTCTGAGATGGCTGGAGATCAAAACAGAGAATTCTAGAGAGAAGGAACATTGGGTAAACTCTATCACCGGCAATGCTGAAGTCCATAAGACACAGGCTGCAGAGGGACAACTCTGAGACAGCTCCCTGGAGGTTTCTACAAAGACAATAGGATTAGAGACCTCTGGAAGGAATCTTCTTCCTACATACAAGAAAAGAATAATGACACAGCCCAGGCAACAGAGTGGAGAGAAGAATCAAAGTCTGAAAGGAAAAAACCTCAGAAGAGATCTGCAGATTTTTCTCCTTTTCTTGCCTTGAGGATAACCTGGATGTGAGCAGGCAACCTCAGGGAATGAGTGTTTCCAGGCCTCCATCCTGAATCCTAGGAGGAAAAGAGAGCAGCACAGTCCAGAAAGTAGCCTGTATTGTGGAGTCTGAACAAGATCCACATGTTCACACTAAAAACTCCGCATGAGAACCCAGGGAGAAAGGAGACTCCTCCTCAGAATGGGTGTTATAGTTTGGAAAGAAAGCAATGGAACCTCTGTACAGCCACCTGGTTCCACACTACAAAGACGCAGAGGACACCGGACCAAAAGACCACGGTTCTGAGTCCCACTGCTCCCGGCCCAGAGGTAGGGGCTTCTGAGCTGCCATCCCACTGCTCCTGGTCCAGAGGAAGGGGGTTCCTGGTCACCATCCCTCCCGCTGCTCCAAGCCCAGAGGAAAGGGCTTTTGGGCCACCTTCTGTCCCACTGCTCCTGGCCCAGAGGAAGGGGATTCTGGTCCACCATCTCTCCCACCGCTCCCAGCCCAGAGGTAGGGGCTTCAGAGCCGCCATCCCACTGCGCCTGGTCGAGAGGAAGGGGCTTCCTGGCCACCATCACTCCCGCTGCTCCCAGCCCACAGGAAAGGGCTTTAGGGCCACCATCCCTACCGCTGTTCCTGGCCCCTGTCCCACCTCTCCCAGCTCAGAGAAGGTAATCTGTGCAGGCACTAACAGCCCCCGCGCCCAAGTCCAAATGAGAAAATACATAAATAAGTCTCAAAACCAGACTTCCAGATCACCTACAGCGACCACAAAGGGAAATGAGATGGAACACTCTGGACCCACTGAAGTGGCAACAAAAGGGGATCTGGAAAAAGTGAAATCAGAAATAATTTCTCACATAACAAGAGAAATTGTTCCCCTAGTGCAAGACATGATTAATAAATCTAGAGAGGAGCTCAGGAACATGATGGAATCCCAACATAAAAAACAAATGGAATCCATAAAACAGAT
>NW_004624882.1:2141447-2205674 GCF_000247695.1 Heterocephalus glaber | reverse complement strand
AGGTGGGACGGGGGCCAGGAGCAGTGGTAGGGATGGTGACCCAAAAGCCCTTTCCTGTGGGCTGGGAGCAGCAGGAGGGATGGTGGCCGGGAAGCCCCTTCCTCTGGTCCAGGAGCAGTGGGATGGCGGCTCAGAAGCCCCTCCCTCTGGGCCGGGAGTGGTGGGAGGTATGGTGGACCAGAAGCCCCTTCCTCTGGGCCAGGAGCAGCGGGACAGATGGTGGCCCAAAAGCCCTTTCCTCTGGGCTGGGAGCAGTGGGAGGGATGGTGACCAGGATGCCCCTTCCTCTGGACCAGGAGCGGTGAGACACTGGCTCAGAAGCCCCTACCTCTGGTCTGGGAACAGTGGGACTCAGTACCTTGGTCTGGTGGTCTGGTGTCCTCTGTGTCTTTGTAGTGTGGAACCATGTGGCTGCCTGTCTGCAGTGGGGTGGCTATGTGTCTTTCGCATGACTCAGGACCTCGGCAGGCCATACACAGACCTTCCTGTGTGCAGCGGGCTGATTCAGCATGTTCTGTGCCACTCAGGACCTCGGTAGGGCATGGGCAGACCCGCCTGTCTGCAGTGGAGTGATTCGGCGTCTTCCACGTGACTCATTATTGCCACTTTCTGAAGTGGTTCTGCAAGTCCTCTTTCATGAATATCAGTATGAGGAGTTATCAAAAATGCAGTAAGTGCTGCTGCTGAGTGTCATCTAACAGGAAAACAGGGTCATAAAAACATTACTGTGTGTCTTCATCCACTTTGTTCACCAGATAACATGGCATCATGTGGCTTCTGGCTCTTCCCCAAAGTCAAAATGACCATGAAAGATAAACATTTTGAATTAATTCAAAACATGGAGGCAACCGGGACAGTGCAACTAAAGACACTCACAAAAGAGGACTTCCTGAACAGCTTCAGAAAGTAGCAAGAATGATTTGATAAGTGTGTTCAAAGCAAGGAGGAGTCTTTTGAGAGGAATTAATGGTACTGTGTATTTTGTCAGAATAATTTTTAAAAATTAATCACAGTATTTTTTATCAAATCATCTCACATTCACGTTCTTTCAAACCTCTCCAAACACTAGCCCAGCCTCCAGTTCTTTTAGTCCACAATCTATCACTTTTTATCAGAATTCATTTCCTCATCTCTGCTATCATCATTTTCTTATTATTCTATTTGTTTGCAGTACAGGAGTTTGAACGCAGGTTCATCACCCTGAGCTCCATTCCTGGCCTTTTTTATTTCGAGAAAGAGTCTGTCTTTTTTACATTCTCATCGCTGAGTCACAGTATGTGACAAGAGGTATATTTGGGTTCACAGATTATAGTGCACAATTGGTCAACTCCAGGGCAGAACAGCATGGCAGAGAGGCACAGCTGAGGCAAGCTGCTCACATCTTGGTGGGCAGGAAGCAGAGAGAGAAGGGCAGAGCTGGGGATGGAGATGCACCCTTCTGGGTCACACCCCCATGACCGATGTCTCACCAGTCCCCACCTCATAACAGCAAGTCAGCCATCTCACCCTCTTGATTTAGTCACTTTCCAAAAGCCCTGCCTAAGTGCATGAGGACTTTGAGGGACATTCTCCATCTGAGCCATAACAGGGTCTCACTAAGTTGCTAAATTGCTCAAGCTGGGCTCAGACTTGCAATCCTCCTGCCTCAGGCTCCCAGAGTGCTATGATTACAGGCATGTACCATCCTGCCTGTCTCTCATTCTGTTTTTTATTAAATCTTTTTTATAATGCTATTTATTTAGGTGCTGGGAATGGAATTAAGGACTTCATAAATACTAAGCACACATTCTACCACCAAGCTGCACACCCAAGCCCATTTTAGGATTTTATAGGGCTTTTATGCTTTTCACTTCTCTCAATTTGAGTCACTGAAAATGTTATTTTGTTTATTTGACTACATCTTCCCTTTATTGTTCACGTCATCTGCCCTCTTCATCCCTAATTTACTCTTTCCTGATACAAATGTTTTTGTTTAGTCCTCACACTTTCACTTCTGTTTTGTTCTGTGTGCTTTGAATTAGGATAGTTACACCCACCTCTCAGCATCCATCCCTTTCCTTCCCAGTGAGTAGCACTGATGGAACCTTCTTGATTTTGTCGATTTGAATCTTTCTCCTGGAACCCGAAGTGGAGGGCTATGCTTTGCTGTCTTATAGGCTATGTTCAGGCCCTCAGCTTCCTATGGGAATGAGGGCCAGGTATGAGGCTTAGGCTTTAGAGCTCTGCAGCTGGAAACTGGGAAACCTGTCTTCTTGAAATGTCCCTTCCCTTCCTGTGAAATTTCTATACCAGCAGGTCCCTGCATCAGGAAAAGGCGTGATTATTTTTCGTGGAAGAGCATCTTCCATATTTCTATGTGCTTTGGGGTCATCTGGTCACTTTGCTGAGAATATGGCTGAAGGTGAAACCCAGAGGCTTTCCAGATTCCTGTTTAGTGAAACAGTATGGAGGTTTCTGTCTGTCAATCCCTTGGATTCACTGCTGCCACCTGGCCTTTAGATACTATTTGATAGTGCTCCTAACCCTAAACCTCATCCTAGACTTCTCCCTCTTTCTTTTTTAGGAAGTCAGGCTAATGAAGAAGAATATCTCATAGCTCCTTGTTTTCCTTTTAGGACTGCAAACATTGCTTTTCCATGAGGGGTTCCTCCTCTGTTGCCACAATGTTAGTGGCTTAAAACCATGCACTTTATTTTCTCAGTTTCCATGGGCCATATTTGAGCATGGCTTTGCTAGTCCCCTACTCAAGGCCACATAAGCCTGCAATTCTTGTAGTGGCCAAAGCTGAAGTGTCATCTGACACTCAACTTGGGGAGAGTCTTCCTCTAAGCTCTCTCAAGTTGTTTCAAGTTGTAGGCAGAAAGATTTTCCTTGAGGGTATTGGACTGAGGTCTCTTGTTTCTTCCTGGCTTCAGATAGAGGCTACCTTCATGTCCTCAAAGCCTCCCACACTCCCAGACATGAGGCTCACTGCAGAGGCAGTTTACAACATGGCTGCTTGCTGCTTCAAGGCCAACAGGAGAATATCTCACTCTAGTTTTCTAAGATAGTGTCTTATATTATGTAATATAATCATGGGAGCAACATCCTGTCAACTATGCATTGTTCAGAAGCAAGTCGTGGTTTCCATCCACACTCAAGAGGATTCTACAAGAATGTGGCTCATTGGAGGTCCCCTTGTGGTATGAAAACGAGAGGCTGGCCATTTCTTCTTGACAGGGTTCCTCAGAATTCCTTCCTTTCCTCCCTATACCAGAAATGCTTCTAAAGACCCTGTAACCCTTTGAATAGGGACCATCCAGCTCCAGATGCAGTATATTCCCACAATCAAGAAAGAAATAGTAAAAGTATCTGGTTTCACAGACCATAGGCAACAACATAAATTGGGTTTGTTTAATTATCAAATGGTGGGTTCCATCTTAGTAATCAGTTAAAAATATTGCACTAATGCCCAGGACAGTATTTCTTAACCTAAACACTATTGACATTTGAGGCTGGATAATTCTTTGTGGCAGGAGTTGTCATGTGCATTTTTAGGATGTTTAGCAACATCTCTGGCCTCTGCCCACCAGATGCCTGTTTTACTCCCTGTCTCCCTGATGTATCATGTAAAAATGTCTCCAGACACTGCCAACTGGCTCTTGGAGGGGTGAGCATAATCAACTTCAGTTGAGATCTGCTAAGCGAGGGTCTTTCCCCAGGTTTCCATTAAGGAGACAGTGGGCATCTCCTGATTGCAATAAGATCCATGCGGTGTAATTTCATGGAAACATAATTAGGGTGAAATTGGTATGAACACAGCTGTGAGTCTATCCAACTGAATTCAAACTGATGATCTAAGGCAGTGGGAAGTTTAGAACTGGCATTAGGCAGCCTATTAGGATCTAAAGGATTCTAGTCCTAGCTTGGACTGCAACCTCTGTATATCCGGATCAGCTCATCTATAAAATAGGTAGTTTTTACACACTTCTATAAAATAAGGTCCTGTAATCAATGGAAGAGTCATTTGATTTGAAAACCATTGCTGCATCCATAGAAATTACTTTTTTCTCCCTTAACAATGTACTTGCTAGCTAAAATATTTACCATTGACAATCTCAAGATTTTCCTTTTAACAGAAGAAAGAATGAAATTTTGCAGTTTGTATAACTGAACATTTGAGGGAGAGGTGCTGGGAATTGAACTCAGGGCCTTATGCATGCTAAGTACATGCTCTACCACTGATCCACACTGCAGCCCCAAATAAAAACTCATTTGAAAGATCTTATTTGGTTAATGAATTTCTACACATGATCTATTTTCAAAGGTTTGTTTATGTCCTCATTTTTATACTTGAATTTAAGACTCCAATTTTCTAGCCCTTCAGCCAATAATAAAATGTATACAATTGGAAATGAAAGTCCTCAGACATATGTTTGGCAAACCATTAGAAATTGCAATTTGTATAGATGCCCCCATAAGTCTAAATTATTGGCACTCATAAAAGGTTATTTCCATTTATTTTGTTTTATTATGTAATATTTTTTTGTTCAGGCTGAGGTAGTATTAAGTCCTGCCAGTTCTACAGTCATAACCTGATGATTTCATTTATTTTGTAAACATCCGCAGTCTTGAACTTCCCTCTTTAGGTCATTCTGCTCTTGGCAGCATTAATTGAAGTATATTCTACAACCAAGCTCTTAAAATAGAGAAAGTCTGTTAATAATCTTTTGCTACAATATACATTGGCTAGAAATGTGAATATCTCTTTATATTTCAGGGTTTAAATAAAATGTAAAATCAAAGATATATTATACCAAAATGTGCCATTTGGATCATTAACACATTTGTGTTAGAAATTAAGTTCTTACTTAAAAATTGAAAATTGTTGCTGAGCCAGTTTATTTTTGGAAGTTCTCCAAGATCAGGCACCATATCCTTCCAATCAGCAAAGTGCTTCTTTCTGTTAGTGCAGATAGAATGAGGACATTGTACCCAATGAGGAGAAGATGATAACGTTATTTGCCAGCTCTGTTGCTCTCTACTGTCCCCTCCACAAGTCAGCAAACTATTTCTTGCTTCACGACTTTTTCTCACTTTAACACTTATTATGATGTTTCATACCTGGGATAGCCACACATTGCAGACAGTCTTGGTTCGCACCTGGTTTTCTGCATTCACTCCCAAAAACATTCTGGTCTGGACAGTGACATATACAGTCCCCCTCCTACCATCTCCTCTTATCCGTTTCTATTTAGATGGCATCACCACGGCTGACCAGCAGGGAGTGCTCTTGTTTCTGGCTGTCATCCCTCAGTTAGAGGTGATTTTGTTGTTGTTTTTGTTTTGTTTTGTTTTCTCTCCTGGCAGATATTAAGAAAAAAGAGGAGACACTAGTCCATGGATATCTGTGAGAAGAGATTAGTTAGACACAAAGCTCTTGAGAGAATTTTCTAATACTTGGAAGTAAAACATGAAAGCACAATCTACTCTCACACCACAAGAGCATATTAAAGTGCAAAAGGAATAGTAGATGGTCACTGCCAAGAGAGAGAGAGAAAGGAAGCATTTAGACTTCTAGAAGTTTTTTATGATGTGATTACTTGGGAATTATAATTCAGAGAGAACTTATGAACATAGCCCTTTTGTAGATTCCAGCTGCTTTTCTCAGTAAATTCAGAAAGTCAATGCAATATTGCCATAGGTCTCTTGAACAACTCAGCTAAACGATGCAAAAGCTGAATTATTTCTTTAGAAAGCCATAAATATTGCATTTTATTGCCTTCCAACAATGTGTCAGACTTAACTTCTGTGAATTATTTACTTATTTGTTTGCCTTTCCTCCCATTTAAATGGCTGCTTATTTAAAGCTATCCCCAGGAAACTTCATCATAGCAAATCTTTCCTTGTTTGCACATATCGCTTCTTTTCATGAGCTAAGTCATCTTGTATAGAACAGATTTGCACAAGACCAAAAGATTAAGACACTCTGGTTCTCCACAGCCTGCTGCCCAGCGGGAAGCCCTGACCCTTCACAAGTTAAGGCCATAGAGAATGAGAATAAGCTCTCCCGTGTGGCACTTATTTTGTCTTGCTTAATAGACACAACCTGTGTGCTGTAACTGGGTTGAGGTTAACGCTAACATTTTCCTCCCTTCTTGGCTAATGGTATCTTCTTTTTTCAACTCACATTCTCCCAGAATCTACACTGTAGGAGGACTGCAAATATATTTACCTACAGCTTCTTATGAGGAGAGCGATTTTCATCAAGCAGTCTTTGGGCCATGGTGTTATCAATGGTGAACTTGTCATGACTTGATTATTTCTCTTTCCCATCACTTCTTTCTCAGAACTAACATTAATCGTTGTTTTACGAGTTGTCAACTACAGTATTTAACAGAGAGGCTATTTGACTATTTAATTGACAGGCTAAGAAGCAACAACAAAGTTGCCTGAAGCCTTTTGCACCTCTGATAACACATAGATTGCTGCTTTTAGAATATTCGTTTCTTCTATTTAATTATTTTGATATAAATTTAGATTCTAATGGAGAGGAGAAATATATGATCACAGGCCCTTTTGGGAGTTGTGATTTTCATTTTTTTATTATATTCGAAATCCCCTAATGTTACCAGAATTCACAGGTCCTACCTTAGAAAATTTCATCAATATTCTTTGCTGTGTATGAAGCAAATGTCCTCGATCCTGTGAAATTTATGATGCGAGAAAAGAGCCACCGTAAATACTCTTTCCTCTCACTGTGACATTATTCAGACAGTTGATGAGTTATACTCTTAAAATTACCTGATGTAGCCCAAATGATGATATTTTTAGACATTTTTTGGTTCAGGAATGAAGCGCAGCTTATTTGCTATAGGAGACCAATTAACTGGGAAAGCAAAATAAGATTTTTAATAAAATGGTATGATAATATGATATGCAATTAATTTCTTATTTATTGGCTCTTTGAAAACACTTCATGGTATTCTTAAGTAGTTTTATGTATATATGGGCATTCTGAAGAACCCTTATTATTACAAAAGATTTATATTTCAGAGTAAGTAAATAGAAACAATTCAGATAATTTTAGTGCTCTGAAGAAGTGCAGAATTTCTGATGTTAACATTGAATCTTATTTTTCATTATCAAAAGAAAGCCAAACATTTTAGTGGTTCATTAGATACAATAATGAACAATTTCCAGAATATCAAGAAAACAAATAAGTAATGGATGTTGATGTTTCTCACCTCTCTACTGTGGATCAAAGCAAAATAGGATAATAGATAATTAGCAGAATATTCTTAGAACATAGGAAACTGCCAGAAGAGAGAAGCCACAAGAACTTAAGAGTGACATTCCTTTGTGTGTGTAGGACTAAATGGCACAGAGATTTAGAGAAGAAATTATGCACACAGACAATGTAAAAGCCTTAAGACAGACTCAGCTCTGACATTCTGAATTTTGGTATAGCCAGAAAAGTGTTGGAGGAAAGGTAGTTGTTTGGTTAACATCAGATGATCACAAGCAACAGGAGAATAGATAATAAAAAAGTATGTATAAAATTCCTAGAATCTCAACCTAATATGTTTAGAACTCAATCCCAAAAATAAAATCATGAGATTGATATTAATCTTAATTCAGTCATTGACTTTGATAATGGCATTTACTTATGCCTCATGATAGGAGATAGACCATCCAATGGCAAATTTTACTCAGTAAATATGGCTTCAGAGTTCAATTAACAAAATCTTCCTATAGATGTACACTCCGTGAAACATGTGAAATTAAATTTTCAAATTTAAAATATAGTTTAAATGTATGAGGAAGGCTCGTATCTTATAGAAACTTATGGGCATCTTTTTGAATACTGAAAAAATTAGTTGATCTAATTGTATTATGAATAATCCTTCTTAAGTAAATTAAAAGAAATTTTTGGGTTTGGGTGGCTATATGCTGACTCTTCTCCCTATTTTAAAAAATCATTTAAATGTTTGCAAGCAATATAATAATAATAATAATAATAATAATAGGAAAAGGAAAAGCACCCTTAAGCCCATTATTATATAATAACTATGGATATAACTACCATCATTTATAGACATTGTTGTATTTTAGTATTTTCTAGTCATTTTGCTATATATTTGTGTGTATATGTGCACATGAATACTCTGAGGATGATGTCCTGTGATATTCCACATATACACAAAGCACACATACAAAGTAAAAGGGGGAGAAATGGTTCTATAACAAAATGTTACAGAAGCTCTGTATACTGGTCTTCTTGTGTGTGCACAACTTCTTTGTATATTAAAGATTCTAAGACTCCACAGTAAAGGAACTTGCTTAATTTTGCTTTACTCACCATTTCCTAAATGTATTTGATCACTGAACTGCTTTGTATTTGCTTCTTGTTTTCTCTATAACTAATAATTCAGGGGTCACCTCTAGAAAAATATTATGATCTTCTATTAGAAGGTTTATGTCACTGCAGAATGGGTCTATATGAAGACTATTGATGTTTCATTATTAAATGATCAGAAATTAATAAACAAGTCTCTGTAAGGTGCTGGAAAAATCAGAGAGTGGATGTCTGATGAAAAAGAGTGATGTGAATCCCTCTCTTTCAAAGATGGGGCAAGTATGTTAGTCTGCCTTCCACCACTGTGACAAAATACATGAGATCATCAACTGAAAAGATCACGTGTTTATTTTGGCTCGCAGTTTTGGAGGTTTCAGTCCAAGGTTGGGTGGACCCATTGGTTCCAGGCCTGTAGTGAAATAGCTCAGCATGGTAAGAAGTACATAGTGAGGAAAAGCTATTCACCTTGTGGCAGCCAGAAAGCAAAGAGAGTGGGGAACATCAAAATCCCATAGTCATTTAGGGGTCATTCCAGATCCAAACTACAGTGGCAAGCTAGGGAGTTCTGGGCACGACATGACAGGGACAGGCCTGTGAAGTCAGGCTAATCCTGAAAGCACTGTGTTCATTTTCTAGTGCTGGGTAACAAGTTACCACAAACACAATGGCTTAAAACCACATCGTAGTGCCCATAGGCCAGGAGTCCAGGCGTGGCTGAGCTAGGTCTTTTGTTCAGTGTCTCACAAAGCTATCATCAAGAGGTTGGCTGCACTGCATTCCATTCCTGGAATCCTTGTCCAAGTTTACCTGGTTGTAGGCAGAACTTTTTGTTATTGTTGTAGGCTTAGGTCCCTACATTTCTTGCCAGCTATCAGCTGGGGCCACTTTCACTCTAAAGGCTATCTGCTCTCCCTGTCACAGAGCCCTCTCCCAGGCCACACAGACATTCTCTGACACCATGGTTACTTACTTCTTAAATACTCCAAGGAAGAATTCCTTATCTAACCTGCTAAAACGGATCCCTACATAACATTTCACCACTTGTGCCATTTTCCATTGGCTAGAAGCAATGCACAGGCCTTATGATCGAGGGGAGGGGATTATACAGGGCTGTAACTCACTGGGGTCACCTTAGCCCATGTCATGTCCACCAAGAACACCAAAGAGCTAAGGTGGGAAACTTGGGTGGAAAATCAAAGAGAGGAGAGATGTTCAGAATACCATGCTGGCAGGCATTCTGAGCTGTCTTCCCTGTTTCATAATTGAGCTCAGTTCTGCCCTACTCTGCTGCCTCTGTTTGATGTGTAAGTTTATACCCTCATTGCCCTCCTCTCAGAATTTCTTCCTCATTGTCGCTATCACCCAGGGTCATCATCGAGATTCAGGAAGCCTCCTAGGTAGACGGGCTGTTTACCCAGGCTGGGTTATGTAATACTTTGGCCTCTTTGGTAACTTCACCTTTTTCTGGCATCAGTATGCACTAAGCAGAGAAGAGATACAAAAACCTTGTTCAAGGAGAAACAAAAAATGCTCACATCATTAAGCATGTTTTCCTTGAACACAAAATATAGATTTTTTTGGCCTTCAAAATGACAATGGAAAGAATTAGTACTTGTAAGATTCTTCTTTCTTTCTCCCAAAGCATGTTACATCCCTACAACACAATGTACTATATAATTACTAACCAAGTACTAGGTTATGATTCTGCTGTTCTAGTACAGAAATTAGCATGCACTTATATTCTGAAGGAAACAATTGGCCTCAAGGAAAATTAAAAAATGTATCCTCTTCTATTAGATTCTTGTTGGCATTTCATAGAAAAGTGTGTTGGTAGAGAATTCTTGCTGCAGGTCTACATCTTTTTGCTCTTCCAGGATGGTCAGCTGCCCCTAAAGGCTCTAAACTATGGTCTGTCCTGTGGAGCGTTGGAGGAGGCAGACGTGCCACTGGGGCTCAGGGGTCTTGGGCCTCCATTCTTACTTTGTCTTAGCCTATTTGGGCCCCTGTCAAAAAATACCAAAGACTAGGTGGCTTATAAACAACAAATACTTTATTTCTCACAGTTCTAGAGGCTGGGAAGTCCAAGATCAAGACATGGCAGATTTGGTGTCTGGTGAGAGTGGCTTTCTGTCTCCTTGATGGCAGCTTTTTTTACTGTGTCCTCACATGGTGGAAAGGGTAGGGAGCTCTCTGAGACCTCTTTTATAAGGACATTAATCACATTCATGAGGGCTTTACCTTTATGACCTCATCACCGCCCAAAGACCCCAACTCTTAATAGTGTATCTTCTTAGGAGTTGAGATTTCATCATAGGAATGGGAGGAAGTACATAAGCATTCAGTTCTTTGCAACTCTTAGCTGTGAATTGGCTCTATGGCCTCAGACCAGCAACTTGACTTTTAGAGTCTGTTTTCTTGCCTCTAAAATGAAGTTCTTTGCAGTTCTTAAGTGCTCTGAACTCTGTGTAAAGAATGACACATTCCAGTGTGTTTAGCAAAAGACCAGAGGTGGAGAACTGGTGCTGGAGAATTGAAGGGTTTTTGTGGCATTCCGAGCAGAACAGCTGTTCTTGCATTATAGATTTCTCTCTCCAGGGAATAGTGACTTTTATTATCTGCATACTATGTACCAAACAGAAATCACTACCTGGAAATAAAGCAGAATATTGCTAATTGGCTCCTACTTACTCTCCTTTAAATCAACCAAAATAATTTTAACTTTATATTAAAGAATGCTCTACATAAAGAAAATGGTCCAGATTTTAATTGCCCCACTCAATGAATTTTCACAAATTGAGCACATCTATATAAGCAACATTCAGATTTTTTAAAAATCATTAAAAATCTTCCCCAAGAAGACCCCTCATACAGGAATGGAGAAACCCAAAATATAAATAAAGAACAAAATAAAAGTTATGTAATAGAAAATAAGGGGATAGATCTTTTGCAAAAGAGAAGGGGATCAAAAGATGGAGGAATAGGGGAAGGAGAGGGGAAGAGAATGAAAAAAGAATTAAGATGTGTTATGTATATGTACCAGCTCCCCACAAGGAAGATAATCGGTATGTTCTGCAAACACGTAGTAATAAAAATTAAAATTGGAGAAAAAAATAAAAAAGAATAACAACTGTCTTAACTGCTAAGAGTGTGGGATAGCATTGTTGTATATATATTTATATATATATATATATATTATGATTGTACACTTCTCTGTCTGGTTTCTTTCATTCAACATTATGTTTGTGAAATTCTTCCATATTGATGAGAGTATTGTAATCATCCATTTTCATTGCTGTGTCATATTCCATTAAAAGAAAATAGATGTTTCATTATTCATTGCACTGTCAATCAACATTTAGGTGATTTCAGAGTTTGTTATGTCTAATTATCATGAATATTTTAACATCTGCCTTTTAATGAACATATGTATGCATTTCTTTGGAGAATAAACCAAATGGTGGAGTTGCTGTGTCACAGACTGTACTTATGTTAAGAATTTGTAAATACTGCTGCTAAACATTTGTTATGGTTCAGATCAAGAATGACCCCCGGTACTCTTGGGTGCTCAGAAGCAGGGCTTTTGGAGGGTGATCAGATTATGGGGCACTGTGCTCATCACCAGATCTGTCTACTGGTGAACCCATAGCTGAGTATGCTGCTGCGAGACAGGGCCTGGTCAAAGGAAGTGAATTACTAGGAGCATGATCTAGAAGCATTAGGGGGTCATTAGGAGCATGATCTTGCTCACTAGCTCCTTTCTTCTCTCTCTGCTTCCTAGCTGCCATCATATGAGCAGCTTTCCTCCACCTAGCCCCTTGCACTATGCTGTTTCATTTGATCCAACTGACCATGGACTGAAACATCCAAAACTGTGAGCCAAAATAAACCTTTCCTTCTTTAAATTGCAGGTGTGGAGTATTGTGTCTCGGTTATGAGAAAGTGACTAAGACAGTAGTTCTCTAAAATGCTTGCATTAACCCGTGGTCTGGCCAGTTGTATGTCAGAATGCCACTTGGTCTACTCTTTGCTCTATGCCTTTTTGCATGTTTTATTTTTTCATTCTCATTGGTATATGATATCAGCAGCAGGGCTTTTGTGTAGGGAGGGGTTTATTGGTTTGTTTTTATTTTTTAAAACAGGGTCTTGCTATGTAGTCTGGGTTGAACCATGTTCGTCTGGAACTCCCAGTCCTCTTGCCTCCTGAGTGCTGTGATTACAGACATGCACCGCCACACCTAGTTTCAACAATGGGTTCTAATTTGCATTTTCTGGGCACCTAATATAATTGAGTGTCTATTCTTTTTTTTTTGGTACCGGGGAATGAACTCAGGACCTTGCGCTTTCGAGGACCTTGAGCTAAATCCCTGGCCCTTGAGTGTCTATTCTTATGTGTTGGTCATTTGGATAAACTTGTGAAGTATCTGCTCAAATCTTTAATTCATTTACCTATGAGGTTGTCTGTTGCTTTATAGGAGTATCTTCATCTATATACCCACACCCTTACCTATATATCTATGGCTATGTATGTGAATGTTTCACTGAATATATATATATATATATATGATCAATAAATGTTTAATAAATGTGTTTTATGTCCATGAGAGCTCCCTCTCACGGCATAGAGCAGTAGGCATCACATGTGAGAAGCATAAGCTAAGGTCCTTGCCGTAAGTCTTTGACAGTTTGGTTGGGAAACAAGGCAGCTACATGAGCAGCAGCTGAGTGATAGCTGCAAGCATTGAGGGCATGAAGTGCCTTGTGAGGTGACCCTTGAAGAGTAGGTGAAGTCCTCTGAGGACTATTGTATTTAAAGAAGTAGCCCAGAGAGCATGCCAGGGGCCACAGGGAAAGATGTGGTATCTAAGCTTACACCAAGAGAATAAATAGAATCGGAGAAGCAGAAACAGCCTGAGGAAATGCAAAGGCACAGGAAAGAATTTAATTTGCTCCAGTATAATGAAACTCCTGTACAATCAGGGTAGGAGATTTGTGATGAACATGTATATATGTCCAAAACCACATAAGTGTACATTTACTGTCTGAAATCCATGCCTTTATAGAAATTTACAAATAAAATAAGGAAGCTGGAGATAGAGCTCAATAGTAAAGTGCTTGCCTACCATGTATGAAGGCCTGGGTCCAATCCCCAGCACTGAAAAAATAAAAAGATATGGAAAGAGAAAGTGAAAAAAGAAAGCATGGCCTTTCTTGATCTGAAATAGCTAGAAAGTACATAAGCCTATCTAAGTTTCACTGCAGATTTGCATTTCTTTTCTTGGAATTTTCATCATATACTTTAAGCTCATATTTTTCAAAAGCATTTTATTCTTCCCTCCTTTCTTTGAAATTAGCACATCAAATATAAGAAAGAGATGGCTGAAGGAGAGAAAAGGCCCATGTTTATTGAATGGAGAGATTTCATTCTTCTCTAGGCAGATTTGTGTGTGTGTGTGTGTGTGTGTGTGTGTGTAGTACTGGGAAATGAACCCAAGGACTTTCACATGGTAAACCTGTGCTCTGCCACTGAGCTACATTCTCAGGCTTGAGCAGATTTTTTAAATATATAAATTAATGACCTAAATGGTAAGATTCCCACATTTGCTTTGTTTCCCTCTGAAGAGTACTATAATGGCCAACAGTTATTGAGTGCCTCAACATTGCTTTGACTATTCTGAGCACATGATGTACCTTTACTTATTCAGCCCTCATAACAACCTCATGAATTTGGCACCAATTATCAGCTCCATTGACACATTAGGAAGCTGAGAGGCACCAGGAGATTTAAAGACCTTGCAATAAAACCTGTCAATCATAAGCAGCTGAACTAGCATGTACAAGTAGGATACAAGACAAGCAGTCTGCCCCAGATTCTATGTTCTACCCTATAAACCAAGAATCCACAGACTTTGTCTGTGAAGGGCCAGATATTAAACATTTTAAGCTTGGCCGCACAGCATCTGTTAAAACTACTCAACTCTGCCATTGGGGTGAGAAAGCAGTCATAGATAATATGTGAAAGAATAAGCATGTCTATGTTTTGATAAAACTTTATTTATATAAACAAACAATGGTTTGCCTGCCCCTGATCTAATGCAGAATTATATATTATCCCTTATGCAAAAGATTTAAGTAACATCTGATTTTCAGTATCTTCTGTCTCCTCTTTCTTGGCCAGACATCAGTAGTTTTCAACCTGGGGCATTTTGCTGGAGACACTTTTGTTTACCACAACTGAGAGGTTGTCTATCACATCTAATGCATAGAGGCCATACATAATGTTAGACATCCTACAATGTTTAGGGGAGCCCCCCTAGTAAAGAATTATGTAGCCAAAAATGTTAACCATGCCAAGCTTGAGAAACTGAAGCAGTTGAATCAGATTCATTTTTCATCGTGAAGAGCACTTTCCCACTTCTCTATTTGTCTCTGCGCGACACTTTTCTTTATTGCCTCCTAGGTAGACCAACACTTTCGAACAATGACAACAATGATGATGTGGTGATGATGGTGCTAGTGGTGATGCTGGTGGATGCGGCATCTATTGTGAATTGTATATATTATCCTACTCTTAAAATAGCTGATTTCATTCCAAAATAAATTCATAAAATAGGTATTATGGTTTTGCTTCTTTATATGAAGAAATATAAGTGTTTATATCCATAGCATGGATCTTCCCATTATATCCTGATACTTCTTTCTCATTACTATAATGAAATACATCGTTGAACATAAATAATTAGACATAAGGACTTCAAAGTCTATATTGTATCCATGAACCCAGCTATGCTTGATAGAGTGCTGCATGTATGTACTCAAGTTTTATTTGTAAGGTTGGTTTTCTAACCATAATTAGTTCAAAAATAGCTTTATGAGAGAATAGAATTGAAAAATTTATTTTTGCCTTCTTTTTGACATTGGGAAATAGAGTCAATGGTCAATCCTGTGCCTTCACTGTTGATAATAGTTCTCACCTTCCATTAGTACATGCAGATATTTTTCTTTTCATTGCTTTGCCTTCTGTCTAATTTGTCTTGGAATGGAGCTCCCACTGTCCTGAAAGAGAGTAACCTGTGGACAGAGGTTGAGAAGGGAAAGAGAACTGGAAGAGCAGAACAAATGTGGCCTCTGGAGGAAACCATGAACATAAGATTAGAGCAGCAGCCCAAAGGCCAACAAGGAAAAGCAGTGGAGCTTGAGGCTGTTGAGACAAACCTCATACCTATTCTCACTGTGCTACCTTTGTTGTGTTCATTCATCCAACAAACCTTCACTGAGTCCTGTGGTGCATGCCTGCCAATATTCTAGGTACTGGACACTGCAGTGATCAAGACAGAAAAAAAACTTCTGTGATATGAAGAAAGCTAACAAGCGCCATAGAGAAAAATAAATCAGCATAGAGAATGGGGAGTCCTGGGGATTCCTGACTGTCAGTAAGTGGTTAGAACAAGTGTCTAAGAAGGTGACTCAGACAATTTGAATGAGCCAGGAGAACAAGCCATCAAAGCATCCAGGGAGAAGAGTGGCAGCAAGAGGGAACCACAAGGGAATACAGCTTGATGTTGGAAGGTAAATTGGAGGAGTGGTAAGACATGGGGCTGGGATGGTGTCTGCCAGGGAGAGAGGTGGGAGAAGTGGGCAGGAAAATGTCTAGAAGGTCCAGTGTCTGAAGGTCACGGGAAGGACTAGTGGCTGTTACTATGGGCAAGATGGGAACTCATTTAGAGGGTTATGAGCAGGGAAGGGATACAAGCTGCACTATTTGAAAATGGATTGCTCTGGATGTAAAGAAGAGAATATCCATTCAATAGGAATAGAGGGATCTATTCATATAAATTCCTTTCTCCTTTGAGATTCTCTCCCCTTCTCCCTCAAGCCAGAGAATAAACACCTGTCTGAGGATCTTCATGGTACTAGATGAGTTGTCTAGCCAAATCTCAAGACCAGAAGGAATATTAATGACTATCTCATCTTGTTCTCTCATTTTACCCATGGTCAAACTGGTGCCAGTTCATTGCTTATTGTTATTTAATGTTAGGAGCCCATGATCTGCCTGGTTTTGCAATAGTTGCAGGCGAGACCAAGACAACAAAACCTTGCCCTCAAGGAACATCCAGTCTGCTAGATCAACAAATAAACAATTTCAAAATAGTGGACATAGTATGAGAAAAGTACTGTATGAGGTGTGATAGAAAAATACAGTGGATGTTTGAATTTAAAAAAAAATTATTTCAGTAAAAGACATGTTGCCATTAATTCCCCTCAAAATAGTCTTCCTGGCTTCGAACACACTTATCCCATCCTTCTTGTAACTTTCTGAAGCAGTTCTGGAAGTCCTTTCATGAGTGTCTTCAGTTGCACTGTCATGGCTGCTTTTGTGTCCTGAATTAATTCAAAATGTTTACCTTTCTTGGGTATTTTGACCTTGGAGAAGAGCCAGAAGTTGCGCAGTGCCCCCAGTGAATAAGGCAGATGAAGGATACACCATAATGTTTTTATGAGCCTTTTTTTCAGTGGGATGGCACTTGCCAGCAGAATTCACTTTATTTTCGATCATACCTCATAAGGACACTCACGAAAGAGGACTTGTAGAACTGCTTCAGAAAGTGGCAAGAATGAGGGGAGAAGTGTGTTCAAAGCAAGGGGGAGTATTTTAGTGACAATATGTCTTTTACTGTAATAATTTTAAAAATTTAAACATTCACCATAGTTTTAGATCACACTTTGTAAGCTTTGTATTATCGAAGTACCGAGGAGATATATCCAATTCAGCATGGGTATCAGAGAAGGCTTGGATGAGGTGACCAAAAATCAGTGTTCTGCTGGAATTCTGGGCCAGGGCTCTGCTTGACAGCTCTCCTGCCTCAAGTGCCCCGTCCTCTTCTTTTTATAACACGGTGCTTTCTGGGATGCTGGTGACTACCTTCATGCCAAAGGAGTCCTAAATACAAGGAGTTTGCACTCCATCTACTCAGAAAGAAAAAAGGCAACACAGAGGCTGAACTTGGTCTCTTCATTCCTATGACAGAAGTATAGGTTGAAAGAAATAGGGAAGACATTTCAAAGACTGTAATTCTTTGACTTTCCAAATCTTCTCAGTCACAGTGGCCACTGGAACTTAGACTTGATTTTCTCAGAATGATATTAATAGTTCTGAGAATAATTAATGTACTGTTGTTTATTCACAGAGCCTCCCAGAGGCCAAGAGGGTGACAATTTAATAAACACATAATAAATACACATCCGCAGCCTGTTGTACTTGTTCTTGATGTTTTTGTTCCTATCTAAAGACCTCAGGAAGTTTATTGAGATTAATTAATTTACTCAACACCCTTGAGAGAGACTGATGCATGTTAATATTAGCCTGCATTTTATAGCAAGGGCTCTCCTCTTAACCAAATCGTGGAAGGGAAAGAGTTAATTGTTCTTGCTTTTCAAGATACTTCTTTATTATCTTCTTGCTTTTCCTCATTTACTCAGTGTCACTAGCTCCAGAGTGTTCACAACCATTTCCCAGACTTGCACCTGATGAGCTGCCAGCCTTTGCTGTAACCGTGATTAAACTCTTCTCCTTGCAGACAGTGGGGTATATGGCCTCTGGGTCAGACTCCCTGCGATTGAGCTCTGCCCCCAGCACTTCTTGTGTGTTATGGGTCAGTCACTAAATCTAGACCTCAGTTTCCTCACTTATAAGCCAGGAATTGCCAGAGTGCCTGCTTTCGAGGTTTGTTGCCCAGAGTAACTGAAAGGATACACAGAGAACAGATTCTGGAGCCAGGCTGCCTGGGTTCAAATCCCAGTTCGCCACATTGTTGCTGTGAAAAGCTCTCTAGGCTCCGATCTCAGTTCATGTTACACGTAGTTGTAATTATTGGCAAAGGCATGACGAGTTTCAAAAGACAAGTCCTGTCTCTTGGGCTTTCCTGAGACTCAGAGGCACACACTGGGAGCCAATGCCACCTTCTAGTCCAGGGGGTGAGAACTGCTACCCACAGGCTGACCCCAGCTCACTGCCTGCATTTTTAGCACATGAGCTGAAAATTATTGGGGAAAAAAATTTTTAAAGGCTAATATATTTCATGACATGCAAACATTGTAATTGAAATTCAAATTTCAGGCTCCATAATTGAAGTTTCATTGGAATACAGTTATGTTTATTTATTGACTCATTGTCTGTGGCTCTTTCATTGCTACAATGACAGAGTTAAGTAGTGTGACAGAGACTCTGTTGTCTACAAAGCCTCAAATAGTTACTCTCTGGCCCTTTAAATATAAGATTTGCTGGCTCCAAGGAAAAGCTCATCAGATTGAATATTTTCTGCATTGGCAAGCTCACTGCTGTATTAAGCCACCTCTCTATTGTCAGAGGAAGGTCTTCCCAACATGCACACAGATTGGTCTTAAGATTTTTCTCAAAAGCTGCAGATATAAGTGATTTTTCACGCACATGGGAGCACTGCAGCCACACCCCATGGACTCTGCTGTGTCTAGGTTGTCTGGCTGAAGGCCTCTCCACTATGCTGCACTGTTTCCAAACTCCCTCCATCCAGGTTGCCTTCCTGGGAAAGTAGATCCAAGCTAAGTCCTCCATTCTCTCTTCTCACTCTCCGCCCTCTCTCTCTGGAAGACTGAGCATGTTGCTAATGACTAACTCAAGGTCTGCCCTTCTCACATCTTCTAAGCCTTGTTTTCTTGTGTTTTTCTTATATCCCCAACATGGTGTCTGATACTGACAGTTCAATTATTTGTTGAAGGTTGTTGAATGACTAACCTGTAATAAAAAGCCATTGCATTCAGAAATAGGATGTAATTCTCCAAAATGTCAATGTTACCTGAACTCTGTACTTCATTACTCTGTCCATAATAATATTCAATATATTTTTGCAGTGCTAGGGATTGAACCCAAGGCCTTAGGCATGCTAAGCAAGCATGATACCACTGAGTTATAACTCAACCCCTATAATATTCTTTTTATAAGTACATCATATAGTTCACATGGAAATTGTTGGCATGTCAAATCCATAGGCTTCTTGGAAAACAGTGATTGCAAAGCTGGATCTCATCCATTCTGCTCATGTGAAATGTATTGATTTATACATGCTTCAGTACTATGGTTCAAATGTGGTTTGAGTGTGTCCCCCAAATTCATGTGCTGAGGGTTGGTCTTCATTGTGGTGAAGTTCAGAGGTGGTGGAGCCTGTAAGAGATGGGACTAGGACATAGTGGTGCCATCCTCAAAAGAGCTTCATGCTGATCTCATAAAGTTTGTTATAAAGTGAGGCCACCGTTTGCACTTGGCCTCTTCTGCATGTGACTGGTTCCCTTGGTTTCTCTGCCATGTTGTGATGCAGCCAGGACATGGATGCCATGCTATTTGTATCCTCCAGTCATCAGGATTTTGAACCAGAAACCCTCTTTAGTTAATAAAGTACTGAGACTCAGATAGTTTGTTATGGCAACAGACAATGGACCAATACCGTTATTTAATTTTATTGTTTTTCATCACTTTGTTGCAAATTATTGAGATTTTTTTAAAAAAATTTTGATTCTAGCCAGGGATTTAGTTCAGTGGTTCCGCTGCCTGCCTTGCAAGCACAAGGACCTGAGTTCAATCCCTGGTACCAAAAAAAAAAAAGAAAATTTTAATTTTATTACCTAATATATTTTTCTGCCATCTCTATCCTCGAGAAACTAACAAATTCAACGAGGAGTATTTATCTTTAGTGATGTTGATAAAATATAGTCCTGTGGCAAGGACTATATTTGTGGCAAGCCACTGAAGTCTTCCCTCTAGATTGGTCAAAATCTATCAACTCAAAGCACTCTTTTTTATTATACATTTGATAGAAACTATTTGAATCAATGCCTAGGCTAAATGAGGCACAGTGAATTGGGGGAAAGAATGGAAAGAGGAACTCTTTGGAGGATGAGGACTTTAAATGCTCCTGAATCCTCTAGAAATCACTTGCCACCCATTCTACTGAAATGAAGAATTGCCTTCTAATTGATGTGAATAAGTAAATTAATTTGTGATTCCATTATAAGTCACAGCTGCAATGGAATTAGAACCTGTAAGACTTGATATTGTGTTTCAGTCTCGAATTTGGCCCATAGAAAGAATAGTAGAACTGCAAGGGGATGTAGAGATATGGGCATATCTCCTGTTTTTCCGTTCTGCTTCAGGCTTGATGCATGGACAGAGAGTAGAAGTTTCCAGACTGAGTTTATATGTTGGTAAGTGACTCTCATTTTTTATTCAGCAAAGGTTTTATCTTAACCTCTATAATAAATTTTAACAGCTTTAATGAGATGTAATTACACATCATAAAATCACCAATTTAAAATATACAGTCCAATGGTTTTTAGTTTATTTACAGAATTGGGCAACCATTACCATGATTTAATTTTAGAATATTTTTGTCACCCTGGAAACTCAATACATATGAGCAATTACATTCCCTTCCCACCCCTCCGCACACAGAACCCTAGCTAATCTACTTTGCATCTCTATAAATTTGCCTATATTGGACAATTTTTATAAATGGAATAATGTAATATGTAATGTTTTGTGTCTTTTTTCACTGAACATAATGTTCTCAAGGTGATCCATGCTGCAATGTTTTAGCAGTTGGTTTTGCTTTTCATTGGTGAATAACATTCCATTATATGAAGTACTATGTTTTGTTTATCCATTCACTTTTTTTTCCAGCATGCGGGATTGAACCCAGGACCTTGCACTTGTGAGGCAGGCACGATGCCACTGAGCTAAATCCCAGGCCCCATCCATTCACTTTTTAATGGGCATTTGGATTATGTTTACTTTTTATCTTTTTTTGGCAGAGCTGGTGCATTGAACCTAGAACTTCATGCAATCTAGGCAAACTAACAGTGAATTACATTCACAGTCCTTTCTTTTTAAATTTTATTTTTGAAACAGAGTTTTGCTGAGTTGCCCAGGGAGGGTCCAAATTTGTGATTCTCCCGCTTCAGCCTCTTGAGTAGCTGGAATTACAGGTGTGCCTCACCATACCCAGCCACTTTAGCTCTTTATTAGGAATGCTGTTATATACACTTGGGTGAAAGTCTTTGTATACACATATGTTTTCATTCCTCCTGGGTACATGTCTAAGAGTAGAATTGCTGTATTATGATGAATTATATTTGATTTTTCAGAAAGTGCCAATATGTTTTCCAAAGTGGCTTCACCATTTCACCACCCCACGAAGAATTATGACAGTTCTAATTTCTCTTCATGTCTTGACCCATACTTGTTATCTAGACCTAGGTCATATTTTAATTGACATTAGAATGACATTTACTTGAAGACTGTTACTTTTATTACATTTTTAGGTAATTGAATTTTACTTAAGGGCAGAGATGATATAAGTTTCAAAAGATTGTTATTGAAAATTCCACTTTAGGTGCATAAAAAAACAGAATGAAAAAGAAAAAAATCATGAAAAACTGTTGATCCTTAGAGCATTAATGCTGACATGAAGTATATTACAGTGAATGACAAGTGACATTTATTATTATAAAAGCATGTCAAGAAAGCATGCTAGAGTATGCTTAAGACTTACAATGAGTCCAAAGCTTCAAAATAATGGCCACATTTAACAAAAAGGTGGGGCTGTGAGTGGCATCCTGATCTTTAAGTGAAGCAGAAGATTGATCAGACAGGGCGGACCTACAACAAAAACATATCCAATCCAAAGTGTCCATGGTACGGAAATGGGAAATCCTGCTCTGAATGATACTTGTGAAGGTGAAATAATTAGAATGAATTAAAATGTTTGTTTCCCTTAGTTTGGTTACTAAGTACAGATGACAAGTTATTCTGCATTCCCAGGGGATCCTGAATTTTATTAGGGGTGAAGGCTGCATTGTGTACTGTATTTGTGATAAAGACTTCCAGTTGATTTTGTTATTCCCTTTCTCCATTCTCTGTCTTTCCAATCCAATCACAGTATATTGCTCAAAATATTTCATAATGACTTTAAATGAATTTCATCTCTAAATGAAATTATTGTTCAGCATAAAAAAGTTAGAAAAATGGATATTTTCTTATTCCAAATTCTTGTTCTATAAAGAATTGATGAATCAGTTCCTTTCTGCCAATGCACTGGACTTTTAGGAACTATTTCTGGATGATGGTAATCTGAATAAGAAAATATCTACTAATGTCTTCCAGAAAATTCAGGATAAAATTGTTTTTTAACATTCATATAATTCTTCACTTGATTTTGGCAAGACCACCTTCTCATTGAAGCAATACTTGCAAACCCTTTTGAGGCTATAAATTTTACAGTAAGTATGGGCCCTGAAATCTTGACATGTTCGACTTGAGTTATTTGCACACTGTTTGTGTTATGGAGCAACTGTATATTTGGTTGAACAGAGTCACCACCTTTCTGAACCATAAATCCTGCTTGTAAAGGGCTGCAAAAGGTATTATGTGATTAACACCATTGAGAATGGAGGAAAGAACATGAGCTCTGGGATTGAAGGTCCTAGGGTCAAATCTGAGGCATGCCAATTTTGAGCGGGGTAAACTGTGGCAAGTTGTTTAAACACTCAGAATAGTAGTTCATTTTCAGTTTGGGAATATTATTTCTTTTTTTTTCAAAAAAGAAAAAAACTACTGCCCATGAAACAAATTTGGGCTGCCACTTGCTTTTTAAAATAAAGTTTTATTGGGGCATAGCTACACCCTTTCATTTTCATATTCCCTGTTGCTTTTGTGCTTGCTACTACAACAAGTTGAGTAGTTGTGAGAGACTATGTGTCTCCAAAGCCTAAAATGTTTATTTACTATGTGGTCTTTTACAGAAAAAGTTCGTCAGTTGCAGCTTTAACTGAAAGATTTGATATAATTTACAAGTAGGTACTTAAATCTCAGCCAAGACCTCAAAAAATATTAGTACCTACTTCCCAGAGCTAACAGTAATACTTAAACTAGAATTCATTCATTCAACATCTAATGAGTCTACTTACATATGAAACAATATACCACAAAACAATGTAGGTAGTGATTATTTTTATTTCATATGGAAAAGTCGAATTCTAGAGAAATTAACTTTCTCAGTGGCACACAGCTAATAGGAGAGTTGGTGATAAAAAGTATAAAGTTCACAGCAATTTTAGTTTTTCTATTTCTTCCTATTTAAATACTTTGGCTTTCTTTTTGTTGATACTGGAGAGTGAATGGAGGGTCTTTGCGGTGAGCTACATCCCCAGCCCGTTTTTACTTTTTTTTTTTTTTTCCATTTTTACTTTTTATTTTGAGACAGGGTCCCACTAAGTCACTCAGTTACCCAGGCTGGATGAAAACTCTGACTTTTTGCAGGATGCCAGTTTTTGAAGCATCTGAGAAAAAGTAGATGAGTGTTAAACACTTGAATAAACTTTTGTTTTGTTTTTTCGGGTTTTTTTTTTTGGTACCGGGGATCGAACTCGGGTCCTTGAGCTTGCGCAGCAGGCAGTGAAACCACTGAGCTAAATCCCTGGCCCAACTTTTTGAATATTTGTTGGCAATTGTTTTCCAAAAGAGTTTTTATTTTTGTATTAATTTGTTGTTGCCTTTAATGTTCCCCACACTTTCTCATCCTTAGTTTTGTGCTCTCTTAACATTCAAGCTCTGCTTCTCTTCTCTGTGTAAATTTGGGTCTTGAAATTAATTTTTCTGCCAGGGATTTAGCTCAGTGGTTTCGACGCCTGCTGCGCAAGCGCAAGGACCCAAGTTCAATCCCTGGTACCAAAAACAAACAAACAAAAAAACAAAATTAATCTTTCTTAGTTCTGAAATTATTTTTTTCCTTAGCACCTGAGCACCTTTTAACCTATTGTCCATAGGGGAAAGGCCCATTTGCAAATGTGACGTGTTATATATAAAAGCTATAAAAAAATACCAGAGATAGAATAAAATCATTCAAAAGGAAAAAGTCACTTATGTTTGATTCAAGTTGTCTTGTGATTTGTGTGTGTTTAAGCAGTAAGAAGTAATTCAAATAGATCTCACCACCCCGCTTCAAATCATTTTCTGCTCTGTTCCTCCTCAGTATCTATTCCTTTTAGGGTGATAAACTATACATTTAGATGTTGACTTTTTCTGTTTCGTGCATATAAATACGAGCTCTTTGAAAAATTTACTAGTAAGGTTTATCTGCTGCAATAAAACACATTTAAGACTCTCAGGCTGTGTGTCCCAAGTACAGGGGAAATACAATTTGGGCATGTTATTAATGATCATGCATGCATCAGAGTCAATGGATATTTGGGGGGGAAGTGATCTATTATGATATAGTTTCTATCTAGATGTCCCCCAAAGCCTCATGCACTCATAGCTGGGGCTTTGGGGAGATGACTGGACTATGGAGATGTGATACTCATCAATGAATTAGAGCACTGATGAGTTTATAGCTAAATGTGATGTTGGGAGGTGAAGCTGGGTCAGAGGAGGCGGCTCACTGGGGGTGTGGCCTACAAGAGTTTGTCTCCCTCTCTCCTCCTTTGATCTCTCTCTGCTTCCTACCTTCCAAGCCACGTTCTTTCTCCTCTGGCTATGCCCCTCCGCCATTCTGCCCAGCCTTGGAGCCAGCTGACTGTGGGTTAAAATCTCTACAGACTGTGAGGCAGAAATAAATCTTTCTCCCTTTAAGTTGTGAGTGTTGGGTCCCAGTGACAAGAAAATAGCTCAGACAATCTCTCTGGAAATTGAGTTCAATTTTTTGTAGGAGTATTTTCTTTTCCTAGAAATAGAGCTCTTATTAAATTTTCTTATGGCCTGTGATGATTATGCTAAGGAGTAAATTGGTCAGACTTTCCTGAAAAGGCCTAACTGGCTTGCTCAGAGTAATGCTTCATCCTGGTGCAACAGTAGCTAATGCAAGGCAGGGTACAAAGTAAATGGCCTTTTTCCTTATATAGTTCATCTTGTGGTGTATTGATTTGTGCAGGAGAAGGTACTTTCAGCATCCGGCAAAGCCTTTTCCCTCCTGTATTTCTGATTTCCCCAGGGGATGTCTTGGCTAGACTGGGACATTCCCTGCCTGGCTCCCACCTGGTGGCAGCTGTCACCTTTTCTTTTCTGTTGTGTCTTTTCCCTGAAGCAGACAACTACGACCTTGATGACATGGACTGTTATGAGATGTCTTCTCAAGCATCTTCTCGTCCCTATGGCAAGTGACCTGCTGGGCATGTCTCTCACCTCCGCACCACCAGTGCTCCTGGCCCTTAAGTCCCAGTGTTGGACTAGGACCCTGGAAGCTGCTTTGGACCCCTCTCAGTGATATATGGGACACCTTCACCCTTTCCCCTCTTACTTTGATGCCAAAGTATCTTCTTTATTTCTTGCTGTCACAGCGTTTTCTGTAAAAAAAAAAAAAAAAAAAAAAAAAAAGTTGTTGCTTCAGGATTAGCCTACAAGTTTCATCTCTCTCCCTTTTTTTCTCATTTTACTCCTCCTTCACTCTGCCTTTTCCCTCTCACCTCCCACTCCCTGACCCTAACCTGCTTCTGTCTGCCTTGGACACCTGTGCCCTCTCCTCCATTGTCTTTCAGCTCCCTGCCCCACTGCCACCCTGTCTATATCCTCCCCATCCCTTCCTGGCCTATGTCTCTCCCTTCTGCCCTGCCCCCAAGCCTCTCCCCTTCTTCCTCCCTCTGCCTCCCCACTTCTCCTTTCCTCACTTACAGGAGTCCTGGAGCTTACACAAAGGACTGAACATCAGGCAGACATTTCCTCTTCCTCCCTCACCCTGCCCAAGTCCCATTCACAGCCCCCCTGCCCTAATCAGAGTGATGGCTGCTTTATTTAACCTTGGACCTCTGTCTCAGTGACAGCATCCAACACTAGCATGGGTAGTAATGGTAATAGTTACAATTTTCAACTCAATGATGGCATGAGACCTTACCTATCTAACCATTATGTTTTTCTTTGTCAGCACAATATTCAGTAAATTATATGAGCTATCCAGCACTTTGTGATAAAATAGATTTTCTGTTAGAGGAGTTTGCCTGACTGTAGGCTAACTTAAGTGTTCTGAGCACGTTTAAGGCTAGGGTAAGCTAGAATGTTCTGTAGGTTAAATGTATTACATACACTTTCAATTTACCATGGGCTTATAGGGACATAACCATATAATAAATTGAAGAGCATCTAAAGTCAGCAACCCTCCATCCTATACCAAAATCTTAGGGGTCTCAAATGCCTCCAGGACCAAGGTAGGTCAAGCTAGGTGGTAGCAGGGTGTACTATGCCAGGGAGGAAGGGTCTGTGCCTAGGTGAGAAGGCCATGTCTGCTCGCAAAAACTAAATTCTAACCGTGATACAGTATGTATGTGGACCAATTCCCCAAGATGATTGTAATTATTATATACCACAACATACACCACTAAAATATAAAAAACAAAATTAAAACTCACTGAGAAATATGAAATTGTAATTCTCAAATATAAAGAAAACCAAGACTTGGCATAGTTTTCAAGATAAAATTCCATGACACAAAATTCTAAATTTTAGAAGACTAAGTATCCTAGAGGTCATGCAATGGGGACTTTCTTTTGCTTAACAGTTTAGCTCCATGATTAAGAATGTAGGCCTACAACTCGGATTTTCTGGGGTCTGTTCCTGCTTCAAATTCTATGAGTCAGTTTCCTCCTGTGTACTATAGCAATGATCATAGAATATAGGCTTCAGAGCTGTTATTAGGACTACATTAATTAGTTAATATATGTAAAGCACATAGAAGAGTAACTGGTGCATAGTAAACATTCCACAAAGATTATTGTTGTTATTATGAATTTTTGGAAATAAGACAGTTTAAGAGTTAAAAGTTCAAGCCATCTCAGTTAGCGAGTGGCCCAATTATAATAAGCATTTCATAATGGGCAACCGTGCTTGAGAATTTTCTTTAGACTAATTCAGGGGTTAGTAAACTTTGTAAAGTGTGACTGTTTTAGGGTTTGTGATAGCTACTCAACTCTCCCATTGTAGTTCCAAAATAGCCAATAGAGGATATGTAAACAAAAGCCTGTGGCTATGTTCCAATAAAACTTTATTTAAAAAGCAGAAAGCAGGGCCGGGGATTTAGCTCAGTGGTTTTGCCGCCTGCTGCGCAAGCACAAGGACCCGAGTTCAATCCCCAGTACCAAAGAAAAAAAACAAACAAAAAAAAACCAGAGCAGTTGTATCAGTTATTTTCTCATTGCTGGCACAAAATGCTCAATGCATACAACTTGAAGGAGGCAAGGTTTATTTTGCTCACATTTCCCAGTGGGTTCAGTTCAAAGTCAGCTGGCTCCAGGGCAGAAATGCATAGAGGAAGGGCATGGCAGAGGAAAAGGTGTTTAAACCATGAAGCCAGGAGGCAGAGAGGAAGGGAGGACCCAGGGACAAGAATATACACTTCCAGGTCACCCCCAGTGACCCACCTCCACCAGGTTTCACCTCCTAACACATTCAGCCACTGAATTGGATGGATCCACTGAGGATTATAGCACCCAGATGATCCAGTCACCTTCCACACCTTCCACTTGAGACTTGTGGAGGACATTTTAGATTTAAACCATAACAGTCAAACACTAATTTTCAGGCTCCTTTCTTCCCCCACCTTCTTAGATAAAATACTAAGATTTACATTTTGGTGAATATTCAATGAGTATTCTTCCAGTAGAAAGATGATTGTTTTTAATCTCTTCCTTTTGTAGGTTTCTGGCAGCTTAATTTATTAACTTGTGATTGATATTTTAATGTTAAGGTGTAATTATGGTAATCAGTAGGCAAGCTATAGTCTGGGTTCAGTATTTGTGGCAGTAAAGGCCAGGGGACATGTGGTGAGACAATACCTTATAAATTTCCTCTTTTCAGAATTGTCTTTTTCCTAGTACTGAGGATGGAACCTAGGGAGCACTGAACTACATTCCCTCCTCTTTTTATTATTTTATTGTAAGACAGGTTCTCACGAAATTGCCCAGGCTTTCCAGCCTCCTGCCTCAGTCTCCCAAATAGCTGGCATTATAGGCATGCCACCATGCCTGGCTCCTGTCTTTGCTGAATAGCAGCCTTTCTTTAGTGACTGTCCTGCAAGTTGACTGAATACTATTTAATATCTATGGGGCCTAGATTTGTATCATTATATAATGTATGTGGTTAAACCTCTTAATGTATACTGAATGTTTTATACATGCACATATGAAATTGTTATATTGCTAAATAATTTTAAACGTCAATGTGGGGGCACATTCATGCTCTCCTCTTCTCTAGACCCATGGTAAATACTATATGTCACTTCACTGATTCCTCAAAACCTTGTGAAACAGTTGTGACTATTATTTTACAGACAAAAGCAAAGGTGTCTAGACATTAACTATTTGGCCAAGACAACACAGAGTAATTGGCAGGCCTGGATTTGAAGTCCTGAGTCTGTAGACTTATCTTTACCCTGTATACTTGACATAGCTTTGTCAAGTGCTAATTATCTGCCTTCATTTTTGTTTCCCACAGTGGCCTTCTTTTGTGAAGGGAAGTTAAAATCCCAGCTGCGAATTACCTTCCTTCTTTTGACAAGAAGAGCCCACTTAGACCTAGTGCACTTATTTGCATCATTATCAGTATGCTAGAGAAGTTCCCTTCCCACACTTGTGACTCCTTCCATCCCATTTGCCATCCGATTTTGCACATGAGCAAAGCTGTCTCTGTCTTCTGGAATATGCTGGGTTTTTGTCTCTGCTGTCGTTGATTGAGACATCCCGGCCCTGCTTTCCTTGGCACTTGCTCCTCAGATTATGGCATTGGCACAAACTGTACCTGCAGCATCATGTTAGTCTTTTGTGCTAAAAATAACTGAGATCCTGGGTGAGACTTCATATATAATTCATGGTTTTGATTTATTAATCCTTCCATTAAGGAGGAGAATGACATTTTTGCTGGCTGCAACCCAGTCTGCATTTCTTAGACATTTAAAATCTGTGTTACCTTGAATATCCTCTGTCTGGGTGTGCACATGCATGTTGTACTCATGTATACATATGTCTGTGCTTATTTGCAGTTGCAGCAATGTCCCAATCTTTTCTGCTTATAACTCCCTTCATATTTCACTTAACCCCTGCTTCAGACCCTTAATACAAATGTAATATTTGAAAGCAGCAAACATCAAATGCATGTTGATGATGATAAAAATACAGAACCAGAATTAAAAAGAATAGCTGTGTCTTTTTTGTATAACCATAAAGTTAAATTTATATTCAACGAGTGAGAAAGGGCAACAGTTTGACGCCAGTTCATTCATTCAGTAATTATTTATTGAGATCTGCCTAAGTGCTAGGAACTGTGGAAGAAAGATAGGCAAGATGAGGGTGCAAGAGATAACAGATCAGCCTTCAAACCCACATGCTACCCAGGAAGTCTTCCGAGTAAATTTAAATCCTTTCCCACTCCCATAGTAGGATCAGAGTTGATCTTGTTTACCGGAGATTTTAGATGATACCTTGCAAAGAGTGGAACCACTGAAATTGCTTTATAAGATACTTTGGGAGAGCAACACCCTGGGGGTAAGTTTGGCTTTGGGGGCTCCACTACCTTCATGAAACCTTCATCACCATTGCCACTTTTCCTTGGGTGTAACCAGGCTTTTATATCAGGAAGTGAGGGCTGTATGCTAAGGGGTCAATAAAGGAAGGAGGAGATCCAGTAGCTTGGCCATCAGACTCTACCAAGCATCAGCCTCTCAGAATTCTGCTACTCTAGCATTGCAAGCCCCATTTGAACCGTGATAGTGTCCTTGTGAAGGCAACCTTGCCTTGGATTGAAAGCAGTGCCACTTAGACATTGCTCCTTGTAATTATTTTACCTGTTATTAAAACAATAGTTGTCCTTCTAACTGCTGAACTGCCAGATTCATTTGGTAGTATAGTATATATTATGGAACCATATGCACAATTAGGGAGTGAGATTAAAGGTATTAATGAAATCAGAAATTTAATCAAAATCTGAAGCTTCTTTTTATAATAATGTTTAAAAATCATATAATCGATATCCAGAGGAAGTTACAGCAGCAGATTAAAACTTAGGGGGGCTAGAGATGTAGGTCAGTGGTAGAGTGCTTGCCTAGCATGAGAGGGGCCCTGTGTTTGATCCTCAGCAACACACCCACACAGCAAAAATAAACAAAAATCCATTTTTTATCAAATATTGAATATGTGTCTTAAAATAGTATGTTATGTTTTAACTTGGCGGTATCTATGTTTCTTATTTATTCAATATCTTTACCCTTTCCCTCTTCTAGTAACAGCACCTCTTTTTTGTAGGAGCCCAAGTCCATATGGTTTCTATAGGCCAACACTCCCTAACCCCATCCCAACCACAGGAATGGGATGACCATGACCTGACCAATTAAAAGTAGTGCAAACCCCTAGCTAAATGATAAATTCAAAGAAATGGTGTGGCCTGGGTCTAGCTAATGAGATTTCTCCTGAAGTTTTTGGTGGAAATGTTCTTGATTTTCTTCTTGGGTTACTATCATTAAGCAGGACCACCAAGGACACAAAGGGATCCCTATTAATGAAGGAAAAGGAAATCCTCAAACTACCTGTAACCAGGTCAGTTTTCTTTTCCATGAGGTGAGGAGGACCTGCCTGAAAATGAGACCAGCATGGCAGAGAGCATTGCTTAGACATTGTTGTAGTAGACAGATTCACAGCATCATTGGAGCCCTTTGATTGAACTGGCTACAAGTTAGCTATACCCCCAAACTTCTCAGTACCATCAGTATATTTGTTTCCTACTGATGCTATAACAGATTACCACAAGATTAGTGTCTAAATCACTTTCTTGTCTCTGTGACATACCTGTCACCCACAACTTAAAGAATGAAAGGTTTATTTTGGCTCACAGTTTATAGAGGTTTCAGTCTACAATCGGCTGGCTCCAAGGCAGGGAGGCATGGCAGAGGGGCATAGCAAAAGAGACAGAGCTCATGCCATGGCAGCTGGAAGCAGAGAGATTAGCGGGGGAGATTTTCCCTTCCAGGCCACACCCCCAGTGACCCACTTCATCTGATCAGGCTTCACTCCCAACATCCCACACATCACATTTAGCTATAAACTAATCCACTGATGAGTATCATGAACCCATGATTTAATCACCTCCCAAAAGTCCCACCTATGAGCACAGGAGGCTTTTGGAAACATCTAGATATAAATAAGAACACTTAGTGACCTAAAAAAACACATTACCTTATGGTTAGGAGGTCAGATGTCTAAACTGAGTCTGCGGAGCCATGTTTCTCCTGGGGGATCTAGGGAAAAACCCATTTCCTTGCTTTTTCCAGCTGTATGGAACTGCCTACATTCTTTGGCTTGTGGCTCTGTATCACTCTAACCATTGTTCCTATAATCATATTCCTTTCTCCAACTTTGACTCTCCAGTCTGCCTCCCTTTTTCCCTTAAAAGGGCCATGGTGATTAAACTGGGCCTACCTAGATACTCCAAGATAATCAGCTCATCCCAAAATCTGTAACATCATATCAGCAAAAGCCCTTTTGGGTATATAAAGAAATATATTCTCAGATTCTCAGGATGACAGCATGGCCATTTTGGGGTTGGGCGGAGCATTATTCTGCCTACCACAATAAGCACATTCACTTTTGGGAGACTTAGGCTAATCTGAGTTGTAGTACTGTCACTTGTAACCAAGAGTTTTGAAAAACCCTATATTAATGACAATGTGATACTGGAATAATTTGGAAATTATCAAAAGAGAACTTTTTATATAAATCTTTGGAGTTATAAAGCATTTTCTCCTTTTAAAAAAAATGAAAGAATTACACGAGAACATTAAATTATATGTATAACTTTAAATGGCTCCAATATTTTCCTGTCCTTTAATCTCTTTGTAATTTTTTGAAATATCTTTTCCACTTTTTATGCTACCAACTGGGAATTTTCTTTCATATAGTCATGTTCTCATTCAAGTTCACCTTTAAAATATCTTGCTTCCTATAGTTGTTATATGTTACAGAGCCTTGGTGCAATAATTTTTCCTCCTGTTAGCCATTTTTTCTCTTTCCTCCCAACTGTCACTCCTCATTTTCCAAAATATTCACCTGTTCTCTTCATAAACTTAAATTGTTTTTCCTTGTTCCCTCTCTGTGACTATTTTTTTCTATCTGTCTTTGGGGATGGAAAATGAGGCTCAAAGCATTTTTTTAAAAAATCATATGCTCTCTTCTTGAAAATGTTTTATGATAAGTCTCATGATCATCAAATAAACATGAATTCCCATTTCACAATAAATGAATAAAAAAAGCCTTCCACGTTTGTTCTTATTATTTACTGTTTCTATGTAAATAATATAGCCCTATTATCTTTCTGAGCAGATTATAAAATAATATTTTTAGTCTTTAAGCATTTTTTCATATTTTAATTTCATCTTTTTATATTGGAAAATGATCCTTACTGGGCCATTTTGATTTTTGGCTCCTAAGAGTACCCTGCATAAGCTCCTTACTTACTCAGTGACATTTCACCATAAAATTTTACCTATGGCAATTTACTCTAAGAAATGGAAATTCTTTTTCTTTTCCTTCTTTAATTATAGTGCTGGGGATGGCACCCTGGGCCTTGCACATGTGTGAAGTGAGTGTCCTACCACTGAGCCGCACTCCCAGCCCAGAAAATTATTTCCTCATTATACTGGCATACCAGAAATAATTGTCCTATGTTTTTTCCATTTTTAATAATTTAAAAATGAATGTATAAATAACAATGTAACAGATAATAAAATACAAAATAACTTCTTAGATGTAATCTTAATTATCTATAAGATTCTGTGACCCCTTCCAATTTTTGTGCTGGTGTATGCAGGTTTATTTTTCTGTTTCCTTAATTCCCATAAATTTTTCTATGCATCTACTTGATTGATGATGCAGGATATTGCTATAGCATAGTACATGTAACAATATCCTGGCCTTGCTCACTTGTCAGCTGTTTTCTGGGTTGTTTTGTTTGTTTTTGCTCTCAGGGGTTGAACTCAATGCCTTGCACATACTGAGAACCTGCTCTGCAACTGAGCTATACCCTCGGCTCTACCTTTTTTGGTTTTGTTCTACTTTGTTTATACTATGAGCAATAGAGCCATAATCAGTCTTGAATTCATTTTTAAGTCATTCTTTGGGATAGATTGATTCCTAATGGTGGTAGACCAGGTCGAAGATATATAGAGGTAATTTTTCATCTCTATTATATTTTAGTGATATCAAGGTAAAATACTTGAAGAGTAAATAATATTTTGATGAAAGGAAGCAAGGACAGAAGATTATGCTATTTGAATAAATTTTCAAGGAGATCATTTGATTTTTTTGTTTGTTTGTTTTTTATGAGACCAGGATCTGAGGGATGTCTTGGAACAGAAATGAGATGTGTAATATTTTTGGGATGGATATTTCTGGTCTTTGTGATTGCTTTCTCATTCTTAGTTGTTTCTTTCCTTCACTGTTGCATGTCACCCCGCATGGGGCTATGCGTTTGACATTCTCTTCTTGTTCCCCTCTCCCTCCTGTTGGTTCTTTTCATCCTCTAACTCTGAATATTCCCCAGAGCTGGCTTCTTTTTACTCTTCCTTTATATCACACATATCCAGATAGAGTAATAGATCTGAGATTAACTCATGTCCCATCTCTTAGATTTATTGTCATTCCTACAATATCATCTCCTCCCCACTGTTACTGACACTTCCTTTTTTTGCCAGACCTTATCATTTATCACCCGATTTAAATTTACTCCTGGATGATTTCCCTGTTCCCTGGTGGTTTCAATCCTCACTCTTCCGTGGCAAGCTGTGCCTCTCTATGCTAGTCACTGAAACATTTCCGAATCTTGATTTATGTAATAGGCTCCTGGATGAATGGTTCATTGTTCCTAACGTATCATATAGATAGTCATTTCCTTACTCTTCTAGGCTTTCCTTCTTAGAACTCATCTCCCATCTATCTTCCTACTGTGACAAACAAGTCTCCTCGTGTCATGTCACTTTCAAACTTTTCTAACTTCAGTGACTTTGCAGGGCCTGAAGGGTAATGTCTGAACACTTTTTTAAAAGCATATCTCAGGCCCTTGGCATCCTGTTCATGTGTCCCACTTCATCTTCTGCCATTAACCCCCAGTCTCACTATCCCTGGCCCTGTCATGCTTGTCATCATTTCCCCAACATGCTAAGCTCTTTGCATGGGGTCAGTTTTGGGGCAAGGACATGAGCTGGGCTTAGAAGCCCTCACTGATCTTTTGCAGATCTTTTAAAGATTTTCAGATACTTGAACTCTTGCCACACTCTGGAGACTAAATCCTAAGCACTAGTGAAGCAGTAATACACCAATGAAGGCACTGATCGGTGTGTGACAGGGACCTCCTTGCTGAGGTGACTTCTGCTCAGCCCCTAGGTAGCCCTTTTCAGCTGGGGTACCTCATTTGAACCACAGAAACTAAAAATGCTTTGAGTGACAAGTTGCTCAATTCTGCCTGAGATGGCACATACATGCGTAGGAGAGGAGGGAAGTCATTATATGTGAGGTGTGCTGTAGGGCGGTGGAGCTTTCTTTTCTCATGGAGCTCAGGTTAGAAAGACTGCTTGCGACAACAGGACATTGTTGATGCAAGCCAGACTGTCCAAGTCCCCATTGATCCTGGGAGCTCTTGCTATTCTTACAACAAATTCTCTTTGTGTACATCATTCCTTGATTCTGTTTTGGTAGCTGACAAAATAAGACCCTTCTCTGACATAATAACATCAGTGAATGTATACCCGTTACTATATGTGTTCATTGCATAATGTGAAATTCCTCTATTTTCTTTTTTCCCCTATGCTAAATTAGTCACCATGCACATAATCTTTATTGCAGGTGTTGCTCAAAGTCAATCCTTTCTTTGCATTTCTGTGGCCACCATCCTGGTGCAGGTCTTTCTCGTTTCAGCCCACATTCCTGCAGCCATAGCCTAATGTTTTCATATACTCTTTCACTGTTCCCCTTCGAGCATACTGAACCAGACCCCCCCCCCAAAGGACACATTGTCATTGCACTTCCAAATATCATGCCAACTGGCTTCCAGATTAAGTCAAAGCTCAGAAGCACCCCCACCCTGTGATTTGGCCCCACTTTCTGTGCCAACGTGCTTCCCCTATGGCTCAGGCATGGTGGCTGTTTCTCCTTTTCTCATGCAGCTCATATCACCCCTCGTTCCCTGGAACCTAGATTATTGCGATTCATTTGTCAGATTTTACCCAATGTTCTTCTCCATATCTATACTTCAACTCTTTTGTTTCCTGGGCATGTTAAGCAGTATCTGTTGCTTCTTTTGCTGCTTGATATGCTCTTTTCCTATTTCTTACACTCTATTTCATATGGGTCAGTTATTTTGTTTTTGTTATGTTTAGAATACTTTTGTTCTTTACATAACTAACATACACTGGTAAGGAAAAATGAGCACAAGGAGAATTACAGCATGTTCAAAATTGTTTTTTACTGACTTCTAAAAACCCTTAGTACCACATCAAAATCTGTCTCCTCCCCAAAGCCTACTTGGCTCTTTTTGACCTAAATACTCACCCTTTCCTAATTTCAATTCTTACACTTTATTATTGCCTTGTGTACATACTAGTGAGTGGAATTATCCACTGGAACTGTCTTCATTGAGAGCCATTGACTGACCTGTTAAGTATGCACTTGAGGGCCTGGAAAAGGAGCCAGACATTTCTAAAACGTGCTTAGAAGTATTCTTGTCCCACTTTTTTTTAAACATCAAATTACTAAATGCTTTATGTAAAAAAATGTGAGTCTGCAGCAGGTCACTGCTGCCTGTTAACAGATCTAGTAATGACCAAAATCATTTCCAAGTCCCTGTTGGGGCATTGTCATTGTCAATAGAAGCAGAAAGACCTCCTGTGGGTGCCTGCGGGAAGTCAATGAGAACACCTGCCACTGAGGAGTGGGGGCGGGGCAGGGTGGCCTTGGATGGCCAGGCAATGTCAGACAGGAAGCATCATGCCTCTCAGGCCTGTGCCATCCGGTGGCAATGATCTTGGCTGGAAATCATGTGGTTGCAAGAATTAGAAATCTGCTCAAACTAGCTGTGTAAAGAAGGGAATTATAGAACATTTGTACTGTGCAGTTGCTCAGATCCATGAATCAAAATGTGGCCACACTTCGTGGGAATGGAAAGATGGAAACCACTGAGAGTGACAACTCTTTCCTTGTGTCTCTTCACCCTTGTTAGCAATCCCAGACCTCTCACATTTCTGCTTCTCTTTGTCTATTCTCTTTAACAAGCTTTAAAAGACCTCAACCTTAGGACTGTGCCCCCCAACCACCGGTAACTGGGTGCATTTGCTGTAACTCCCCATTCAGATTCTCAGATAAAAGGATTTAGCTAGTCTTGAGTTGGACAGTGGTGGTTGACCATAGGTCAAATATTCATCCTTGGTCTACAGCAATGTGTCCAGAATTGGGTCCACAATAGTATAAACACCTCGTACTCCCTTTTCAAGGGGAATTGGAATAGAGTCACTTGTAGGTCCTAAACATTGGGACATAGGTCCCAAACATTCCACCATGAAAAGTTTGATACAGTATATGTGTTTGAGATTCATCAATGAGTAATATAAAAGATTTTAGGTTTAGTACCTTCAGCTGTTTTTTGACTGTTGTCTAATTTCAGTTTACCATGATATAGAAGAGGATTTGCTAATTTAATCTTAAAATTAATATATCATCAATATAAAAGGAAAAATTAGGAATTAATTCTTACTGTATGTTACATGGTTAAAAATCAGACTTATTAGAGGCTGGTTGCAATATGGGGCTGCGAATTTAAAAGAGCATCAGAAGAATTAGAGCGGGTCTACAGAAAGCTAAGCAAATGATGAAAAGGAAAGGAAATAAATTGTGAGCTTCAATTTAAAGAAGTTGATAGGCTTTTTTTTTTTTTTTTGCCTGGAGAAGCAAAGACAGTGGTGATGTGAGAACTTCCTCAAACATAGAAAAGACAAGCAGGAATACAATGAATTCGATGCCATTGTCTGGAAATAATATGCAACAGAATATGGGCTTTAATGATGGGATCAGCTCCACTTCTCAGACCACAGTGCCAAGTGTGGCCAATTCATGGACACTGTGGGGATATCATGAGTAAATGTATCTGTAGGAGAAGAATGTGGGTCATGGTCATAGTCACAGGAGTGCAATTACAGGACTTCTTTGAGATCATCTCAAACTCTGTGAGTGAAGACCATTTGTAATCACACTTCATTCTCAATGAGTCATTCCAGGTGTAACCAAATGAGTGGCGTTCTCCAAGGGACATGCAAAGGAACAGCAGTAGTCACCAATCTTGAGTTTGCTTTTGAAGAGTGGGAATTATGAACTCAGGATGAAAGCTAAATTTTCCTCAACTAAATTTTCCTCAAAAGTAAAGTACAATTCCCAGTGATTGAGGGAAGAGAGAAAGGAGAGATAGGGTTGCCAGAAATGAGGAACGATAGCAGATTTTCATTTAGAGAAATTGACTAGCTTTCTTGTAAGTGGTGTGTGATGTTCTGACTTTTACCACCCTTCTACCTGTGATTTCTCCATAATCTACTTCTGGCTACTGGGTCCTGAGATTGGATCTCTGCTAGGATGCATAGGAAATGTTCCATATAACATCAGGGTGGGCTTGGGTGAGAGCTCAGGTCACCTGTGCCAGATACGCTATGCTCTGATTACTTGTGAGCACTTGGCAACAGTGGACTGAGTAGATATTTGGATTTAGTGTCAAGACTAAGTGAGAATTTTGACTGAGTAGGGGAAAAAAAGAAGACTCAAGACTTGAATTGAAGAGATAGATTAAGTATATGACCCCAAGTGAAGTGTCTTAATTTCATCTTAAGTTGAGCTAATGTGTGTATTTCAACTATGTCAGGATACAATAATGTATGATTGCTTGAAAGAAAACACAGGCGTTTGGTCTCCGAAGTCCTGCTGCCAGTTAGTTAAAACTCACCCACGAGGTCACAAGGTCACAATTACTTTTCTTATTACACTAAGACTTTATTTTCTTTGTTCAATCTCATTATCTCATTAATGTTTGGTGAAGTTTTCCACAGGATACATGATGTGTGAGATCTGAACAGATTGAGGGCAGAAGCAGATAAGCAAATCCAGCTGTCTGCCTTAAGTTAGATCTTAAAGAGATTTGCAAAGATGTAAATAGTGCCACTTTTCCCACTCTATTTCTTTTGGAGGTATAAGTGTTTTTCATTAAAATTATATTTATGTTTACATGTGAGGGGTTTATTGTCCTCATTTGAAAAGAATTAATAACTATTTAAATGTTTTTCCATTTTAATGTCTAACACAGTAAATATTGACAGGCATAACTCATACAAACAAAGAATGTGGGAATTCTTCCATTATTTTTAAGAGTACAATGGGGGTCCTGATGATGAAATAATTTGAGAGCCACTGGTCTACCACTTGACCTTGGCAAGGTCGCTTTGCAGAGGGTGATCCATGCATCTTCTTATTTTCCCTCCTCCCATGATCTTGTGGTAGGTGGTAGGAACCTCAACAGAATCTGTCTGAGAGAACTCCATTTTTGGGATCTGTCCCAAATTGACACAAGATGGAGCTGAGCTGTGAACTTGGTTCCCTAGGCAACACCATCACATCCAAGGCTCACAACATGTCCCATTCTTATGCTGTGGGTCCTCCAAGGTTACTTATCTCAGGGTCCCACACACTGATGGTTTTTCAGGCTGAAGTAAAGGTCCTTTGAAGATCTAGACTTGGTGACAGAGCCTGGTCCTGTGTTATATTAAAAGCTGTCTTCCGTCCCTTTCTCAGTATATGCAGAGTGAACATGCCAGGGACCAGCTTCAGAATAGCTAGCTATCGTTCAGCCTCATGACCTCTGAAACATTGGTGGAGGCAACTTACGTGTATTGACTCTTTCCACACACTTAAAAGTGAAGGATGAATATTACCACCATTTTTATGAGTATCTGTTTATAGTACATATTGATTGCATTCATTGTGGGGAGTAGGTACATGTACATAATATGTCTTAATTTTTCTCCCCCTTCCTTTCTCTTCCCTCCCTACTCCACGTCAAGATCCCCTTCTCGTTCCCAACATCTGTCTCCCTGTTTCCTATTACCTATCTTTCCTTTCGCTCTTTAAATTATTTATACTTTGCTACCATTTTTATGTGTGGAAACTGAGGCACACTTTTAAGTAAATTAGTCCAAGTTCTCCCAGCTAAAAAGTAGCGGGAATAGTGTACAAACACAGGTACTGTGGATCCAGGTTCTGTGGCATTAAACAGTATATTGTATCACTGCCCCATAGACTTGATGCTTATAATTTGCCTCTCAACAATACACCAAGAGGGGCAGCATAACTGTTCCACCAAACAACCTAAAATCTGTGAAAGACTCATATAAAAGATGTTCCCTGGTGCTCCAGTGCATAGTGGGCTGCTCAGGGCTCTATGAGTTCACCCAGAGACCCAGAGAGGAGTCACTTCCTGGCTACATCCTTCTGTAGGCCCTTGGATTTCTCTTTGGACAAATGGGAAAAGACAGAGTGGAAAATTGTATGCAGAAGGGTTGGGTGGGCTAAGCCAGCACTTCCATGCACATTTCACAGTGTCCAATCACCCCTGTGCCCACACTCCACTATGAGAGGTGCTGGGAAATGGAGGAAGGGGAGAAAATGGAGCTTCTCTCATGAGTTCTGTGAAGAGTGTTGTGTCAGCTAATAATGCAGAGATTCCAGGAATATTGCCAGTGCCAGAGCTCAGAAGCCAACCACTACTCTGGAAAGTATACGGATACTTCTAAACCCCTGACACAGGACAAGGTCTACCGGGTCAGGGCCCTCAAATGAAAGTGTATAGAGGTCTATGGTTAATGATCAGAAAGCCTTAATATGACAGCTATCATCTCTAAGCAACTATCATCTTGATGAGATTAGAAAAAAAAGACTTTATTTTCTAAAACACTTTAGTGTTATGTTTCAGAAAATTTTCAGAGTTCATATATAAATTTATCAATATTATATGAATGGTACCCTCTGAAGTTGTCCATTGCACATTCTGCACAACTGTATAAAGAGTACCTGCCTTTATGCTGGGTGAGAACTGCTCCCACCCCCCACCCCTTTATTCTTTACAGTTTATCCCATTTTCCCAGTAGTCTTGCTGAAATGCACCCAAAGAGCATAAACAAGTTATAGCCTGATTTTCTTTTAACTATTCCTCTTCCTGGTTCCTTCCATTTGTCTCCTGCACTCTAGCAGCTCTCATCATGGCAAAAGAAAGCGCTAGGCTTCCAGCTTTCAGTCTCCACATTGTTCTTGAGTCTGTACCATAGTCCTCTATCAGGGTTTCTCAGCCTTGACACCTGGGTGTAGGAGCTGTGCCGTCCATTGCAGTATGCTTAGCAGCATCTTTGGTCTCAACCCACTAGAGTCCACTTGTAACTCTTCTTCCCAGATATGACAACAAGAACTATTTCTTTTTTCTAAGACAAGTTCTCGCTGAGTCACTAAATTGCTTGGGCTGGGCTCGGACTTGTGACTCTCCTGCCTCAGCCTCCCAGAGTGCTGGGATTACAGGCAGGTGCCATCATGTCCAGCTTGGAAAACTTTTAAAGTACTGCCAGATGCCCCTGAGTGGCAACTTGCTCCTAGAGAAAGACTCGCAGGTGGCAGGTAGTGGCTAGGGAGCATAGCCACTCTTCCGAATATGTTGGGCTGAATCCCTGCTCGCATGGGGTGTTTGCTGTGGCCATGCCATGTGGATTAGAGCAGAGGAGTCGGCTCTGTTCGCTCCTTTCCTCGTTCTCTCTCTCCCACCTTGGCCACGCACCCTGGGGCTCTTGGGAGCAGACATGTCATTGCTGCTTGGAAAAGTCACTCCACAGAAGAGTTGATAATAGGAAACAGGGAGCTAGATCTTTTGCCAAAAAGAAGAGGAGGACCAAGAGATTCAGAGAGAGAGGAGGGAGAGGAGGGGAAAGGGATGTAAAAAGGGTTAAGATGTGTTGTGGACATCATCAACTCCCCACGAGGAAGGTAATCGTTAAGCACTGCAAACAGGTACTCATAAAAAGAAATTTTTTAAGAACAGTTGAACGAATGTGGGGGATCTGTGGCTCTCCTCCTCCTCTTTGACCTCACCAGCTGCCACTGTCCCTTGAAGCCTTTGTAATCAGTCCCTGGTCCAGCCTATGGCCTTCCTTACCTGGGGGCATGGCATATGCTTGACTTTCTTTCTGGCGTGGCCTTCCTTACATGACTCCTCTTTATTCCCATGTATTCTTCATTTCTCAGTGCTTATCACTTAGCTCTGGGAAATATCCCCTAATATGTACTTTGTTCCTCTCAGGACAAGTTAGGTCCTGAGTTAAATGCTAATAGGACACGCTGTAAGTTCCCTTTCTATCTCTTATCATAAAGAGGTAAGTAAGTCTTTTTATCTCCCACCCAGAAGGTAAGTTCCACAGTGTGAGAACCCTTTGGGGATACCCTGTCCCTTACAGACCGATTAGCAGGAGCCTTTGAGATTTTCAGGGGTCTAGTTGATAATTTGAGACCTGAGGAAAATATGCAAATGAGCTGTAAAATTGAAAGTAATAAGTGTATAATTAAATGTTTACAAAACTTAATGATATTACAATATGGCAACCAATTGGCTGAAACTCAACTCATAAGTATTTATATAAAAATAGGATTAAATCACAAGAACAAGCTGCATATTTTATTTGCAATAAAATTCAAAATTTAAAATATTTTTTAAATTCTCTCAACTTGATGGCTGATGAGTGTCCATTTTCATATGCTTGGTAGGACAGGAGGGGCAAGGTGGTAGTGTGGTGTCCACTGGAGTGTTGAAGTTTGGTGAAGATGTGTTGTCTCCACAGTTCTTGCACAATGCTTTCCCCATAGTAAATGCTCAAAAAATACTGACTGAAAGAATGAGTGAATCATTGCGTCAAAGAATGTACTGTACTGCCTCAGCTAACTGTTCAGTTAATTTCTGCTTTGTATAGTATGCGTTCCATCCTGTAAGTGAGTGGGAACATTTTTACCCTCATTTCCTTTGACACAAACATTGTGAAGTCTTGACAGAATGCCTAGATCCCCAGAGGCTTTTGTTTTGTTTCTTTGGTGGCACTAGAGACCCAATCCAAGGTTTTCATAGCTGAGCTACAACCTCAGCTCCTTTTTATTTTTATTGTGAGATAGGTTTTTGCTAAGTCATTAAGTTTTCTAGGCTGGGCTTAAAGTTGCGGATCTTCTTGCATGGGTTGCCATGCCTGGCTCCCAGATGCTTTCTAAAAGCTATTAGCTCTGCTAGTAATTCCATACTGAGGGTCTAAAATTCTCATCTGCTTGTTAACACCCTCTGATTAAGGCCATATCTTTCACCTGGGAGTCACTGTGGGCTGTGGTAATTTTCTGAACTATTCTCCTGGAACCTGGCCATCCTGAGCTCTCAGGCACCAGCGCTGAGAAGAATATCCCTCAGGTTTGTCATCCTTAAAAGGAAGCACATCTGGAAGTGGTTCCATATATGTGGCCAGAAAGAAAGCAATCTCAATATTGGCCGATCTCAAATATAACAGAAATCAGTGCCCAGCACTTCTTTTCTCACCGAGTAATCTTTCTGTCTTAATGCTCAGCCTCCGATGAGCCACTGGGAGTTTTACCTTTCCTGCCCTCCCTTCTTCTTGATACTTTTTCTCTTTGCTTCCTAACTGGTGCCTTCCTGGCAAGCACTCTAGGGTCAGATGGGTGGAAGCTGTCATTCCTAGCTCTATTCTGGAAGGAATCCAAGCATCCTCCAAACAGGGTAATGCCCTCCAGGGGAATAGAATATTTACATCCTTTGGTTTCTTCAGGGTGGAACCGTCATACCACCAACTTTCCATTTGCTAATATTGACAACCCTCATAACTAGAGTCCAGATGTTCTTAGCTTCAGCAAACCAACATGAAAGCTTCCTTCTTCCAAGTGAAAGAGGGCAAGGATGGAATAGGGTGCAACATAGTGACCCTTCTTGATTCCCATCTCCTGACTCTCATCTTCCCTAGTGTTTTCTACTCGATTCATCAACAGGGTTCCCTCAGCTCACCCCTCCCCAGAATGCAAGGGCATCCCTAAGACCAAGCACACATGGGGGAATTTACATCAATCCATGTAACAGTCTCCTAATGACTGAGCTAATATTTTGCTACATTACTTCTGGGTGATGGCAGACGGAGCCTTGGTAATAATACCTTGCAAGTGTAACAAGACTGTAATTAGACTGTCCTGTAATTAGGGAGCTGACAACTTAGCCAGAGCTTGTCACTAGCCAGTGACACAGCAGGACACAGGAAGCACCATAGAGAAGGACATCTGTCTGCCAATTGATGGCGAGCATCTCAAGGAAAGCCAGAATGAAAACTATAATAATAATAATAATAATAGTAATAATAATGGCAAAAAGCCATAGAGAGGAGAAGATGGTTCTTGATGAGAGATGAAGCTTGTGCCTTGGGAAGAAAGGGATCGTAGCTCTTTCCTTCTTTTCCTGCTCTAAGGGATAACAAGTGAGAGGTGGATTCTGGTGTCTCACAAAGCCCGGAACACAGCAAAAGATGGGTCCGAAATTTTGGTGATGACTCCTGGAAGGGTGAAGGACAGGTCCCACCTCACATGCACATTGGACTGATGGCTCCATAAAGAGCCCTCTGAGTAGTTCTGAAGGGAAAGTAGTTTAATGAAGGTGCCAAAGAGCCAGTGGACCCATCCTCTCTGTCTTACCCCTCCCAGGAACCTGTTACTGAATTCTTGAGTTCTCATGTGGTTCCTCCCTTCTCCACCATCCCAGGGCCTCACTAATGCTGGGCAAGTGCTCTGCCACTGAACCACACTCTTGTTTCTCCATCTCTTCCATCTTGGTTGCCTCAGCCCTAGTTTGGCCCATCACACCTTTCATCTGGACTGACCACTGTAAAAAAAATAGCCTGCTACTGGTTTCTGCACTCCAGGATCACTTCTCTGCCTTCATCCACCCTGAGCCTTGTTGATAAAGCTGAATTTCCTATTGGAAGCACCCCCACAATGTCTATCCTAGTGTCACCAAAGAGGCCTCATTACCTACTAAAATGGTGTCTTTTGCTGGATGTGGTGGTGGATGCCTGTAATTCTAGCCACCCAGGAGGCTGAGGTAGGAGGACTGCAAGTTTGAGGCCAGCTTGGGCAATTTAGAGAGATGCTGTCTCAAAAAAAACAAAAAGGCTGGGATGTAGCTCTGTGGTAGAGTGAAAATACTGAAAATAGGTAGCTAAGTAAAATAGGTGACTAAGTAAGTAAATAAAAAATACATAAATCCATCCTTGTGAAGTTTAAGGCCTGATTTCACATTTTTTTGTCCCTTATATCTTTAGTTTTTTTTCTCAGTTAGGGCTTGTAGTCTGATTACAATACTTATTCCTTCCATCTCCCTGTTCTCTGTATTTGGCATGATATTGCTGATTTTTGCAAGTCCTGCTCATTCTTCAAGACCCAGCTCAGAAATGATGCTCCCTACCCATGTCACACACACCCCTCCAACCACTGTACTGAGCTGGGAAGCCACGGTATAGTTGGAACCTCAGTGAATTAAAAATTAGAATGCATCTGTGTGTGGACTGCTGCTTCTCATGCTTGCTGTGTGATCTCTGGCAAATACTTAACCTCCTAGGGCCTCAGTATTATTATTTATAAATTAGAGGTAATAATCTCTGCCCTACAGGATTGTTGTAAAGCCTGAGACAACATGTGCAGAAACCTTTCTAAACAGGCAAGCATTATACGAATGTGGGGTATCATGATTATCTGGCTTGCACTCTAGTTATTCATACTCTTGTTATTAAATCTCTTACACTATGGTGATTTGAAAAGTGGTTTTATGCCATCCTCCCACAACCAGTCAGTAGCCCCCAGATCAATTAGGCTTGCATTTGGTGAGGGTAACAGAATGCCTGGTTATCACTGGCTTAAGAAAAAAGAAAGAGACAGTTAATTATCTCAGAAAATGAAAATGTGTAGGTCAGCATTGTAGATTGGTTCTAGAATCCAGTTTTAAGTAAGGCCAAGGTCTAATTTCTACTCTATTACCATCATCCTCATGGTTTCCAGGTGATAGCTACAGCTCAAGATTTGGTGACTTCATTTGGAGACAGGAAACAGTGAGATGGGAAGAGAGGACTGGATTCTGGATGGGGGTGGAGCCTCTGGTGGTCCTGCAAAAGGACTTCATTTCTAGGTGAAAAAGAGAGAAAGGAAACTTGTGGAGCAGTCAACAGAAGGTTTCTGCTGCAGGCCTTGATATCAAGGTGATGTGGCCTGTGGCGGTGCACACCTGTAATCTCAGCACTCTGGGAGGCTGAGGCAGGTGGATCACAAGTTCAAGAGTCCAGCCTGGGCAACTTAGCAACTTAGTGAGACCTTGTCTTAAAATAAAAAACTGAAAAAAGGGCTGAGGTTGTAGCTCAATGGGGAAGGCCCTGGGTTCAATCTCCAGTACTGCTTTCTGCCCCATCCCCCAAAATATCAAGGCCAATAAGACTTGATTCCTTCTCCACCGTGTCTCGGACGTACATAGTAGATGGCATTTGGAAGAAGTTTAAAAAAATATTGAGTGAATTAATAAGTAAAATAATAAATTAATATAAAACAAGAGTTCAAATGCCTGGAACAACTCAAGTCAGCTGTTTTTGTACATTTGTCTCCCTTAAAGTTCACCCTCACAATGATCTTTGGGACTAGAGCAATTTCTCCCGTCAAACAGAAGTGCTACTATTCAAAGTGGTTTGATTGGTTTAGGTCTAGTCTGGAGCCAGGGGGCAGGAACACTGTGTCAGAAGACAGCATAAAAGTAAGGCTGGATCGAGGAGCTTGAAAATGAGTTTGAAATGTTAAAATGTGTCTCAGGCAAATATGAAGCTTTACAGGGTTTTTGAATGTTGCATAAGAACTCAAAATATTGTTACAAGGTATGTCAGAGTAAGACTTCATCTTCTGACAATTATACACTGGCAGAATCTTTTCAATGACCTCCTCCCCCTTTCCTTTCTGCACTTCATCAGACAAGAGGACATTCAGTGGGAAAGCAGTAATTATCCTGCATTGGCAAACTTTGGTTTGTTCCTGAGAAAAATGGGTGACAGAGGGTGGGGACGTAAAGGAAATGAGATGACTTAATAAGGCCTATGGAAGGTGTATATAGCCAATGTGGTTCTTAACCTTGAATAAAGTTCAGATGCTAAGGGGTTGAGCTAATAATTTTCTAATTTATAGATATACAGTTGACTATAAAAATATCTGATCTTGAATTTGTTCCTATAGAAGCTAGCCTTCTCTTTTCTTCTTCTCCTCTCCTCTCCTCTCCTCTCCTCTCCTCTCCTCTTCTCTTCTTGCTTGCTTTTTTCTGTACTGGAAATCAAACCCAGGGCCTTACTCACTCCAGGCAAGTGCTCTACCTCTGAACTGTATCCCTGGCCCATGAACCTAGCTTTCTTGATTACAGAATTACTAAAGTAAATGGAATCTCAAAACACATCTCTTGATCTTCAGAAAGATTCATTTATATATTCACAGTGCATGAGAAGGGGATGGGATCATGGAAATGTATTTTAACCCATAAAATTTATAGATGAGGAAGTCAACACTAAGAAAAGTTAAGTAGTGGTGCATACCTAAAAACCCAGTTACTCGGGAGGCTGAGGCAGGAGGATCAAAACTTTTGAGTCCCTCTTGGGCAATTTAGACCTTGTCTCAAAAAAAAAAAAATGCAAAGGTCTGGGGATGCAGCTCAGTGTTAGAGTGCCTAGGAATTCAATCCCCAGTGTGGTTGGTGGGTTCACTTTTAGGTACAGATTTGGGAATGGAACTCAACTCCTAATGCCTTATCCACTGTTCTTTCTAATAACCAGTATGGCATTTAAAATTGTTAAGCCTCTACGCAGATAATCAAATATAAAACAATTGAATTATATTAGTAGAACTTGAGACTTTTTTTTCACAAATCTGTATTCCAAAGTTTCCTTTATGATGCTACATTTATCATCAGGAAACAATGCTTCTCATAGTATAATAGTCCTTGTACTTACTAAGAATTATTGTCATCACATAGCTTTTCTAGTCTCACCTTTTGTCATCCCTAAAATGGGATAATAATACCTTTCCTGTCTAATTTACAGGGTTATTTCCAGGACTAATGGAATAAAAGCTTTTAGGAAAATCAAACCATACAAATGTACAGTGTGATTCATCCTCTTACTCAATACTAATAAACATAATAATCTTTAAAACTATCTTGTCTTGACTTCCAACTCCTTGTCCTCCCTCCCACTCCTGTAGAATATTAGGTAAAAAAAAAGAGGAAGATGGAGATCAAGCAAGGAAGGAAACCAGGGATCCTTTCTCTACTACTGTTAATTAGTTGTGTGGTTTTTTTTAACTAATTTCTCAAGAATCTCCCTGTCTTTAGATGCATGCCCATCTCTGAGAGCATGGCTCCATTATTCACAACCACCACCCTCTACAGAAGGGGAATTCACATTTGCAGTAAAGTCATCTTATTCAGTGGCTGGTTGATGTGTCATAACTGCCCTTTGGGTTCAGGCTTGTAGACCTGACATCTTGTGGACATCTGCTGGACGTCCCCATGGCTCAGGCATCCAGTTTAGACCCATGGAGGGGGTCCTTTGACTCCCCCCTTCCTAACTCCATCCATAGTCAGATATGCAGTCTTGATCATTTTATCTCCAACACAGTTCTCCATTGCTCCTACTTGTTCCATAGACTCCTGCCTGGATTTCTTACTTTCAGTCTTCTCCCAGTAGCCTTCGGAAGGATTGAGTTAAAATACCTATCCAACAAGATCAGCTTCTGCTTGTAGCTAGCACAATCCCTAGCATCGTGGTTCTCAAACTAGACTCTTTTGAAGCCCATAGGGTACCTTAGTTGAAGGAGAAAAAGAAGACAAAGGGGATACTTTCTGGACTGGGGTCTGCATGTCTTCTTTACACCAGAAAATCTTACTCTAAATAGTTGCTTTTGGGCAATTTTTTTTCTCTGTGAAAACTGGAAGCCCACTGACCAACAAGCTATAGTCCATGACCTGGCCCTTGCCTGCCTCTCAAGCGTCATCTCTCCCCTGTCTCTGCTCTACATTCCCCTCCTGCACACACAGCACTGTTTTGTGCCACTGACTAGCTTATTTTATTGTGCCCTGCACCGTAAAAACCCACTGCACCCCTGTCCTTACCTTTTGGGTCACTAAATGTCACATCCCTTTTAAGACTCAGCAGTACCATCTCCAAGAAGCTTTCCTTCTTTCCCCTCTTGTTGCCCCTTCTCCCTCTGACAGTCTGCTATCTATTGTGTGCTAGTTGAGATGTGAAGGGGATTCTACCATGTAGTGTAAAGAACACTGGATTCTGACCCTCACTCTGATTCTAAACAATTCACTTTACTTGTGCAACACAGTTCATTCATTCATTGGTCTCTCTTCACCCTATGGAGTTTACATTCTGGTAGGGGAACTAGTGAATGACATGAAGCGCTATGGAGAACAATAAAATGAAAACAGAGGAATAAAGAGTGTTGGAGAGTGGGATATTTCTATTTTTCATAAAAGAAAGGTCTCTCGGATGTCTAGAAGAACTGTCCTGGCAGAGAGGAGAAGTTCTATTGAGTGTAAGCAGACCAGATGATAGGTATTAAGGTGATTCAGGGAGAGAAAATAGTGAATTGGGCATAGGTGGCAGCAATGAAGTTGGTAAGACATGTAAATGGGGTAGACCTGTTTTTAAAATAGAACAGAAAGATTTAATGATTGATTTGAGGTGAAGTTTTTGAGAAAAAGTCAACAGTGACTTGTGGATTTTGGAACTAAGCAACTAGAAGAACGGGATTGACCTTAACAGTTGGAAAAGACTGCAGGCAAGAGTCTTCTCTATGGAACTGGCTTTAGGATATGTGAAGTTCAAGGTACCTATTAGATGTTAGATAGAGATGTTAAGTAGTGATCTGGAGTTAAGAGATATAGGTCAGAGGTATATATGTGGGAATTGTTGCATGTAGATGAAGTTAAGTATCATAAAACTCAATGTGGTCACCTAAGGCATAAGCATAGATATATAAGAAAGAGGAAGTACGAGAATGAGGGCCTTGAACAAGCAAGAGAGGGGAGGAGCAGACATCAAGAGGGGTGGCTTCCAAGAAGGGAGGAAGGAAGTGGAGATGAGCATAGAAGTAAGTAAAAACCCTTGTTACTTTTATGTTGTACATGTTTAAACCACGGTGTGTGTGTGTGTGTGTGTGACTGAATTCAAACCCAGGGCCACTCTACCACTGACATTCATCCCCAGTCCTCTATTTACCAATTTATTTTTATTTTGAGACAGAGTCTTGCTGAGTTACCCAGGCTGACCTTGAACTTGCAATCCTCCCGCCTCTGCCACCCAAGTAGCTGGGATTACAAGTATGTGCCACTGTGCCCTGCTAACCCCTGGATCCTAAGTAGCTACCTGATCCCTCTCTTTCAGTCAAAGAAACTTTAATTATTTGGACATTTCCATCGGCTCTTTTATTTTCTCTCTCTCTCCCTCTCCCTGTACTGGGGTTTGAACACAGAACCATCAAGCTGAGCTACATTCCCAAGGCTTTTGAGACAGGGTCTTGCTAAATCCTTCAGTTGCCCAGGCTGGGCTTGAACCTGTGATCCTCCAGTCTTAGCCTCCCACAGTACTGAGGTCATTGGCATGCACCACCATTCCTGGCTTCTGCTATTTTCTTATTTGCATTTGTTGTTTACCATCTACCTCCCTTATTACAATATACTTTCTATCAGAGGAGAATCTTGCCTCCTTACCTGATCTGTTTCCCAGTGCCTACAAGAGTCCATGGTATATAGGAGAAACTCCAAAATTATTTATAGAAGGAATGAGTACCTTGCCTTTCCTTACTTCTGTTGCCAGGAATGAGACCAGATGGTTGAGATGCTACATTCCAACCAAGAAATGCATAGAACTGTCTCTACTGCAGTTTGCAGCAGAAGAACCCCCCACTGCTATCCTGTATCAAACATTCAACCCAATAGAAGATTCCTGACACCAGCTTTAGATAAGCGCTTAGCATTGCTAAGGAAATTCCTCATCCCTTTTCCCTGGCAAGCTCCCAAAGCATAAAAGATACCACAGCTAAGGGCTTTGATGCAATCATGTAGCAGTGCATTTGACTTTTAGGCAATGGTGCCCACCTCAAATGATCCAAGCATATATTTTGACTTTCAAAGTAAAGATCTTAAAGGCTGAAACTTTCTAATATTGCCAAGGGTCAAGACAGTGGTAGAAATCCTTTTAGAGTTAACATCCATGTGCAGCCCAATTTCAAGTGCTAATTCTAGTTAATGCAGGGATGTATTATAATTTCTATTCACAGGTGGGGAAACTGAGTCTCTGAGAAGTTACAGGACTTGCTCTAGATCTAATGACCCTGATTCTTTTATTCATGAATACATTCAAGTGTTTCAAAGTATGTCTGGTTTTCAGAAATGACCAAATGTCATTTGAATCTAAATAGAGCAAATTTTGTAGATTCCCAAGGCTGGGAAATATAGTCTCTTATGAATAAATTGCTGTAAGATCTAGAACCAGTCTTAGAGATTATCCAGGCTGGAGCTAAAACTTCTGAAAATCACATAGGTCTTCAAGATCCCATTCTTCACTCTTTGTTTGTTTTAGACTCATTCGTTTCATGCTAGACAAAGAAACCTCCCCCCAGCCTCTGCCACACACATATCTGGCACAGAGAGATGACAGGGCTGGGAGACTAGCAACTCAAATCTGTACTTGTCTGCCAGAATGGCACAAAGGGATAAACTGGCTGTGTTAGCATGTTTCAGGGAAGTAGATTCTTCCATTATGACATTAACGAGAAACAAAGGAGGAGGGGGAGAATCTCTTCTTTAGAAAATGCTATCAATCTGTTAGAAAACATACTAGACAATTACTTTAACAGAAGAGTATAAAGACCTGAAGAAGCCAGTCATATCCCCTGGTGACTATTCTGTTGCAGAGAGTCAGCATCTGCACCATTCATAATCGTAGTGCAGAAATTGGCACAGGAATAAAGCCCAACAGCAAGCTGTTCCAGGTAGACCAGATGTCTTGAAGGGAGATTGTCTCTCTACAAGTAAATTGAATGCCTATTTCCTGTCACTTTCACTGTTGAATAACTAGCTGTTTGGTATCAGGAATAATTTCTTTGTTGTCTTTTTTCTTTTTTGGTGCTGGGGCTTGAACTTAGGGTCTTCTACATGCTAAGTATATGCCCTATCACTGAGCTGTGCCCTCAGCCCCTAAAAATTCTTGATTAACAGGGTATTCTTTTAAAAAAGGCATCTCAATTGTTCTGTTCTCAAAAGGAAATATTTTTTCAAAACACAGTTTCTAAGGGCACTGCTTTATTTCTTTTTTCCAAACCAAAAGGTGGTCTTATGTGGCCTGATGTTGACTCAGAGAATAGGGAAGACATTGGTAGACACTCTCTTGGGGCAAGGTAGAAAGGGTGAAAGGGGAAATAAATTGGAGAACGTGAGAGGGGCTTCACTGTCATCATTAGCAATGCAAAGGAGGGCAAAAGATTCAGGAGAAGGAGAATGGCTGAGAGAGGTCATCAGGACTCCTGGGGATGGCTGATTAGCATTGCTTTGGCTGTGAATTTAATGACCATACAATTCATTCATTCAATAAATACTTACTAAGGTTCTGTTCTAGGCATTTGGGATCCACAGTGAAAAAGACAAAACAAAACAAAGTTCTCTGCCCATGTAGAGCTTTCATTCCATTGGAATATTCAGACAAGAAACAATAATGATAAAAATGAACTCTATAGTATGCCAGTGGGCAGTAAATTCTCTTAAGAAAGAAAGAAGGAAGACAGACAACCAGTTCATGAGGACTTGAAATCCTGGGTGTGAGGGTCCTGCAATCTTAAATAGGTTTTGCCAAGTGATATTTGTGCAAAGACTTGTTAGGTGAAGAAGCTGGACATACAAATATCTACTGGAAGAGCATTCCAGGCTGAGAGAACAACCACTGCAAATAGCCTAAGGTTGCAAGATATCTGCAGGGTTTAAAGAAAACCAAGGCCAGTGTTGCTGGTGCCAGAATGTGTGTGGTGGGTGAGGAGGGGAGTGGAGAAGTAGATAGCGTCAGAAAACCATGGCTAAGGCATCCTGGGTCTTGCTGGTTATTGTAGAAGTGCTACTGTAGCTCAAAGAAGAATGGAGAGCTTTTTTAGAGTTTGGATCAGACAAGTAACCTTATCTGACCCATGTTTAAAAAAAATCTCTTTGTCTACTACATTGAGAATAGATTGTGGCATAAAAAGAAAAGATTTTTCTTTTTCCAACATGTTGCCTTACTTATATGACAGGGTTGCTATGAGACTCAAATGCAAACGTGCTTTAAAAATTATAAAGCCCTGTGCAGACCCAAACTATAATTATTTTACACAAACAATAGAGGGTTCAAAAGCCAAGGTCCCTCTCCACAACTTGGTCCAATGAGAAGGAACCACATTCATGATATTTAACTAGTCTGCTTACAAGAAGTTAAAGGCAAGTTGATTCAAAAAATATGTAATTTTATGCTTGAGTTCTAAATCATCTAAGATGTACAGATTGCCACCGATTTTATGTTTAATTTTGAAAGTAATGCCTTAAAAACGTGGAAGTACTAAGCTTGAATACTGAAGATTTTCATTTTAACAGCAGGGCCGGATAGAAGCAGAAGTCTGGGAAGTTTAAACCTATTTCCTTTTCCTTAATCCTCCTGGAGAGCTAGACGCACTGGCTAGCTCCTCCAACATTTCACGGGTGGCATCTCTTCTTTGCGGTGGCCCTGCCACCAGGTGAAGGCTGCCGGGTGGGAGAACACACACTTTGTGCGGCCAGCTGACCTTCAGAAAGCGTTTAAATTTAAAGGGGACAAGATTTAAAGGATTTTGGAGAAGAGGCCTTGAGACTCCAAGAGAAAGAAGGAAAAGGGGCCGGAAGAAGCCTGAGCCTCCCGGGAGACAGAACTGAGTTAATGAACAGGCGTGATTATCCAAGGTAATTATGTAAAAGAGAAGGCCAGGAGTTCTAAATGGCTGCTACTTGGAGTTTACTCTGCCTGAGGTGAGTGTTTGTGTTTCTGTGATTTTGTTTCTCGAGCAAGGTCCCCGACCCCCTTTTCCTTTGCCGTCTTTACCCACTGCTCAATTTGCAAAAGCAGCTCGCTCTGCGGGCCAGACCCCAGTGCTCACCCTTCTTTCCTTTAGATTCCCAGCCCCACTCAAATGAGCCTCCGCACCACCCGCTCCTGGGACCCTCGCTCTACCCTCCAGTAAGGAACAGCTGTTTGCGCCCCCCACCCCCCACCCCCGGCCTCCCAAGCTCATTTCGCTAATGTTGCCCGGGTGCCGCTGTCCAAAGAACACGCCTTCCCCGCCTGCCGGGATTTTAGGTCTCGCCCCGGCCGCTGGGAGAAGCAGTGGGAACTCTGCGCTCTCCGACCTGAGTCGCTCTGCTGTGCATCTCCCTTGTCTTTTCCCTGGAAAAACGATCCAGTCTCAGTCCACCCTGCTCCTTCCTGCTCGCTAGTTGTTTACGGAGCAAACCGAGTCATTGGGCAGCCTGCGGCTGCACGATTCCCCTTTGGTTTGGGGTGGCAGAGGGTAGCGTTCACGGTCCTCCAGTGTGCCATAGACTGTCAGTCCGGGTCTGAAAGATCTAGAGGCAGACGCTGAGGGTGACAGGAGGGTGCCCCCTCCCCCCGGGCAGCTGGGGGTGGGGAGGGGAGAAGGGACTCGGCTTGGGGAAGGAGGCTGGGAAGCAGCTGCAGTGTTGCGAGGGGTTCCTGCTCCTGTGCCAAGCTTGCACGCTGCCACTCGGCTCAGTCCTCGCTCCTCGGCGCGTGAGGCACAGGGGCTCAAGGGTCCCGTAGCAGGAGCAACGCCCCTAGCCCGGGCCTTGCCTTCCCAGGGCGCCCGACGGTCCCCGGGGCCGAGCGCACGGGGCGGGGCGCGCGACCCGGGCCGCGCTCCCGCCCCCGCCTCTCGCGCCCTGCCTGGCTCTCTCTCCATTGAGTTTTCCCAACGTCGGCGCCCATCAATGGTCCGGCTCGGGGGTGCACACGCAGCTCCCGGCCGGAGGGGGGTAGCAGCCACCGCCTCCAGGTGCGGGCTCTCCCGGGCCGTCGCCGCCGCCCGCCGCCGCCGCCACTCGAGCCCCGGGCGCACTGAGGTCCCGGCTATGGGTCTGGCGAGGCTGCCCTTGCTGGCGTGAGAAGGGGCGACCGAGCCGCCGGGCTCTGGTGTCCCCCGCTTCCTGCATGGATGTCTTCAGCTTTGTGAAGATTGCTAAGCTCTCGAGGTAGGGGCTGCGCCGGTTTCCTTTGCACCCAGGGCCGCTGCCGCCGCGGACAACTTGGTCCACCCCCCCCATCCCCCCAGGCCGGGGTGAAGCGAAAGCTGGACCGTGCAGCGGGGCTTAAGATAGGAGGAAGCCAGGTGGCCAGGGGCTGCACCGAACAACTTATTTCTAACTGGCTGATGGGGCTTGTGCATCCGCAGGTGTAGACCACTCAGCGGGAGACACGCCCTCACACACATGTTCACGGCAGTTTGTTTCCCCTTAGGAAAAGCCCCAGTGGTGGTTGGGGTCACATGTATAATTCAGGGCCATGAGAAGATGGTTGTAACTGCGACTGCTAGAGAAAGCCAGAAGTACTTGGAGCGTGGGTGATTGCCTTCCAAGCAGCAGGGACCCAAAGTGCCCCTCTCTCGCCCCGAAATTAGACTCCACGCCCTGGAAAAGTCAATTTGTTGGTTGACTCAGGTGCTCCCAGCTGTGACCCAGATGCCAAAGTCATGGGGAGGGAAGAGAAACACTTCCAGCGGTTATTTTGGGAGTTTTTTTTGTTTTTGTTTTTGTTTTTGTTTGACTAACTATATAGTCTTAAACCTTGAAAGATTTAGAAATTTGCTTCCAAGTAGCCATGTTGTTGAAACTGAAGAAAAATAATGGAATCAGCCAGATTTCTTCAGCAGTGCTGAACAAAGAGGACCATTTGCACTTTGAGGTCACCTAGGTATTATCTGATCAGAGCATTCCTCCTCCATCTTCTGCCCCATAGCTCCTCCAAAGTCTTCATTGAAACCATGGAGTAAGGTCTTGTGCTGGTGGCATTAACTGGCAAGGGCCAGGTAAGAAAGGTCTTAGAAAACCATGCCCAGCCTTCTCTGCCCAAGTCTCTGGAAGGACCTGCCCTCTGCCCCAAACCTCTAGGAGGTAGTAGCAAGGAGGGGGCACAGTGGGTTTTTCCAGGATGCAGCTCAAAGACTTACTCATAATGTGGAGAGAATGATTGTAGGTTTTCCTTTCATTCTTTTTGTGTCAGATTGAGAGGTGTTGATTGCATCAGGCAGTGATGAGCAGCCTCCAAAAGCCTGAGGCAGAAAAGTATGTTGACTGTTTTGCTAAATAGCATTTGGGCCACTTTAGTACCCTTCAGTTTGGATGGTGCCATGCAGATGGACCTTTCTGGAACATCCATAGGTCTTTGTTTTGCTGCTTACTTCCACCTGCCCTCTCTGTTCACATGAGTCAGTCTTCATGGCACAAACACATTTCCCCAGGGAAGAGGACCCAACGTAACTTACTCTGGGTAGACTCAAAATATACCAGTGATGAGTAAATATGTGTGTTTTTGAGCGGCCCACGAGAGGTCCCTGCAGATCACAAAACTGATGTGTTAAGCAGTGTATGATTATAGCATGGCAAATTGTTTGGTTTCATGCTGCTATCATAGAGGGCCATGGCTTCACACCACTCTTCGGTTAACTTCCTGCGTGCTTCTGCCAATGGCTGGATAGTAAACAGCTGTCAAATATGAATCATGGCTGGGAAACAGCTTTGGGCAAGTTCAGAGGTTGTGTAGTGCCCTCTGGGTGATGGACAGAAATGTCACTGAGGAGAGAGAGAAGTTTAACCAAGAGTATTGTTTCAAGTAACCAGGAGAGTTTCAGTGGCCTCATATGCTAAAACCAAGGAGATTAACTGAACATCTAGAGCCCGGATTTAGTCTTTAAACTGCGGAGCTTGGGAGAGGTCCATGCTATGTGTCAGTGAAAAGAGGTTTAGTACTCCCTTTGCTGAAATTCTAGGATAGCTTCATGATGCTCACACATCTGAGCATTTATAAAACTCGAGCCAGGTGTGGAGGGATTAGTATCATTTTAAAGAGTTTAAATTTTGGGAAATAAGTGTGAATTTCACTTTAATCCTTAATGTGATGCAATATTTATTCTAAAGAGAGAAAGTGCACATGTTCTGAGCCAATGAGCCGATTAAGAAGTCGGCCATCCTCAGAAATTCTTCCTTTTCCTCACTGTGGCCTCAAGGATGGTCCCCAAGCTGAGACACAGATACCTTTAGAGGTTACCAGCCTGCAGAAACACGTTTGCAGCTGCTTGTTTCTGCCCTTGAAGGAAGATAGTGAGTGTGTGTGTGTGTGTTTCAAACACTTACCAAAATCAAGTTCTTTTCTCAAAGGTGAAGTATAAAAGTGCTTACACTGCAGGATTTTCCTGATTTCAGAATGGATAATCTTCCTAAAGGATTTAGCTTTGATCAGCATGGTCATTTGAGTGCTTAAAATTCTCTTGGTTTCGGGGCAAACACACGTAGTTACTCCCGGAGTTAGCCTTGCCTTGGGTTCTGACAAACTTGAGTCTCTGAATATTGATTCAGAAAGCATTTGCAGTAACTGATATTTGCCAAGCGTCCTATCAGTGAGTAAGGGCAGTGGTAATTACAGAGTATTCTCAGAGGACATTAATCCACACTGGGATTAATAAAGTACATATTTTGACTTTCCCAGGTACCTACATTTAACCGTTTGTTCACAGAATCTGTGGCTTTTTGATCATGTGAAAAATCAGAACTCAAATTTGCCCTCAAGAACCCAGTATCATCTTTTGATAATAACTTAAACAAATTTACTTCTAAGAATTGGAATAGCTGGCAAGTGGTTTTGACCCTTTAGATCATCCGTATGAATTATGACCCTTGATTGCATCTGTCGTGGGAGGGGTATAGTGTGTTAGGGTTCTATCTGAAGATGTTTTATCTTGTTCTTTTAATTTTATTGTTATTAAATTGCTTGATAGTTTACATGCAGTTTTACTTTACTGTTTCCTTGGTAACAGTTATATATCATTTTCCATCTTTGTAGATGAGAGCATTACTGATGATTGCTTTATAAGCCAGTAATAGTATAAAAATAGGCATATATTTTTATTGTTACTGCACTTTGTATTGACTATTTCATTTGTAAAGCAGATTCACTCTTTCAAATATTTATAGAAGAATGCATTTCAGTAGAAAAACTTGATTATCCCCCTTTGCCTGAGGAATTTGAAACCCAAAATTCTTAGAGGTATTATTAAACTGAGTACAGTGTTCATGAATTGACTGCCGGACTTCTTTCCTTTCCTTTAAGCAAAATGGCACACTTTGAGGTCATGATTGAGTCCCAACTGTTAATATGAAGATTATTCCTTAGAGTAGTAAATTTTAAGGATGCTTTGTCTTGCAGTTTCTTGTAGTTGCATGGGTTGTTTTGTGGTTTGTAGCAGTGCCTATTATCTATTTTAATGAAGTCCGTTAATTTTGTTACAAGTATGTTACAATAGAGGAAGAAGAAAAATACATATTTATAGTTTCCTTTGATTTTTATGGAAAGCTGTTTAGATACTATGAAACCTCTATTTTTTTTTACCTTTACATTATTCAGAATTAAATATTTCCCAGGGAAAAGGGGAGGTTAAAAAGAAAGGCAAAAGGTTACAGTTTTCCCATATCTTCTATTTTTACCTGAGTAATTACATTAAGATTGCTGATAATAGTGAGCTCTGGAGGCTAGCACTGAAAAAAACTCCAAAGACTCTGTATTTGAATTTTATTAGAAATGCTACTTGCTCATCATCTGAGTCCTTCCTGAGTTCTGCTGATTTCTGTGGCTGTCAGGAGGCAAAATGATGAAGAGTTTCATAACAGAACTAGATTCCTGTTTTAGGAATATTTAAGTGGAGTTTCCCAGGGGTTGCTAGTGTGCAGCTGTGAAAGTCTTGTCGCTCACAGTCTCAGAAGGCATCTTGTTCAGGGTTGTAGCATTCAAGCATCTTTCTCTTCCTCTCTCTCTGCGATAAGTGAATTTCACCTTGCTGCTCTCAGGATTTGGTACAGACTGTCAGCCTCAGTGGAACTTATTTGTCCTTTAAATACATGACCTGGAAATTCTCATTTTCTGCTCATGGCCCTTCTAGCTGTTCATCCTCTCACTTTACACACACACACCCACACATCACAATTCAGCTTTACTATGTTATTCTTTATTATCCCACTTGGGGTTGCCATGTAAGTTTAGCTGTGAAAAAATATACATTATTGATGAATTAGAAATGTGTTTTTTTTTCTTTTACAGTGTTGAGAATTGAACACAGGGCCTTGCATGTGCTGAGCAAGCACTCTACCACTGAACTACATCCCCATCACCTGGAAATATATATTTAAGGAATAGTCTTAAAAACACAGATTTGATACTTGGCACAATAAGAAAAATTGAGACCTTTTTTGGGGAGGTATGGAAACATATAATCCAGAAATTTACCACCCACATATTGTTAAGTGATTTTGAGCCTTGAAAGCTAATCATATCAAGGAAAGAAAATTGTGAGTAGTTTACAAAGAGGGGTTGGCAATCTATAATGTATGGGCCAGACCTGGCATGCTGTTTGCTTTTTTGGGGGGGAGGGGTTTGAGACAGGGTCTTGGTATATAGTTCAGGCAGGCCTTCAACTCACTGTGTACCCCAGGCTGGTCTCAAACTTATATGGATCCTCCTGCCTCAGCCTCCTGAGTGCTGGGATTACAGGCACGTGCCATCATGCACAGCTAAGAATGGTATATATTTAAATGGTTAAAAAGCAAAAGCAAAAAACAAGAGTGGTAATAAATTAAAATATTGGTATCCATCAATAAAGTTTTATTGCAACACAGCCACATTCATTCATTTATGTATCGTGTATGGCTGCATTTGTTCTACAACAACAAAGTTGAACAGATCCCACAAAACTGTTATGGCCTGCAAAGCCTAAAACATTTATGATCTGGCTTTTACAGAAAAAGTTTTCTGACAACTGGGTTCAACTATGCCTTTTGCCGTTTTCCCTTTATCATTATACCACACGTGTGGGCATCTATACATGCATGTCAGAATGAGCATGTTAAGTAGTCAGATCCACTGATGCATGTTCACAATTAATGTAGATCTTATCTTTATTGAAACTTCTGATCTCAAACTATTTAACTTTTCAAAACTGACTATTGAAAGTAGTTCTAAGTGTCTTACTGGGCATTTGTTGCACCTGGGAAAATTATGCATGCTTATTCTTTGCTCACTAAGTTGCCCTGCTTTCCTTGGGCTGGAGAGTTACTGGTTGGAGTGATGCTTCCCTTCCATAGGCCTCTAAGCTTCTAGTTCAACATGGATGGAAAAAGAATGGGCATTAATACTCTTAAAGCCTCAACCAGTGTGTACTGGTGAACTGATAAGTCCACAGGAGAATGTGGGTATTTCCTTACAGTACACTTGAGCCATCTGGTCCTAATGGCTAATGACCTTCCCTAATCTGTTTCCAAATGGAAAGAAAACTCGATAAGTGGAGTTAGTTTTAGGTAGAAGAATGCAGGTAAGCTGTATTGTCTTGTAGTTGAATTCAACTTCACTTTCTTATGATTTTGTTGAGAGCATCATAATGAAAAAAAGCTGTAGGGTACCTTTTGTTTTTCACTGAAAAAATATCAGAAATATGCTTCTGGGTAATTTAGCTTGTTATATACTAAAGTTCTGTAAGTTATCTTGAAGAAATCTAAGCCTTAGTTTTAGATAACAAAGTTAACTTTCTCATTTCTTTTTTCCTGGCAAAGAGATTAGAAGGGTTTCCTACCTGAACTGTTTTTTTAAGCATATTTTCAAGTATAGTTTACAATATTTGGCATATGATAAATATACTAAATAATTAGTGAGTGAAGTCATATTCAATGGATTCTAACACTTGAGGCAAATAAATAGGTGCATTTGTTTAGTTAAACTAGTGGTGATGAACCTATGACATGCATGTTGTTTTTCTTTTAAGACAAAAGATGTTAATGTATTAGTTGTTTTTTCTAAACTAAAACTTCAGTATTCAGATTTAATTGTAGGATTGGCACTTTGCAATAAATAAGTGGGTTTTGGATTACAGTTTGGGCACTCGTCTCTAAAAGGTTTGCCATCATTGAAAAACAGTTACAGGGCCGGGGATTTAGCTCAGTGGTTCCGCTGCCTGCCTTGCAAGCGCAAGGTCCAGAGTTCGATCTCTGGTATGAAAAAGAAAACAACAACAACAACAACAACAACAACAAAACCCCAATTACAGTACCATAGTCAGTGGTTCTTGAATGTAAAGGAGTACACATGTTATATATTAAAAATAACGATCTGCTCTTGATCTAGACCACAAAGAATAAACCTGTATTTCTATTTTGACATTAGAAGCATATTTTTTACTTTTTGTTATGGTTAAAAAGTCATTAACTTGTATTTCAGTGAAATCTGTGTTTTACTGCCATAAGTTCAACAAGCAGAGTTATGATTACATGAAAATAGATTTTATAGATGTTATTATTTTAGGAAGCCCATTTTGAATAGGAGGAAAACACAATCATTTTTATAAAAGAAATGTTTCTGAATTTAGAAAAGAAAGTTTCCTATGCACCTTACTATAGAGTTTTAATTTTTATTTTGGTTAATTCTCAGGTTTCAAGTTTTGTGAGATTTCTTTAATTGAAAAATGGGAACATGATTATCTGACAAAGATGAGTTTAAAAGAAAGTAATAGGCAAAAGTTCACAGAATTAGTGTTAAAATTTGCCCAACAAATGTAAGAAATGGATATATTTTTTATATTTAATTGGCATGAAGGGGAAAGGGAAGAAAGGAAAGGAAAAATTATGAGAAAGAAAAAAAATGGAAACAAAGTCTATGTAAATAGGGAATGGTGGTGGGGGTGAAGGGCACATAGGTAATGGGGAAAAAATAAGAACTAATTAATACATCATGTTCAGGTACAAACACCCAATGATAAATGTAAATGTATTGTATACCTAAAATATACCAATTAATATCTAAATTAAAAAAAAGAAAAGAAAACAGTGGCGGAGAACACACAGCCATCTGGCTGATTCGGGGCTAATTTGTTGATTTAACATTGGATTACACATCTGACCATGGTGATTTCCCAATGGCTTCTCTAACTGGAGTGCTTGTCTGTTAATGAACTTTACAGTCCCACTCAACACTCTTGAGCCCCATACCAGAGCAATTAACAGTGAGTGGGGTCTAGGATTAGTTTTGCCCCAAGCCCTTCCTGTGCCCAACTGCATTGTGGTTCTGAGTAATGCCCCCACTTCTAGCATAGAGCCAGGGCCAGCAAACTATAGCTCACTTGATCTAATTTCTTTCTATTTTTTTTTACTTCTTTTATAATATCTTTACTGCCAGTTTTTGTCAATAAAGTCTTATTAGAACACAACCATGCTTGCTTTTGTCTGTACTGTCTATAGTTGTTTTGTGAGACATGAACAGTTGTGACAAAGGCCACATGGGTTGCAAAGCCTAAAATGTTTACTGCAGGTACCTGCCCTTTCCATAAGTACAATATTTTATTGTTTTTCCTTTATGTCTCTGCCCAATACTCACAACTTCCCTTTGAGGTTAGATCTGGGCCCTGGATGTCTGCCTGCTTTGCAGGGAGGATGGACAGGAGAATCCTGCACACATTCACATTGCCAGCCCCCCTCTGTGGATCTGAGGCTGTTGGCACTTACTGTAGCACTTGTAGGTTAATTTAGAAGCCTTCTAAGTTTCATATAGGATCTTCTCTGTCCCCTTTGTCTACTTGCTTCTGAGGGACAAATCCTCATTCTTTATCTTTATTCTTTTGGGTTTGGCCCATTTCCTTCATCTCCTTAGGGTACCATATTTCTGGACGTGTTTTTGTCCTCCTTTCCAGACTTACATTTCTCTTTAACCCCTATCATATGTACACACACACACACACACACACACACAGACTCTTGTCTACCACTAACCATATTGAGCTTCTTAGAAGTAATAAGGTGCTGTACCTGAGACTTGTATAAACTCTTTATTTCATCTGGAACAATCTTTACTTTGCCCGCATCTCACCTAAATAACTACTGTTTATCTTGTATGTTTCAGTTTTTAATCTAAGCTTGCTCCACGTAGCTTTCTCCAACCTTCCAATCCAGGCTTACCTAGCCAGAATATCTTTTATTATTATTTTTTTTGATACCAGGGATCGAACTCAGGACCTTGCGCCTGTGGGGCAGATGCGGTGGCCCTGAGCTAAATCCCCGGCCCCAGAATATCATTTTTATGTGATCTATTCTTTAATAGAATAACCCTTCAATTTATACTGGCTTATTTCTCACTTGTTTGAAGCCCCAAACAGGTGTGCCTGATGGGATAGAGAGGCTCTGCTACTTACAGTCAATCAGAGAACCTGGAAAGTAGAGGCTCCAAGCTCCTAGATGAGTTCCAAGGTCGCCTGCATTATCAGCATTCAGCTGACACATGAAAGGAGGGAAATGGTGGAAGATTGGCCAGGCCCCCAGTTGAAGTGCATCATTCTACCCAAGTTCCATTCACTAGACTGCTGGCCACATTAACTGTGAAAGAGATTGGGGAATTGAGTCCATTTGTGTGTCTTGTCTCTGGTGGACAGTCTAAACTCTACCCTTTTCATAACATTCATCCACTATGTGATAGATTGTACTTTTGTTCTCAATTTCAAGCCTTCCTTGAATCCAAGTCTTCTATATGACCTTGTAGTTCCTTCTGCTAGAGGTGAAGTATGCTTTCTCCCCATTGTGTTAGCTTTGACCAAGTGATTTGCTTTGGCTAATGGAACATAGACAGGAGGCACACAGTATCAGTTTTGGTAGAAGAATGTCTTTAGGTACATTGTACACATCTTTGTTGCTTCTAATGTTACTATATGAAGAATTACTTAGTGCAGCCTGTTGGTCTCAGAAGTAAGATATACATAGAGTAGCACCAGCTAGCAACCCTATAAGCATAATAACAGATGCTGACTGTTGTGTGATGCCATGTTATGCAATTTTATTGTGGCAATAGTTGACTTATATGGATTGCATTAGTATCTAGAATAATAAAGAACTAAAAGAAATTAGACCTCCCCAAAATAAAAATGGGCAACTGTAATGAATATACACTTTTTAGAAGATGAAGTACAAATGGCCAATAAATACTTGAAAAAATGTTCAACATCTCTGGTCATGAGAGAAATTAAAACAAAAAAACACTGAAGTTGCATTTTGTTCCAGAAAGAATGGCTATCATGAAGAAATCAAATAATAACAAATGCTGGAGAGGCTGTGGCAAATAAGGTACATTTCTTCATTGTTGCTGGAAATGTAAACTAGTACAACCACTATGGAGGTCAGTATAAAGATTCCTCAAAAAAAAAAAAAAATAAATTCCATTAAAAATAGAAAGGCATTTCCCTTCCAGGCAGGCTGAAAGAGTTAAAGACATGCTGGGAGGGCTGTGGGGAAAAGGAACCCTTCTACATTGTTGGTGGGAGTGTAAACTGGTACAACCACTGTGGAAATCAGTATGAAGATTCCT
>NW_004624882.1:2115839-2141347 GCF_000247695.1 Heterocephalus glaber | reverse complement strand
AAAAAAAAAAAAAATAGAAATTCCATTCCACCCAGCTAGTCCCCTTCTAAGTATCTTCTTGAAAGAGTTAAAGACATCATACTACAGTGATATATGCATACACATGTTTGTAGCAGCATAACTCATAATAGCTAAATATTGGCAAGAAGCCTATATGTCCATCAGCAGATGAATGGATAAAGAAAATATGGTATTTATACACAATGGATTAACTGCCATAAAGAAAGAAACTTGAATCATTTGTAGAAAAATGAGTGCACCTTGAGACAATAATGTTAAGTGAAGTAAATCAGGCACACAAGCTTGAGTAAATATCACATGGTTTCTCTTATATGAGAGACAAAAATATAAAGAGCAAAATAAATGATAGATAATAGAAGGTATGGAGGCAGATCTTTTGCAAAAGGGAGGTGGACCAAGACGTGGAGGAGAGGGGAGGGAGTGGAGGGGAAGGGCAATAAAAAATTAACATGTGTTATGTACACGTATCAACTGCCCACCGTGAATGTAATCATTGTGTGCTGCAAACATGTACTAATAAAAATAAAAATTGAGGCCGGGGATTTAGCTCTGTGGTTCCGCCGCCTGCCTTGCAAGCGGAAGGACCTGAGTTTGATCACTGGTACCAAAAAATTAAAAAATTAAAACTAAATAAAAGTTGAAAAAATAATAATTGCATCTGGTTTTGAATTATGTCTCATTTTTGAGCTCATTGCGAGTAAGCCTCCTTGTTTCATAGTATATAATGTGGAGGAATTATAAATGAGTCATGCATTTCACATGATGTCAAATATTGATGATGATAGCTATACCTGCTTCTGTACTTCATTCAACAGATTTTTGAATTGGATGCTTAGCAGTGAACCTCTGCCCACACCTGCAGCTTCAGAGCAGCCCTCATTCTCATACCTGTTTTCTTTTCCTTCCTGTTAGTCCTGAGAATCTTAGTCTTCTCCAGTTATAGACATTGTTTCTCTACTGCCATGAGAGAATTGTAGATAATGTTTGTACAATACTTTAACATTTCATGCCAAGAGGTTTGTGTACTTAAATGTGATATTAAAGAACCTATGATCAAGGCATTTTACATAGAGTCTATTGAGAAAATGAAGAGCCAAAAAGTGAAATATTGTCCTCACTATATCAAATGAAAGGTATTATCTTGCTAAAGTGTACATATTTGACCAATACATTTAGTTTTTATATTGCTCTTTTAAAATGTCACACTAGATGAGGAAATTTTAGCAAATAGGTCTGTGAGAACTTTGGTTAAAAATTAACTTAAAATACAGAACAGCTGTGAAAAACAAAAGGCCATGCTATTTGCAGTGATATAGAAAGATCTCTGGATACCTTTATTGTTAATAAAGTAATAAGGTACAAACCTGTTTTAAGAGATGTGGGGGGGATTGGATATATGTAGTTTTCTTTTCTTCTTTTTTTTCATAGAAATGACCGAAAGGATCTACAAAACATTAATAATGATATTCAAGGCTGGAAAGCAGTGATGTGTGAGAGAGTGAAGTACATGAGTACATGTCCCCATTCACATTTGAAATTTTTTATTTATTATGATTTTGAACCCTAGGAATAGGTTGCCCATCAACAAATGAGCTTTAATTTATCTATTAATTAAATATGCTAATAGAATACCTACATAAATCCCAGGGTCAAAACAATCAGAACAATTGGTTCTTCACATATTTTTCTGATTGTCAAAGTAAGACCTTTATTGTAGAATGTTTTTAAAATACAGAATATACAAAAGAAAAGATATGTGTTTGAAATTCTGCCAGCCTAGTATAATCATTTGGCCTTCTATTTTTTTTAACCTTTATATCTCTTTACATAGATAATATAAATATACAAACCTGTACTTAAGTTTTTACAAAATATTATGTTCCCATATCATTAACCATTCTTTATAAATCTAAAATTAACAGCTGCATGTACTACCATTTACTTAATGATTTCCTATTTCATTAACATTTAGATTGTTTCCAGTGCTTTGCTTTGGATAACAATGTGATAAATATCTTTACAGCTAAGTCTTTGGATTTCATGAGAAGATTTTTTAAATGGCATTAATAACAGCATGCTGAGTATTTAAGAACCCATGAAAGTCAGAAGGCAGTTTGAGATGCCATTAAAATGATATTCAAATTTTATGCTAATATTGTGGCCCTTCAAGTTCCTTGGAGGTATTAAAGTTGACAAACAGCGTGTTCTTTCTAGTTAACCTGTTAACAAAGCCTGAAGCAGGAGACAATGAGGAAAGCACGAGTAGTGGTAGTGGGAACTTCAGGTAGATTTGGAGCAAATTGGACTTTTGTTTCCTTATTTGTAGCATGGGAAAATTATGCAATACTCCCTCTAAATTTAGTTGTTTCAAAGTTTTATCATTTTACCATAGAATGGACACATTTAAACAAATTCATATATGAGGACTTGGATTAAAACAGGATGAAACACTATGCAGCTATGAAAAGATGAATAAAGAAATATTCTATGCAGGGACAGAGAATGAGTTCCAGGGCATATTTATTACATGAAGATATTAAAGTATGCAACAGTAAATATACTTGTACTTACATAAAAATACTGAAAGGAGATATAAAAAACTAATATTACTTTGACCAAAAAAAAAGGAAGAAAGAAAGAAAAAAAAACAAAGAAAAAGAAAATTGGGTAAAAGCTGAGCACAGTGCAATGTGCCTGTGATCTCAGCTACTCGGGAAGGAAAATCACTTGAGCATGTGAGTTTGGGATCACCCTGGGCAACATAGTGAGACCCCCTTTGAAAAAAATTGAGTAACTATGATCTCTCAAAACATGACAAAACATTGAAAAATCCACTCTGTATGAAAATATATTGCTAACTCAGACAGTTCTTAACTATAATTCCTAAGTTTTCTCTCTTTTGAATGAATGAAACAAGAGACAGTTTGATGTATTAAGGATATATATGAAAAAGTATAAAAATTTCAGATGTATAAAATTTTAATTATAATTTTATTAGAAAATTAAGATAAAGCTAGAAGATCATATCATTATAAAAATGATCTCTTATGTAGAACCAAGTGAAGAAAATTTGTTCATTTTTAATATCTAGGTAAGTTTTCTCTGATTGGAACATAATCAAAATATTCCTCTTATTTTTTGTGGTACTGGGGATTGAACCCAGGGCTTTCTCACTGAGCTCTATCTCCAGCTCTTTTTTATTTTTATTTCATGACAGGGTCTTGCCAAGTTGCCCAGGCTGGGCGTGAATTAGCAATCCTTCTGCCTCAGCCTCCCAGAGTTCTGGGATTACAGGTATGTCATCATGTCTGATTTAACAAAATTATTTTTGTACCCCCTCCCCAGAGTGAGGAAAGCTGTTTAACTTAAATTGTATTAATTTTTGACAGCAGTCTTACCGATCTTATTGTGTGATATTTTTCCATTCACCAAAGGGGACGACTTCATTTTTGTTTTGTTTTTTTTTTTGGAGAACCACATTCAGGGGATCTATTGATGGATGCTTCCTTCAGGACAGTAATTTGATTATGATGCCATTAGTTCATAATTTGACTTTCCGGTAGAGATCACGTTGACAGGCTGAAGAATAGAGTGCTATTTAACTAAGTTGATGAAACACGCAGGAGGCAATAAGCATCTCATCCTTCTTTACTGGTTAATCCTTTACTTTATCTCCATTTAGTGCTAATATGGTCTTGTAAACTCTATAAACTTCCATTTATCCAGAATATAATGATGTGTTAAGTATTCCAGCTATCGTACACATGGTACTACTTTTAAAAAATAGTACACATGGTACTACTTTTAAAAGATCATCTGAACACAAGAATATATTTGCATAACCACATACATCCATGTATATATATTTACCTTTATGAGTTTTTTTATATTTTGCATAAATCTGGCTTTGGACAATATCACTTTGCACTTGTAGATGTTTCACTGTATCAGTGTTCCTATTGTAAAGAATTATTTCTCTTCCCAAACAGATTTCAAACAATTTAAACAGCAATTGTGCTCTCAATGTTTATATTCTGCCATGCTTGCTTGCTTTCCCATACAAAAGATGTAATAACCCACACATGCTATGCAGGAAAGGATTAAAAGCAAAGCACTGATAAGCTAGTTCTTCTTTGTCCACTGGTTGCTTTAACTGCTACAGGTGAATACTTAGAAGGAAGTATAGCAGCTGTACTGGAAAAGTAGAGTTGCTTAAGAGGACAGATGAAAAACAAGGGCATGTGGGACCCTCAGCCCCATCCTACTACATTATCCAGCTTTTACCTACTTGCATAGGACTGACTGGCAAAACTCCACTACAATAGCGCAATTCTGATACAATGTAGGTAGTTTATTTAAAGACATCTATATTTAGCAGTACATATATAACCTAACTAGATACTAGGTTTTAAAGTGAAAAATGTCATTCTTGTTTCAAGTTTATCAGGATATTTTAGAAATAATTGACTAACAGTGGCTTAAACAATACATTCCTAAAGGTAGGTGGCTGCTGGATTGGGATTTATTGACTCAGAGAGGTCAGCAAAAATCCAGGCTCTTTCCCTCTTTGGCTCCTTCAGCCTCAGGCTTTGCACCTCATGGGCATAAAGTGATTGTCACAGCTCCAGACATCATATCATAGTATGACTGCTTTCAGAGACAGAAAACTGGGTGACTGGATCATTACGAACATTCTCCTTGTATGGCTCTTTTGAGCATGGAGGGACAGACCTTCTAAAGTTGAGGACTTCCTTTATTCACCAAAGTGGAACACGTGTGCACACCTAGTAAAGTGAATACAGATGGTCATTTCTGACTCATCTTTCCAAACACCCTAGCATTCAAAATCATGGTTGCAGTAGAATGGAGTGAAAAGGAAGAGGAGTTGAGAAAGCAATCAATATGCTGTTCTCCATTTCTGTTTTATTCAGAGAAGCACTTGGAGAACAATAAGACTTGTTCACACAAGAAACACTTGAACTTGGGAGGTAGTTAACAAACATCTGTCTAAACACAATACTCGTTTTCTGGCAGAAATATATAATCCTTACTGTTTTATGGTCAAGTTGAAAGTGTATTCATCAGGATGCTTTCAACATTCTGTAATAGAAAGCACAACAAAAATAGCTTAAGGAAGAGGAGAATTTATTATCTCACCTAAGAAATGCAGAGATGGGCCATTTTAGGACTGCTTATGTGAATTTGGAGTATCTGGCTTTTGCCATTCTTTTAATGTGCTATCTCAGAGTGTTGAGTGCACCTCTTTCAGTTGTAGAATGGCTACAGTAACTAGCAATCTTACCTTCACACCAAGAAGACCAAGAGTGAGGAGAACCAATCAGGGTCTGTTCTTTCAGTGCCCCCTCTTTTGAGAGTGTAGAGAATTTTCCCAGAAGCCTCACACCAGAGTCCCCCAATCTTACATGATACCATAGTGTCACCATGTCCTACATCTTTCCCCCAGTCTACCTGGTGAGGAGAATTGCCATAGTTGGTTTAGATTTAAGACACTGGTAAACTATGATTTATGGAGCAAATCCAGCCCACCAGCTGCTCTTATAAATAAAGTTTCATTAGAACATGGCCATGCCCACCATTTACATGTAACCGATAGCTGCTTTTTGCACTAAAATGATGGCATTGTGTAATTGCTACAGAGATCATATGGACCACAAATTTTTAACTGTTTATTATCTGGCCTTTTACAGAAAAAGGCCGCCAACCTCTATGTTAGAATTCCACTGATGTTCAACTGGGAGGCAGGTGTTAGGTAATGCCACAACAAATGTTTTAGTTGTTAATAGTGATTGAATATATGGTGAGAAGGATCCAGAGATGCTGGGCATCCTGAGCAGAACAGTCCTGTATAATGAAGAGTCATGCTACTCCTAACTCTAAATAGCAGTGCCATCTCCCATTGACAAATACTGGCTCCCATGATCAAGAGTAACTTTCTAGTATGGAAGAGGCCTCAGCTCCCTGACTCCCATTTCACCACCAGCCTAGCACAAGGCTATGTGATACCAGTGCAGAATTGAAACTCTGGGAAGGAAGGAAGAGAGGAAATGACTGGTGACTAGACATCCAAGAGCACTGACTCTGAGGAGCAGAGAGAATTTGCTAAATTGCTATCTAGAAGGGATGGTTCCATGGGTAGTTAATAATTATGGGCTGACTCATCAGCTGATGACAGTGGTTGCCTTGATGGAGTTTTACATTGGTGGGAAATGTGCTTCAGTGCATACTATATATTACAGAATTTGAGTTTACAAGAACTGAAAAGGTCCTCTTTTTCATGCTTTCCTGTAATGAGCAAATTATCTCCAACAAGCATGTATTAATCATGTGATTGAAAGTAAATTTTAAAAGATAATCATAAACAATTAAGTAATTAAGATAGTGTTCTTGGTGTTTATGATAAAACCAATTAAATTCCTATGCAACCCTTGTTGTTAGGATGTCATGTTGAAAAGAAATCCACAGTCAGGCATTTTTTATTCCTAAGCTTTATCTCATTGATTGAATGATGTATAATAATTCATAGTAAACATGGCTTGGCTATGTTTTTTCTCCATTTTTATAGCCATAAACACATTAAATGAAGGCCTAGTGATGAGTGTGAAAGAAATATTGTGTAGCTCTATGAACAAATAGATGAGGCTATTCAAATTTTAAGCAAATCTGATATTTGACAATTGTAGTACTCTGATTTTTTTCTACCAAAAACTGCTAAGAAATTTGTTTTCCATTGTTAGTACACACATAAAGCACAGGTGTATGTGGGCGGGCGTGTATATATGCACAAACATGACATTAAAACAGAAGCATCACAAAATCTTACTGAGTCTGGTACAATATGATTCAGTTCTGTTTTATCCTTTTTCCTATTCTTAATTCTGGTGATTCCATCCCACTGAAATAGTTTCATAAGTTGCAGTCCATGTCAGAGAACACTAGGGTGTGGATGTGTTTCTGGAAGCTCTTCCTTTTTCTTGAAACATCATTTCTGTTCCTTGGGGAACTTCTCTTTTCCCTTGCCAAACATTATGTAGTGCAGTGGCTGCTGATTATCAGACCTTGGGACCTAGATTGAGTTGGTGAGAGTGTTTGTCTAGAGTATTTGAACTTTAACTGCCAAGGAAGGGCTCTATTCTGTTGGGACAGGCCTTTAGGAATGGCAGGTCCAGAGTTCCCTGCAACTTTAGGTGCCAGTTCCAGGGAACATTTTGCCTGAGAGGTGGCCTAGCATCTAGTGAGGGCTTGGGTGAACAGACCCTCAAGAGCATTAGAGTTCTGCTTCTGGGCATGCCAGAGGCAAGTACACTTTGGTGGGGTAACTTATATAAGCTGATATTTGGTTTGTTCTTAATCTTATCTAAGATGATTTCTGTTCTGAAAGGGATTTAAGTAACAGCACTGGAGATTGCCAGGCACTGATTCTATGACAGGGCTTGGTTTTCAAAGATTTTCTTTTGTCTCTTGAGTGGCCTAAGCTTTTTGAACAATATAGCCATTCAAGATATATGAACACATTAGAAGCTTATAGAAGATAAACCTACTGTGTGTGTGTGTGTGTGTGTGTGTGTGTGTGTGTGTATACATGTGCATGCATAGATAGAGAATGAAGAGGCAAAAATGAGGATAAAAGAATGGGAAAAGGAGGTAATGGAAACCAGGAGAACTTTATTGGGAAAAAATGACATTTTCATTAACAGAGAGATCCATTTCCTCCATAATTCTGCTTATACTCTTTCTGGTATCTGCAAAGATTTGACTTCTCAGACTTCAGAGTGTACTTTAGTAGTTAACTAGGAATTTACAGTTTGAATCAGAGGCTAGACTGGGCTGCAAGGTGAAGAAGTATGTAAAGGTTCCTAGCAATTGTACACATTCCACCAGAAAAAAGTGTTTATCTCTCATTTGCCTAAATGAGGGCAATTGCCAATGTACTGTAGATGCACTGAACCTTTCTTTCAGTCTCTATGGTATCTTGTCTAAACCTCTGTCCCAACATGAGTGACACTTGTGTTATTTTTAAAGACTGTGTTTTAATGTATAATATTCATGTATAATTATAAGTATAGACTCAGTGCATTTTCAGAAACTTAATACATCCATTCAACAACCCCCCAGTTCAAGAAGTAGGATGTAACTTGGCCTCCAGTTGCCCTCCTTGGGGCATTTCCCAAAGTTAACTGCCAACCTGATTTCTCTCATCTGTCTTTGAATTTAATATAATTGGAATCATACAGTTGTATCTTTTGTTTAAGTAATGTTTGTGAGTCATAGCTGTGTTTGTGTGTAGCTGTAGTTCATTTTTTATTTGTATATAGTATTCCATAGTATGACAGTCCTGTTTATTTGTCTATTCTCCTGTTTGTGGTAATTTGAGAATTTTAGGTTTTACAGTGAATAGCACTGCTGTGATCATTCTTGGTCTGTCATTTATTGATCAGATCTATGTCTTTCTATTGTGTGTATTCCTATGAGTAGAATTTCTGGCTCTGTAACTGTCTTTTATAGCCACTCATGTTTTTCTCTCCCCTCACTAGACTGCAAATTCTTTAAAAGAGATGCAGTCTTATTCACTATGATCTAATCCCTACACTTAGCTGAGAAGCTGTTCCATAGGAATTATCCAGAGGTTTTAAACAGGTCTGAGAATGCTTTTGCTTTAACCCTGGGCATTTAAGCTGGAGCAAGGTGCATGTGCTGAGCAGGCCTTGTTGGCCAGCACATTTGTTAAAATGACCTTAGGTATCACTGCTGTAACAACATGATTCCAAAATGTGAAATGTCTCTAATATCAAAATCATTCATGTCCCACTCATGTAAGGTCTCCTGCAGGTGACAGTGCAGGAACCTAAATTCTTCCTGTCCATCATCTTGAGTTAGCAGCTGCTGAGACATCATGCTTCTCTGTGTTACTCAGGCTGGTTTTGAAAAGGAGGATGGAGACGATGAGAAGGCACACATAGCACTTCTCTCACCCATCGAGGACAACTTGATCTGAGGATGAGAAGAACCACAGGAGAGAGTGGGAACCATGGTCTCATGGTGTCATGGGTTACAGAAACTGGTCTAGTGCCCAGAGACCAGTCCTGTCCATTGAGACCCCCATGGAGTTCCAAGAGCTTTCTCTTCATACTCATCTGAGAGCTCACTTTGTTCTCAGTCCTCTGCCCACCTCTGGGAAGAGCACGAAGTCTTCATCTTCAGAACTGTTAAGTTTCCCTCTGACAGTGGTCTATGTCATCACATGTCTCCATGTTCTATGTTCTTTATTGGATTCTGGCAGTGCAGTATGTCTTTTTCATGCTTGAGAAGATACAGTCAGTTCCGCTATAATATGACAGGAGCATTCTTAAAATTATGGCACTTTGCAAAATCATGTGACAACAAAATACCAGGCTCACAGGGACAATGGTAGGGTACACAACCTGATATCTCAAAAACTTTGTCATTGGGCACATTTTTTAAAAAGATAAAAAATAATCTAATAGAAAATGAAGCACAGTTTTACACACACTGAATGTTGGAGAAATAATGAAAATACCACAATACACATGTCACTTTCCCTTGAAAAGACCTGAAGTTTGCTTGAGTTACTATGAAGGGGAAGAAGGAAATCAGAGAGGAAGTTGAAATCTCAGATGAGACTTGAGTGTAGCTCCTACATACGTTGTGAATGAGGTCACTGGAGATATCAAGGGAGGTGTGTATGCTCATGAGCGCTTTGTGTATTCCTCTGCAGATCCGTTCAGTTGTGTGCAGTTTTCTCAGTCCAGAGTACTTCTTCCAGGTGAAATTGTGCGTAAGCAAACATGAAATTTGCATTGTACTCAAATCATTCCCTAATGTATTAATCCCACTGAAACAAATTCACATTAACAAAGCAAGTGTTGCAGCCAAACTGACTGTACCAAGATAGTGCAGGTGGTTATAAGTAGGCATGATAAATAAGTATATAAGATGTATAAGTAGACGACATATATTTGTTGCAATAAAGTCCCAATCAGTACATACCTTCTTCTATGCACGTATTTTTGACCATCATTGTTCTCCAACTAGATAATCTGCTTCTAGGTAATTAAGAACTGGCTGTAGTTTGGAAGCTACTGTTACTGGGCTAGCATGCCAGTTTTTCTCTCTTTCAGGAGAGTTCCTCTATATTCTTTTCAGTGCAGCATTTTCTCCTCACTGGTAATCACCACAGATCATAAATAACCCTTACTTTAATTGTTCCTCTGTGGCTTTCATTCCCTTTAATCTTCAGATTGCTCTCCTTTTTTCCTAAGACTTCTTGATGATACAATTATCTTCCTTGAGAGGAAAGCAGAGGGTTGTGACATTCTTCAGAATGCTCTCATGTCCAAAATACGATCATTTCTAGTACAACATAGATCTTTGTGTGTTTTCTTTCTTTTTTGTGGTGCTGGGGATAAACTCACAACCTCTCTTATACCAGGAAAGCACTGTACCACTGATCCCCAGCCCTATTTTGTTGTTGTTGTTGTTGTTTTGTTATTTATTTATTTACTTATTTTTAAGACAGGGTCTCACTATATGTGTTGAGATAGCCTTGAACTTGAGATCCTCTTGCTTCAGCTTCCTGAGTGTTGGGATTACAGGCATATGTCTCCATGCCTGGTTGGATCATTATTTTGTACTGGAGATTGAACCCAGGTTCTCCGAACTAAGCTATATCTCCAGCCCTTTTTTAAAAAGCACATGCTCTACCACTGAGCTACATCCCCTGCCTTTCTCCCTTCACTTTTAAAACAATGATTTTTATCACTACTTCCAAAGGAAGTAGAGCAATTAAATGTTCCAGAAGTCCTGGCTGGCCCTCTTTCTAGATAAAACCATACTATTACATAACGTGTTCCCTTCTTTTGAATGCCTACTACCTTTGTACATTTTGTTTCTGAATTAAATGAATGTGATTTACTCAAAACAACAATTTCTGTCATGCGATGTCAGAGAAAAAAGTCTGCATTATAGAGGTTAATCTCAAATTGCAGGTAAAACTAGTTATTTTCCTCCCGGAATAATTGTTGGAGGGTCTGATTACTAATTTTCAGTGGCACAAATACTTAACTGTAGGGTGGGAAACAGGCTTCTCATATTTAATAGTGTTTGTCCAGCTGGTAACAATGTACGGCTCAGAATTAATGGGAGCGAAGTTGTGGGATCCATTTTGGATAACACAATATCAAGCCCAAGAAGGCTGCTGGCGGTTTCTGCGAACAAGATAAAGAGCCTTGGAAGGAACAGAGGCTTTGAAATTACTGCGGAACCTTCTTCTTGGAACAGCTGTGGTTACATGAGGCATGGGAGTTGGGACACCAGCTCCCCACTCAGAATGCAGTAGTAAATTGGATCCACACTGTTCTATAAGCAGATGTACTTTTTTTTGGTGACTTGTTTCCTGTTTATCGTTTTCAATGACATTTGCGATTAGTGCCCTTGAAACTGGGGACCACGAGTGCCAAGGAGTTAGTCTATGTAGCAGTGAGTCACAGTGGGAATGACATATGCTTTCACATTCACTGCCCACCACAGACACCCTGATGGCAGCATCTGGGCTTCAGGCAAATCTGAGAACACTCCTCCGCTTCCACCCCTAGCAGGTGGCATGTCCCCTGCCCTGTGGTGAGCATGGCTTTTTTTGGGTTAGGGAGATGCCTTCTGAATTTAAGAAACAATCTGCTTATGTAACAAAACCATGAGGTTTGGTAGATACCTGTTTCACCTAACTTCAGGTGTTACAATGGGCCATAAAATTTATCCAGTGACAGCTTCAGCTCTGTGAGTTCTCCACTGGGAGAATTTTCCTTTATCTGATTGTGACTCTTTCACTACTAACATCTTTTGTTAACTCTTCCTTATATCAGTTTATGAAAAAAGGAAGAAGGCGAGAATAGAAGACACATTTGTGTGTGTGTCTCTGTGTAGGGGACAATGAAATAGATAGTTGTCTGAGGATGGTTTTCAAGTGACAGATGCAAGCAATGGGTTCCAACTGGGGACTTAAACCTCTCTAGTGAGTGGTGGGTCACCCTCAACAGAGATACCCAGCGTCCAATTATTTCCATTGGTGAGATTTTCCCAGGATATTGAACAAGATAAACTATCCCAATTATTCCTTCTCCTTATTTGGAGTTGTGTTTTGCTTCTTGTTGCCTACCCTTTGAGCCTCGCTCACACTCTCCCTCACCCTGTCCCTTTCTCCTCTCTCCTGCCTCCTCCCTCTCCCTCTTCCCTCACCCCTCTTCTGTTCTCTCTCTCTCTCTCTCTAACCCATTATTATTTGATCATTCTTTTGGTTTGTTTATTTGTTTTCCTTTTTTTCCATTAAGTTTATTGGTACATTGTAGGTATACAGTACAGTTACATCCATCATTGGGATCTTGTACCTGTACATGATGCATCTTGCTTCTTATTTTTCCCCCTTCCCCTGCCCTCCCTTCACCCCCTCCACCCTTCCCTATTTACAAAGACTTTGTTTCCATTTTTCCTTTTCTCATATTTTTTCTTTTCCTTTCTTTCCTTTTCCCTACTCTTCTCACTTCCCCTACTCCTTTAGACCTTTTCTTCCTGTTTCACAATCTCAAATATACATTTTGAACCTTATTTACTCTTTTCATTTTCCACACCAGAGAAACTATTTGGGGTATTTACATATGTGTGTCTTATTTATTTCACTTAAGAATATGGTCTCAATGTCCATCGATTTAGCTATAAATGTCTGTAGTTTCTCATTCTTCATGGCTGAGTAGTACTCCATTTTATTAAAAAAACCCACATCTTCTTTATCCAGTCTCCAATTGATGGGCAACTGGGCTGTTTACAAGTTTTAGCTATTACAAATTGCCCCTATAAACATAGGTGCGCACATATCGCTTTGGTATGATGCTTTTAATTCTTTTGGGAAGATACCCAGCAGAGGAATAGCTGGGTCAAATGGGACCTCTAATCCTAGTTTTTTGAGATATCCCCATATTGATTTCTACAGTGGTTGCACCAGTCTGCATTCCCACCAACAATGGAGAAGGGTTCCTTTCTCCCCACACCCCCACCAGCATTTGTTATTGGTTGATTTCTTGATAGCAGCCATTCTTTCTGGGGTGAGGTGGAATCTCAGTGTTGTTTTCATCTGCATCTCTCGAATGACCAGTGATGTTGAACATTTTTTCATGTTTATTTGCTATTTTTACTTCTTTGTCTGAGAAATGTCTGTTCATTTCAGGTGCCCATTTTTGCATTGGGTCTTTATATTTGGGGGGAGTCTGATTTTTTTGAGTTCATGATATAGTCTAGATAGTAGACCTTTGTCTGAAGAACAAGTGGTAAAAATTTTTTCCCACATTGTAGGTTTTCTCTTAGTTCTCTCTGTTGGTGGTTTCTCTTGCAGTGCAGAAGCTTTTTAATGAGATCCCGGTTGTTGATTCTTTATGCTAGTTCCCGTGCTACTGAGGATTTGTTCATAAAGTGTTTTCCTATGCCAACGTCTTCGAGAGTTCTACCTAATTTATCTTCCAGCCAGTTTAGTGTTTCTGTTTTGTTTTGTTTTTTGAGACAGGGTCTTACTATGTAGTCCAGGCTGGCATCAAAATCACAATCATCATGCCTCAGCCTCCCTCCTGAGTGTTGGGATTATAGGCATGCACCACGGCTCCTGGCTCCTGATCGTTCTTAATACTCATTTTTCCCAATGGAGTTACTTGATTTTAGTGACCCTTTTGAAAACAAAAAGTGGTCTTTGAGACCCAGAGGGATTAAATTTTTGTTATGATAGCGGCCTTCATTCGAAGTCCCCTCTCCTGGGTGAACCTTAGCCATTAGGTTTGACTTCAGTGGCAACCAGTATTTCTTCTTGCCAATGTATACAATTCCTTTTGCCTTTGAGGCTAGCACTATCCAGAAAATGACTTCTTGGGATCCAGCAAGTGCAGACTATAGGAAAAACATTCATATTAATTAAACTCCTCTTTCCTAAGCATGCACAAAACTTGGACAGAAACATGCAAAAGACATAGGCCTGACTTTGAGTACTATTTAGCAGCTTCATATCAGCAAGAATGAGCTGTAGTAGAGTTTCCAGGGAATTTGTATCATAGAAGTAATTATCAGGGGTCCCAGCATTTGGCATATAAGAGCCAGTTTTACAGTCTCGTGGGACTTAGTTTCACTTTCGAGGGAGTTCTGTGCATGCACTATCGCCTTCCTTCTGAGAGAAGCTGGAAGGATGGTGGAATTCTAAAGGGGGTGACTATCAGGTGGTAGCTCCTGAGGCCTGGAAAAACTCCCAAGGGAACCTGCTTTACTCAGGCTTGTAAAGACTTCTTCGATTCAAGCTTGGAGGTCATTCCTGTGGCCAATGGAGTGGTTCTGAAAAGCTTGTGCACTCATATGAGGAGGGGGACAGGGCACTTGCATTTTATAGGAAGATAATATAATGGACTTGGCAGCTGAAGCGTCTGTATATTCCAGCTATTGTGATCATGTGCCATGTGTATTACATGAAGAAATATGATGCAATTATATATATATATATATAATTTTAAAGTAAACAAATTAATCTTCTGCAATCAAATAGAAATAAATCATCTCTGACAGGCGATTCTAATCTTTTTGGGTAAGTCAGTGCTTTCCAATATGTGTGTGGGATGCACTTATGCCTTCGGGGGCATTTGCCACTGTTTGGAGACATCATTTTTGGTTGTCACAGGGGAGGGGCTGTTACTGGTATCTAGTGGGTAAAGGCAAGGGCTGCTGCTGTATGCACCCTATAAAACATGCAGGAAAGCACCCCCATACCAGAGTGACCTGGCCCCAAAAGCCAGGACCACCAATATTGAGAAACCTGGTATAAAGGTTTCAAGGAAGATGTCTGAGACCCTCAATGAATTTATAGAGCAAAACACCCTTACTCCTTTCCCATCATTTCACTGGACTGCAATAATGAAAAAATAAACTTCAACCGATTTATTCCACTGATACTTTGGAGTTGTTTTGTTATGCCAAAAAGCCTCCTTGGCTAAGAGAGTAAAAGCCAGATTGCAAAGTCTCTGCAGTATGATCAGAATGCAGTAAGCACCCAACTTCACTGAATGGCCTGTAAGCTTATTGTGGGGCCATCAGACACAGGCATGGTAAGAGAGTACAGTTTCAGAAGCTTAAGTACTCAAATTTGAAGCAAGGGCAACAGATCTGTTTTTGAGAATAAAGAAGTGTAAGTTTCTGAAAGTTATTTCTCATCCTTTTCAGATTTTTAGAGGGTAAAGGCACTGACTTTTTATTTTGTCTTATTTCACTTGAAAGTGCTTCTTTTACCTTCTTTGACAGAACACATCCCCAGTACAGCTATTAAACTTACTATTCATGATGAGGTCCGTATTTTAACTCCTATGTGAACATAGCTTTCCAATGCCACTAGACAAGAATTTTAAGGGAGAATAATAAAGAGGTTTGGAATATGTGTGTTTGTGTGATAAAATTGCTGGCGGTAGAGTTAATTAAACAGTAACTAGTGTAATCTTGAAGAAAGGTAAAATATTTTATATATATGATCCCCCTAAATAGGAAGGAAAGACCTAGTGGGCAACTAGTGTGTGACTTTATTTTCTTGAACTAACCAACAGTCAGTGTCATTGATGTGTATACCAAATTTCATAGGATTTCCGGGCATCTTGTGTGTAGTATGAATATAGGAAGACATAATATTTTGTCACTTAGATCATAGTTTGCAAAATTGACCTATAGGCCAAATCCAGCACACTGTCTGTTTGTATAAATACTGTCTTACTGCAAAGAGAAACACTTGTGCCTTTACATATTTTATGTATTTCTCCAACTGCTTTCTTCTCTTAATGGCAGAGTTAAGTAGGGGCAAAAGAGATTGTTAGGAGCTGGGCGTGGTGGCCTACATTTATAAAATCAGCTCTGTGGGAGGCTGAGGCAGGAAGATTACAAGTTCAAGCCCAGCCTGGAGAACTTAGTGACTTAGCAAGGTCCTATCTCAAAAAAACACTAAAAACAGGGCTGATGATGTAACTCAGTGTGGTGGCCCTGGGTTCAATCTCTAGTACTGGAAAAAAAAGCCTTAACTATTTACCATATGGACTTTTTCAGAAAAAGTTTGCAAAACACTTAGACTTTTATATTTGAGCTAACTTTCAGATGACTTAGAATATTTTTGTGCATACCAGAAAACTGGAATATAAGCAGACTACTTAGTTGAAATACTCCTCAAACTTTCATACATATAACATGACATGTACATATAACTTGACCCAAATGAATCATTTTTAATGCAGATTCAAATCTGAAATCAAAATCATGATTTCACACAAAATAATTTCCTTGGTATAATGGAAGGCATCAATGATGCAGCAATTCTTGTATTTCTTGTACTCTATTTTTTGTCTTCAAGATTTTCTTACAAGCTGCTAAAGCTCATTTTGCTCGCTTTCATCGAAGCACTTAGTTGTTTTCCCCAAAAGATTTCTACAGAAATTTTGTTTTTTTTAGTGACAACCAGATCTCTTATTCTTTCCTCAGCTGGCCTTTAGTAATGTCCTTCATAGTGATGTTTCAGTAAATATTGGACTGCATGTATGACAGTGGTCTAGTGACATGATAGCCATCTGAGTTTGTATTAAGTACTCTATAATACAATGGACCCTCAAGTTATCACCGGCCTGACATACGAACGACTTGGGTTAATTAGGTTAGTGGAAGATTCATCTGTCTCTTGTTATCTATAGAGTGTACCCAGATAAACATCCAGATCTCAGCCATATTGACTTACAACCAGCTTGAGTTACAGCCAGCCCTTGGGAACCGATTGAGTTTGTAAAGCAAGAGTCCACTGTATTTGGACAAAATTGCCTAATTGATTGTTTATCAAAACCATGCATTTCTACACCAAGAGGTGGTGCAGAATTGTAGCTTGTTGCCTGAAAAGGAGAGTTCAGGTCATCAATCATGACCGCAGGGGTAACCAGTCATTTGCACTTGCTCCAGGCAGACCGAGATGCCAAAGTGCCATTCATGATCAGATGGAGCTGGAGACTTTAAAATGCAAACAGCATGTGCAGCTCAGAATTCAAGACATAAGGACAGTGGTGGCGAACCTATGCCCTGCATGCCACAGCAGGCACGAACAGCCCTCTCTGTCAGCGTGAGCCAAGTCGCCCCAGCATTGGTCCAGCAGCCAAGAATTCAGGTTTAGTTGCAGTTTTGGCACTTTGTAATAAAGAAGTGAGTTTTGGGTCGGAGTTTGGGCCCTTAGTCTCTAAAAGTTTTGCCATCATCAAGATAACTTCTTCCCCAGCAGATGAGGAATGGTTTGGGTTCTGGTTAACTGAGAGAAGAGAAGCAAGAATCCAGTTAAATGTTCCTGCGGATCCTTTGTAAGCCAAGCACTACTTGCATCCTTAAAACTTTCTGTTTTCTCTTTACATTATCAAGCTGAACAGATTTCCTACCAAGGCTCAAAATAAAACCTCATGGAAGCATTCTTCATACATCTCTAGATTTTAAGCTGCTCCAGTCCTCTTGGGGCCTCAGTAATTCAGATTGATTGTGGCGATGCTTGGTGGTAAGGAGAGCTGGACTCTCACAGCTCTGCAGTTTGGTCCTGGTGCCCAAGTCAGCCCCTTGCCTTAGCAACCACAGGGTCTGATGTGAGCTCTGAAACTTCACTAATCTCCCTCCTCTCTCCCATGTGGAATGTGAATGTCCCATAAAATTCTAGAAACTCCTGGTTGCGTTAACAAGATGAGATCATTCTTTGAGCACCTTTCTAGTCACTAGTGGTCTCTAATGAGTAGGTGTTTCTACTTGTTCTCAGATTTCTAGCCAATAGCGCTGGACTTCAGAGAAGATTCCCACAGGGAATGGTTTTTAGGAAGCTTCTGAGGGTCTGTTAAGTAATGCTGTTCTTCCCTCTCTCCAGGCATGTCAACTTTGGGGGTCTAGAGATTCATTTTTATTTGGGGTGATAGGATCATGTAACCCCAGGTGCAGTGGAGGAGGGGCTGCTTATTTCCAGTACTCTCCTTACATATGGGACCCCTAAAAGTGAAAAGGCAAAGGATTCATGCAAGCAGGGGGTAGACAAGAACAGTCAGCTGTGAAATGTATTTGGTGAACATGGGAGCTCAATGGTGGTGCCTTTCTACTGATTGTGCATCCCAGTTTGGTGTGCAAGTTCTATTTATTGTTATTTTTTGCTTTATGACAGACATGGTTATATAAGCAGCTTTGAAAATAAGGCAGAAAGCTTTTGATTTTCACATCCTTTGCTTTTGTGAGATCCTGGAAGCCCTTTAAAGAACTAAGGCTGTTTCACACAGCAAAAAAGAACCAGAGTTGGTTACACTTTAGAGTAGAGCTTGGTGTGTGTGTGTGTGTGCTTATAACTTGTTTAAGTTGAAGAACTGCTTTATAACTTGGAAAAATACTGGAGAAGAAAGCCAAGGTTGCAGGGATACAGGGCTTCCAGATTAAGTTTTTTAGAATCAAAGCCAAACCAACCGAAAGCCCTTGTAGACTCAGAAGCCAAAACCTGGTTGAGTTGTTCTCTGTGGAAGCCCATGACTATGGGGTTTCATCCCACAGAGTCTCCATGACTTACGGGTAGCCTAGAGGTTGCTTAACGTGTGGAAATGGGGAAGGCTACATCAATAGTTTCCAGAGACTTGGGCATGAAAAAAGAGACTAACAGTAAGGAAACCCAGTCTGGCTCTCAGCTAGGGACATTCTCAGAGATCACAAGGCTGGTCCCAGCGGTTCCCTCCTTGTGTGGCTCATAGTAATATCGTACACTGTGATTGCTGGTTACCCCTCCCATCAGCCCCAAGTGCAGGTATACACCGGTTGTGTCCACTAGTGCAGCTCTCTTCCCTTGAATTTCTGCTCACATGGAGAGCTGCCATAGCTCTTCATCATCATCTGATACTCAGACATGGTTGATGCTTCAAACGAATAGGCCATCTCCAGAATAGTCCGTGTGGATGCTGGTGCATCAGGCCCTACTTCCTTCATTAAGGTTAAGGTCTTCTCTCTAGGTGACATGAAATTCAGATCTCAAGTCCTTCTGTAAGTACCTTTGCTCTTTCTCTGTCCTTGGAAACTGCTTAAGCAAGACCTGTGTGGGCAGAAAAATTGCTCTGGTTAAAACACAGACTGCGACAAAAACAAAACAAAACAGAACAAAACAAAACAAAACAAAAAACAGACTACAAAGAGCCGGAGATGTAGCTCAGTGGTTCCACCGCCTGCCTGGCAAGCGCTAGGTCCTGAGTTCAATCCTCCGGTACCAGAAAAAAAAAGAAAAGAAAAAAAGACTGCAGGGGTCTCATTCTTGGGTTTATGATTTGGTAGATCCGAGGTGAGGCCTGAGAATGTGCGTCTTTATGAAGTTCCTGAAGTGCTGATTCTACTGTTTCAAGGACTCCACTTGCGCTTTGAGAACCAAGAACAGAAGACGGCAAGAACAGAACAAGGAGGCAGAGGAAGAAGAGTCCGAGAGTCAAAGGTGAGAGCGACCCACTGTGGCTGGTTTTGAAAGGGCCATGAGCCCGGGAAGACAGACACACCTTCTAGAAGCCAAATATGAAAACTGGACAGAAGGCAGCCAAATGCACCATAGAAAAGAAACCTTTCTAACGAGGTGTGGTGTAGTCGCCTGTTCTATGAGCTACTTGGGAGACTGATGCGGGAGGATCATTTGAGCCCGGGAGTTCGAAATCAGCCTGGTCAACATAATGGGATCCTGTCTCAAAATAAATAAATGAATATTTCTTTTTAAAGAGAAGAAACCTTTCTTTAAGGGAAACATTATCTGCAGGGATGTGACTCTGTCTACAACCACTTTCTCATTCCCTCTGTAGCAGTATTAGCATTTCAAACATCCCCTTTGCTAATTATAGTCTCCACTTTAAATTTGCATAGTTAAATGGTCAATTTAAGCAGCTTTTGCCAAATAAAGTAATCCTCTGTCCAAAACTTGTATGTGCTGCTTTCTGCCTAGAAGAACCCTAAACTGATGCAGCTTTTAGTTCCAAAGATATAAAAACCCCAAACTTGGGCTAAGGCCAAGATCAAGGTCTCTGACCCTTTATTTTCTGTCCAAAAGTCTCTGGAAGTGGGAAGGTTTTCTACCATGAGGAAGCCTTAAGTGACTTCTTAAAATAGGCTTATGGGATGAGGCAGGTAATTAAAAGGTATTTATTAACAGGTCTTATACCCAGAGTGTGGTAGTAAATGAAATGGAAACTGTTCTCCGGTAGCTGAATTTGGGGCATGGCGTTGCTATCTCCTTGCATCCAGCCACAATGGGGTGTGGTGCCTGGACACAGCCCAGAGGTGGGCTTAAGCATCTTGCTCCAGGAATCACCAGCTTTACCCTGTGGCTATACATCAGTGGGGCCAGAAAGAAAAATGTCTTTAATATTCAAATTCAAGGAGAGCCAACCAAAAAGGTCACCTAAAGCAGGAACAGTGTTAGGAAATGAAGACCTATCAGGAAATGTCACATTTCTCTCTTTTACTATGTCAAATTCAACCTGACCCAGTCACCACTTGCCTGACAGGTGGAATGTAAAGAAGAGAGGGTCCCTGTCTCTACCTTTAGCATCATTTAGGAATTCAGGGAGTAGGTAGACCAGGAACATTGGAGTGGTGCCTTTGGTCTTCATCTCCTTGTGATTGCTGCAGAGGTGCTCTTGGCCCAAGTGACATAGGGAGGTTTGTGCCTTTGCTCATGGCCCAGTCTCCCTCCTCATGTGCTTGGCCTTTTGACCTTCCTTGCAGCTCATGAGGCCACAGATCTTGGTGGCGCTTCTCTAAGCTACCACTCTGATGGTCCTAGCATCACCTGCTACCACTGAGGCTGGGATGAGAGTAGGCATCCAGGACCCCTTGTACTTGGAGTCCCCCAGTTCTCCCACAGGCTGGAGACCTTCGGCCTTCCTGGGGCTGGCCCCTGCCCTGCTTATTTGAGCCTTTTAGCAGTTCCTCTAGCTTGAGAGCTTCACAGGTATGGACTTGAGAATGAGTGGGGAGCCTTTTCTGCAAAGGGCTATATAGTGGGTATTTTCCACTTTGGAGGTCACGTGGTCTCTTTCACAGCCATTCAGCTCTGCTTGATGGGGCACTAAAGCAGTCACGATCATATGTGGGCCTGGGCTCCAGTAAAACTTTTTTAATGGACATGGAAAGTTGAATTTTATATAACTTTCATGTATCATGAAATATTCTTTTATTTTTTCAACCAATGAAAAGTATGAACAGCAATCTTAGCTTCCTGATACTAGGAAAACGCATGGTCAGACAGATTTGGCCATGGCCTACAGTTTGCTGGCCCCTGTGTTAGAAAGCCAAAGGTTCTCATTCTTTCCCTTTTTAGAGACAATGGATGCCTGGATGGCTAGATGAAGATGAAACAATTCATCTGTTTTGTTTGTTTTAATTTATTTTTCTTTTTTCTTTCTTTTTTTTTTTTGAGCCAAGGTTTTGGTATATAGCCTTGGCTAACCATGAACTTGCAATCCTCCTGTCTGAACTTATTTATTTTTACCAAGTTCTAGTGATTCCAGTGCTCACTAGACCTGCTGGAATTTCATTCCTTCTTTCCCTTAAACAAGCTAATCTCTTTGCCTGGAATGATTTATCTCCTTCCCTGTGGTCCATTAACCTGTCTCTTACACATGTTTTAAAAATGTAAGTCTTCTGGTTGTACTTCTTGGCCGACTCACTGATTTCTGTCTTATTTTGAGTTTTTAAAGCAAGTTGCCTATACCTTCATGATGGCAAAATTGTAAGACTTCACTTTGATTGATAGTTGTGTCTTCTCAACTAGGATGTAAGCTTCTAGATTTGAGTCTCTTTTGAACTTTTATTTCTAACATAGTGTCATGCCAGATATATAACATAGACTCAATCAATAAAAGATCATGGTAGGAATGAATTCATAAATAACTCAGAAACTGGAGGAGAAGTGATAACAAATGGGCAGGAGAAAAGGGACATCAGTAGAGATTTCTATTATTTAGATCTTGCTCTCCAGGTTTTATTGTGAGCAGTGCTCTATCTAGGTTAATTTTGCCTCTTCTCCCTCCTAGATCTGAGGGGTCCACTTGATAGTTCACACCCATTAACTGCCCAGAGCTAGTGGTTCTCAAAATATGGTCTTTGGCCTGTTTTCATAAGCATCATCTGTTAGAGACCCAACTTCTGGAGCTCTACCTCAAATCCACTGAACCAGAAACTTAATCAGTGTTTTATCACTTGATCAGTAATCATTCTAAGGACCACTCAAGTTTAAAAACCATTGTGTCTAGACTACTGGTTCTCAAACTTAGTTTCACATCTAAGCCATCTGGAGATTTTTAAAAAATACAAGTGCTTGTGTTCCACCTGGAAATGTACTGGTAATGTTTAACAGTTGATTCCTTAGAAAATAAAAGAGCCCTAATGTATAGTATTTGCCTATTTCTTTTTGTTATGGGGATCAAACTCAGGACCTTGCAGTTGTGAGGCAGGCACCGGAACCACTGAGCTAAATCCCCGGCTTCAAGCTGTTATTCTTGATGCCATTGAACACAGAGTTGGGAAGACGTGTGCTCTATGACTCTTGTGAGCTAGTAGGAGCCAAGCTAGCTGCAGAGCATCCATTCTGTTACTAGAGATCCAGATTAAGTGGGACTTGGGCCTCAGGACTTGTAGAATCTCTCCCCCACCAGGTGATTTCAGTGTGGAGCAAAGGTAAAACAAATTTGTTATAAGTGTAACTCCTCTCATCCAGCCGTTAGCAAAGTACTTCTTGCTCCTTTAATTCCATCACTTCCATACTTTGGCAGTGACAAAGCATGTTCTGTCATGAAGTCACTGATTTTCAGATCAGGAAAAGCAGTCTTGTAGGAATTGTATGAGGGCTATCCAGTATATCCCCTATTTTCATCCCCCAAATATGTGATAAATGTAAATGTATGATAAATATAAGGAAAATGTGACAGTAAGATCTGTAGAGTTAAAATAAAATCTAATATACATTCAATAATTTAACAAATTTTTAGATCATAAAATAAATGTGAGGTAATTTTTCCTCACTGAGTTTAAGACGATGATTAATATAATGCACATTTTAACATTCATTTCAAATGTTCTAAACATTTAATTACTGTTATCTAAACTCCAGCATAACAACAATGTTTTGTATTCTGAACATTAAAATAAACCATAATTGAGATGTACAGTTTGATGAAAAGGCAAAGAAAAATATAAAGAAATGTGGCATTTCAAAAAATGTACTATTTAGTGAAGAAGGAAAACCATGAGGTGATTTTCCTTAAATGGTTTGCCATCTCATGTCTGGAAAATGCAATTTCTGAGACCCTTGTGAAGAAAAATGCCTTGATAAGTGCAACAAATATATAATTGATTAAAGCTAAAATGAATCATTTATTCTAGTGTGACATTTGGCTTTCTGCGGATGAATCAAAATACAAAGTCATTATGAGCAGGTTACTTTTCATATACTTAAATGAAATCATCACTTAAGAAAAAGATGCTATTAATTAGTGCCCATTAAATACAAATAAAGCTGGAAACTTCACCTGCTGGATTCTAGGTGATAATGATTAAGTGAATCTTAAATCTATTATTGATTCTAAAATATTTATGTAGTGTGAGATAAGGGTAGATGTGGATTTCATGAAACACGGAGATTCACTAACTTATTTTATCTCCTCTTATGTGTGTTTGAAATTTTCCATAAGAATGTTTAAAAATATTCATTACAATTTTATTGTTTATACTGGTGTGTTAGGCAAAGTGGAAAATACAGAAAAACACAGAAAAACACAAGACACAGTTCTAGCTCTCAAGATGCAAGGAAAACATAAAGATACTTCCTAACTCACTTATCTGGCAGTTCATATTCATAAATTTTTCAGATGAATGAAGGTTACAGCTATATGTGTCCAAACATTGAAAAGCAATTTTAGTAGAATTCTATCCAGAATGATACTTCCTTCCCTGTGTTCTTAAACTTGGTTCAATGAACATATTTTAACTTTTCCCTGACAACTCAGGTTTATTCTCAGCTTAGACATCAGTCTGACCTGTGTAGTCTATGGTGACTGAGAAAAGGAGATAAAAATCCCAACCCCCTTTAGCACTTACATTGTATTGGCTGTTGAGATGTTTAGAGTAGCCAAGGGTGAATACTTTAAGTGAGAATAAACACCAAAATGCTCAGAATTCTACTTTTTCTGCCCCTCCTGTCTTTTATTTGTAGTTAATTTCATTCATCTCCTTTTTGTTTCTGAGTTGTTGCTGTTATTATTTCTTATTATCCTACTACTAGAGTCGGAATGTTCTTGCCCCACTTCCCCAATTCATATGTTAAAACTGTTAACCTAAATAAAAGTAATCAGAAAGAGATTTTCCAAAGAATACTGATATTTATTTGGGAATAGCAGAGCACTGCAATGGGCATTCACGTGCCAGAGAGAACTATGGGAATATTCAGAGAGGTTGAGGCAAGGGGAAATTTAAAAGGTAAAAATGAGGAGGATTACATCAGATATTTTGAAACAATACTTGGACATAGTGATTAATAAGAAGAGTAGCATCATTATGAGACTAGATGGGCAGCTGCTGTCCTTACAGAAGCACTTTTTAATAGAAGGACGTAGTGGCCTCTCTTCAGGTTTGTGGTTCTATCCCAGACTTTTGTGACAGTTACTATCAGGCAGTCAGAAGTAAAAACCCTTTCTTCATAACCACCTGACTGTTTTTCTTTTATGTTGCTGTTGCTCTTAGGGTTGACACAAACAACTCCATTTTGATTCTGACAACTTGTACATTTCATTCATAATACCTAATTTCCAAGGTGATGGCAGTAAGAAGTAGAGCCTTTGGAATGTCATTAGGTCTGAGGGAAGAGTCCTGGTGAATGGGATTAGTACCTTTCTGAAAGAACCCTAAAGGAGCTTGTTTGCCCCTTCTTGCTGTGTAAGCATGCAGCAAGAAGGCACCACCTCTGAAGTAGAGAGAAAGCATTGCCAGATACAGAATCTGCTGGTGAATGATTTTTTTTTGGTAGTACTGGGGATTGAATCCAGACCCCTTGCATGCTAGGCATGCTGTACCCCAATCTGTATCCACAGCCCTTTCTATTTTACATTAAAGCATGGCTTTTCTAAGTTGCCTTGGCTGGCCTTCAACTTGAGATCCTTTTGCCTCAGCTTTCAGAACAGCTGGGATTACAGTTGTGGATTACCATCCTGCTTGGCTTGATGCCTTGGTTTTGTACTTTCTAGCTTCCAGAAATGTGACCAATAAATTTCTGTTGCTTATAAATTGCCTAGTCTGAGGTCCTTTGTACTCCTACATAACTTTTAAATTTCAATATCCAATTCTTCATTTGTAGCAAGTATACACAGACCTGAATTTTTATATATACCTTG
>NW_004624882.1:2093736-2107905 GCF_000247695.1 Heterocephalus glaber | reverse complement strand
TATGTGTAGATTTTTTTTGATCAAGGCTATTTGGAGTCCTATATGCCTCACTTATCTGTATGCCAAGTTCTTTTCCCCTCCTTGGGAAGTTTTCTGCCATTACTTCTCTGAAGAGTTTTTTTTATGTCATCTCCACTCTCTCCTGTTTCTTCATTGACTTTGATCAGTCTTATGTTATTCTTCTTTGCATCATCTAGCAGATGCTGGATTGATTTCTCATGTTCCCTTATAATTTTGAAGCAATTTTTCTTTTCCTGGTCACTAATTGCATTCTTACCTTCTATATCTGAAATTCTGTCCTCACATTGGCTCATTCTGCTGTGTAGACTTTCAGTGGAGTTTTTCATGTCTTTGAAATCTATTTGCATCTGTTTTATGGATTCCATTTGTTTCTTATGTTGGGATTCCATCATGTTCCTCAGGCCTTCTCTAGATTTATTAACCATGTCTTGCACTACAAGCACAATATCTTCTGTTACCTGAGAAATTATTTCTGATTTCATTTTTTCCAGATCCTCTTTTCTTGCCAGTTCAGGGAGTCCAGAGTATCAGAGTGCTCCATCTCATTTCCCTTTGTGGTTGCTGTAGGTGATCTGGAAGTCTGGTTTTGAGACTTGTTTACGTGTCTTCTCATTTTGACCCGGGCCGGGAGGTGGTCTTCCTCACCTCCTCTGAGCTGGGAGCAGTGGACAGCGCCTCAGAAGCCCCTTCCTCTGGACTGGGTGCAGTGGGGTGGGTGGCAGCCTAGAAGCCCCTTCCTCTGGTCTGAGAGCGGCAGGATGGACGGTGGTCCAGAAGCCCCTTCCTCTGGGCCTGGAGCGGCGTGATGGACAGCAGCACAGAAACCCCTTCCTCTGAGCTGGGAGCAGTGGGATGGTGGCTCAGAAGCCCCTTCCTCTGGGCCGGGAGCGGCGGGACCCACATTTGTCATTAAGTGTCACAGACAAAATCGCTCTCAGTGCTAAATACCTCTTGGTAACAGATATGGGAGAAATGAAGGAATTCTCTTCAGGTGGTTTTAACAGAGCCAGGAACAAGAAAGTACTGCTAGAGAGCATGGAGACTTTATTGTTTCTTGATGTTCTTAACTCTCTAATGCTGTATTGTCCAATACAGCAATCCTTAGCCACATATATGCATATCTATATTTAATTTAAAATTCATTGCCTTACGTAAAATCTTTAAAGATGTATTGCCTCTGTTGAACTAGTCATAGTTCAAGTGCTCAATAGTTACACAAGACCAGTAGCTACCATCTGAGCCATTTTCATCAACATGGGCAATTTTATCAGACAGCCATGATTTCAGGTTTGTTGTCCAATTAAGAATAAAACTGGTAATGCTAGTTTCAGATCCCTATGCTGAACATTGAATTAAGAGTGAGGAGTAATTTCCTCTGTATTCTAAAATACCTATTGCGATGCATTATGTATCCATTAAAACACATTTTATGAGGAGACTGGGGATATGGAATACAATTATGTTTAAGAGACTATTTGTCTTTGAATTAGATGTAGGTTACATATTTATGGAATTAAGATTGCACCAAGCTGGAATGAAGGGCTTGAGTAACAAAATAAAATCTAACAAGGGTAAGTGTAAATATTGATATTGTCGGTTTAAATCAGGGGTTGGTTGATAATTTTTTTCTGTAAAGAGACAGATGGTAAATATTTTTTATTTTGCCCAGCCAGGCAGTTTCTGTTGTAACTATTTAACTCTGTCCTTGTAACATGAAAGCAGCCACAGGCACTATGTAAGAGAAAAAAACCAGGTGTGGCTGTGTGCCAATGAACTTTATAGTTTATTATTATAAATGATAGTGGTGGGCTGGATATTGCTCATTGGCTCTAGTTTGCTGATCGCTGGTTCAAATAATCAGTTATTCAAGTTCAAAATGGGAGGCCTTAGCCTGAGTACTGACCTGACATTATCCCAGGAGTCCTTAGTTGGCTGATATTTTGGCCAGACCTGTTGCCTCAGGTTAGTGTCGTTTAATCTGCCTTAGTAGAGGCTTTCTAGCCAGTCAGGGAGAAGAGAACTCCATTGTAGTTCAAAGTGGGGACTTGTAATCAGTCTAAAAGTTGATGAACTGGATATTGCATTGGACGTTCGAAAACTTGGAAACCAAATAAAATGAGGATACAAGGAACTAGAGTCCAACTTGACAGCAGAGAATACATGGAAAATTGAATATAAATCTCTCTAAGTATTTGAGAGCCTGTCATGTGGCAGGAAGTATGATTTATCCGAATAATTCTAGGGAATAGAACTAATAGATACGCATTTATAAAAGGTTAATTTAGAAAACTGTTACAGTTGTTTCAAAATAGGCTACTTCATTGAGCAATGAGTTTTCACTACTGAAGGGTTTTAGAAAAAAGATGGGTAATCATTTATAAGCTGGTTGTAGAATCTTTTGTTCTGGAATTGGTGAGAGGTTGGAAAGTTGGTCATCTAAATTGTTGTTATCATAATAAAATTATGACCAGGTTGCTTGTGGAGAAACTTCAACTCAAACTAGCCTAAACCAAAAAGGAAATCTGTTGATTCACACAACTAAAAGGCCTCAAGATAGGTCTAATTTCAGGTGTCACTGGATCCAGAGGTCTTTCAAAGTATTACCAACTACATAGTTTTTGGCCCATAGTGAAAAGTGAAAGCATGGGTCTCTTGTTCAAAAATTATTAAGAGTCTCTCAGCTCTACTGTTCTCTAGTTGGTTTCATTTCAGGCAGTCTCTTCTTCATTGGCAGTTTAAGGTTTGTATTTGTTAACTACAAGAGAGTGCTGTTTTCCTTTAGTTCCATTAGCAAATGATGCCAGAGCATTTCTGACAGGCCTGGGTGATGTGAGTAGAGCCAGCTGGATCTGAGAGTAGAGCCAGCTCATCTCAGACTACAGAGACCAAGAGAAGAGGGAGCAGTTCTGAAAAGAAAACCAAGGTGGACTTTTCTGAGGAATGGGGAACAGATGCAGGGTAATGCAATACATGTCTACTCTGTTTAGCAAACAACAATTTTTGAGTGCTATGGACAAAGTGACTCAAAGTAAGCAAAAGTCAGAATCCACTCTGCTCAAAATTTGACCTTCCTGGTGAAATCATGGGTCAAATGCCTGGCAAGGTGAAGAATACTTGGTAGAATTTATAACAGACTCATCACCCAAACATCAGTTCAGCTCAGATTTTCATTCTAATCCAGTGAGATCAGGCTTTGTTTTTCCTGTCAAATCTGGCACGTTTGGGGAACTGATCTAACAAACAGTTGTATTTCTTCCAGTGTGTCAGGAAGCAGAGGTGGTTGAGTACTGTCTGTCACCTCCTTCATTGGTTCTATGCAACTCGTGGAGTACCCTGTCTGGTATCCTGTGGCACTGGGCAGAAGTTAAATCCAAGGGTACTGGAGCCAGGTTCGGGAATTTGAAATCTGGACCCGTCACTTACAAGCTGTTTTTCCTTGGGCTGGTTTGCCTCTCTGAGTATTTTCTCATCTGTAAAATGTCATCGTGGCTCTCTAGGTCTGTGCCTGCACCTGAAAACAATAGAAAGTGATTTCTTGCCTCGGGTCACCACACCCAACAAAATTCACAGGGTCCATTTTTCTGGACCATTCAACCAGGATGCTAGAACAGAAAATGAGATGGAGATGCCTTGGCTTCCTCTTAATATAAACAAGTTATCAATTAGTACTATGCTTGGCTAAGCAGACATTGGCATAGGTTATATTGGTTGATTTCCACCTGAAATCTGTCCTTAACCATGCAGCATAGCTCATCCTTTACAAATTCATGATGCATAAATTTACATTAATCAAACATTCAAGTTGATATTGTTTTGTCTCTTCTTTCCTATCTCAAAGGTCCTTACTGAAATCAAGAAGTCCTAAAGTTTTTGAGAAAAGAAGAGCTATTTCAAGGAAGACTCTTCACTTGCTGCTTTTTCACTCAGAGATTGAAATCTGGTCTAATAATTACATCAAAGACCTTTTCTGCCCATACCCATCCCCTCCGCCAAGTCTGAGATTTTAAATTTACAGGTTTGTGCTTAGATTTGGTTGGTCTTGAAGGTCAATTTTGTCCTTTCTTGTTTTGGTGCTGGGGATCTAACCCAGGGCCTCAGCATGTCTCTGAGTGATACCCCCAGCCCTGAACTTTAGGATTTTTAATATAAATGATAGAGTGGTACAGTTTATGGCTTTGGAAGACGCACAGAACAATCTATTGGTTTTCCGCATATAAATAGAAGCATTGAAAATACTCTTGAAGCTGTCTAAATTGACTTCTCTGAACCAAGTTAGAAATTGAAGTTGGACTGATGTGCCTGTGGCTCATTAAGTCTTGCAGTGTTTTCTCTGAAATGGCAGGTCACCTGGGACAAATCAAAACAAGGTTCTCTTTAAAGTCCCCGAAAATCAGAAGGACATAATTTTCTGATAATTTTAATTATTCGTTAGTAGGACTGTGTATTGAAAGTGGAGCATACAAAGTGGGTAGATAAAGGAAAAAGGGGAAATGGGAAAAAAAGCATAGTTATGATTGTATTCACTAGAAAAATAGTCTGAAATGTAGTTGGATATTTTAAAAGTCCCAAGCTACGTTCCCATCTTTGCTAACAGAAATACTCTGACTTAAAACACAGCACAACTTTAGGGAATAGAAATGACAATCCTGAACAGCAAATAAGAGCATGTTTGGAGGAAGTCCTCTGAGAAATATTTGCCTGCCTAGATATTCAGAGATGCACTGAGCTGCCTGTGAATTCCTGGACGTTCCTACATTGCATTGAGTTTGATTTCATAGTTCAAGCCATTGTCTCTAGTGGCCATTCACATGCACACACACATGCTGAAGGGATAAATACCTCCACTGTCATCTCAGCCTTAAAACAAATTGCATTGTAAGCCATCAGCTAGAGCTATAAAAAGATACAATAAGAATTTTGTCAGTACATTCTCCTCCATGAATGAAAGAGTGCATCAATATGGCACATTTATTCTGGGAAATGCTGATGTAAAAATGAAGGTCACATGATATAAGAACATTTTGTGCCCAAACAGGTGAGGAGGGAACGGGCAATTCTTCAGCTCCTACTTAAAAAGACTGGTTAAAGTGGTAATTTAAATGATGTGCATGGTCACAGTTAAGCAAATGAGTCACTGTGAAGATTTTTATAGAGTATAGATGCCCGCCCCATAGCCCACACCCACTGAAGCAGAACTCTGGAGATGGTGTTATAGTATGGGAACGAAGGTTACACCCCACAGGTGAATCTCATTAAGAACTATTTGGAGCAAACTGAGACCTAGAACCTTATCTTTACACAGTTAGACCTAATGCCATGTCTGACTTTTCCAAGTGTCCCTCTGCAGGGCAATTGCCTATCCTCCCACCCCCATCTTTCCTTTCCCATTGGCTCACTCCCACAGTTCCTGGAAGAGAAAACACCTCAGAGGGACAAACTGTTCACTGAGTCATTTTTAAAATGTCATTACAAGTGTAAGCAGTTTTGGCCTCACATGAGTAACAAAGGAAAAAAGGAAGTGTTAAGAGTGGTGATAGTTTAAGGAACTCATTTTATTCCCGGGGGCTCCATTCATCAAATATCACCATAACTTTATTGCATATTCACAAAAAATCATTACATTTTCGTGGTTTTGAATTCCATTACCCAGGGTCGTAAAATTCTCTCTAACAAGAAATCACTGCTGTCACGTCCGTTCTGATTAAAGAGAATCACAGATGATCTGCAGCCTTGGAGATGGTGAGGTTTTTTTTTTTTTTTCACTGCCCATTACTTCATATATGAGAGATGATTACATGATTATAAAAGGAAACCCATAGGTACACTTACAGGACCCCATAGCATAAATAATTTTAAAGGCGAGTAATCTGCGTTTTTTTATGTCTTTCATTGTTTGCATCCAATTCCTTGAATTACCCCCATTCCCAGGCATCACAACTCCCTATTTCATGTAAAATACCTTTTAAAAATCTCACCAGCCATACACAGCAAAATGACTATAAAATTTATGAGTCAAATTCCTCCCTGTTAGTAAACTAGAATGTCTGCCTATTATGAAACACAACACAACATGCTTATCAAGCAGAGAAACAGTGATAGTTAATTCTTTCTGCTGTCTTACTTTCAAAGTACAGGGGAGTAGTTGGGATATTTTCACTTATTTGTAATAGACTCTCCAAAATGCTTGTTGATGTTGTTTCTGTTTTACTTATTATATGTCATGTAACAATGCAATAGTATTCCAGAGAGGATCTAAGTAATTTGTTTATGTAGACAGCATCAATATATTTTGATGCCTTACCTGCTCAAAATTGGCAATGGCGACTTCCTAACAAGAAAACATTAAATGAAGCCAAGACTCAAATATGTCTTTGGTGTGTGGCATGGTGATAAAAAGAGGATTCCATAAAAATAAAATGAGTTATAATGGTTCCTTTTATATAATAAAAACCTGGTTGTGAAATCTGGAGGGGAAATGAAGCTATGTTATGACTTTGTATGTGGTTTCCTCTCTTTCTGTCCTTGGACCACTGCGCAGTACCTTTTTGGGAGAAAAGTATGCTTACAAATGTGTCACATCTTTGCATTTCTCCCTGTGACCTTTCCTTTATATCTTAGCAAAGGCCACACACAGCAGGAGTTATAGGGGTTGCCACTGAAGAGCATTTAGAGGCATCTGGAAAACTTGAGCTCATCTTCTTGGTGTATGAAATACAGCATAATTTTTTCTCCTCTGATTGTTGAAAGAAAATATCAGGGTGGAAAAGGTGGCAGCAGTGTTAAGTAAATCTGATTTTTTGGAGAAACTGTTAGAAGACACTGACCACCCACTAATAAACAGAAAGAATACCTAAGTCCTTGGGCCTTGAATGCACTTGCTCCTGGACCCTTCTCCTACAGGTCCTTCTCAAGTCACCATCACCTTCTTATTGAAGGTGCTTTTCCAACTCTTTCTTACTGCCGTGTATTTTCAATATTCACTCCAGGGTTCAATATGTACTATATATCATGTATCTACCACTGTAATATCATACAGAGCAGTTACACTACCCATCTATTCTTCCCTATCTCCCTCTCCACAACCCCTGGCAACCTAATCTCTTCTCTGTCCCAGAAGTTTTGCCTTTACCAGCATATCATATGGTTGGAATCATACCTATTTGTAACCTTTTCAAATTGGTTCTTTTCATTTAGTAACGTGCATTTAAGATAAATCTTTTGCAAATAAGTTCTCCAAGTCTCTGGCTGTTCTTCTCACTGTCTTGAAATGTCTTTTGCAGAACCAAAGTCTTAATTTTAATGAAGATCACCTTACCAATTCTTTCCTGAATTATGCCTTTGGTATTGTTATCTAAAGCATCTTACCCAAGGTTACCTAGCTCTTCTCCAGTGTTATCTTCTAAGTGTTTTACAGGTTAGCATTGTATATTTAGGCCTATGATCCATCTTGAGTTATTTTTGATGAATGGTATAAAGTTTGTGTCTAGATTTTTTAATGTAAATGTTCAATTTTTCAAGTATCACTTGTTGAACATTGTTGTGCTTTTGCTTCTTTGTCAAATATCAGTTGAATCTGTGGGTCTGTTTCTGGGCTATTTTGCTCCATTAATCGTTTCTCTATTCTTTTGCAATACCACAAGGTCTTGATTATTTGAGCTTCACAGTAATCCTAGGCTGAGTAGTGTCAGTCATCTGGCTATGTTTTTCTCCTTTACAGCAAGTCTTCAAGATGCATAGTGTCAGTCCTCCAACTCTACTCTTTGCATTGGCTATTCTGGGTCTTTTGACTGCCTATATAAACTTTAGAAAGTTCATATCTGCAATGTACATTTGTCCAAACTCATGGACTGTATAAAGCCAATAGTAAACCCTAATATAAACTATGAACCTTGGGTAATAAAGATGTGTCAATACAGGTTCATTGATGATAACAAATGTGCCACTCTCGTATGAGATTTTGATAGTGGAGGGGGTTGTATGTATACAGGAGGAGGGATTATAGGGACATCTCTGTACTTCCCACTGAATTTTGCTGAGAACCTGAAACTGTTCTCAGAAAAAGTCCATTAAATATAAACAAAAATTTTAATTATTATGAATTAACTCTGACTAGAGAGGTTTCTCCTTGAGTGTTAGCTTGCTTTGGATTTGGTTTTGGTTTGAATGAGTTGTGTCTCTTCTCTGCTACTTTCAAACAACTATGTCACATTTAGAAACATAACCAAGACCCCTTGGGTACACTCATCATCTTTCAGTGGCACTGCTGTGACCAGGCTCCACACCACTGGATATCATGTGACATAGACATCCACAGTAATTTCTTTAACTCACCTTTGTTATTCCCATAGTGGTATTTAGGACAGGGGGTCCTATGTAGCTATCAATAGGTATTTTGAAATTATTTCCCAGCACAAGCCATAGAAATGTAGCTGATAACTTGAGAGCCTATCCAAAGACAGCAGCCACTTTGACACTGGAGTGAGATCTGTTGAGGTGGTGGTGGTGGGGGCCTTTATGAGTCTTCCGTGATTACTTCTCTTTAGCCTTGCCAATCAAACATGACAGAAGGATTTGAGGTCCTTGCCATCTGCTTTCCTACCTCTAAAGAGGACAATGTGGATACATCAGTAATGAGTATTTCTGAGATTAACTGTGTGCCACCCACTGAAGAACAATGATTCCCTAACTTGTGTTCCACACATTCACCTGGAGGGCTTCCTTCATTCAGATGGTTGGGCTCCCATCTTCCAGCCTCTGACTCATTAGGACCAAGGCAGGTCCTGAGGATCTGTTTTTTAAAACAAGTTTCCATGCAATGCTGCTGGTTCAGGGATTGCACTTTGAGAATCCTTGCTATAGGAGGAGGCCCACGGTGACAACAGAGGAAGAATTCAGTGGAGGTTGTAATGCCATCAGGAAACATGCACTTATCCAGCTCGGGTTTTGTTTTATTTTCTTTTAATGGATAGATTGTTATTTGTTTGTCCTGGATAGAATATAATGCCTATTCCAGATTTTTAAAAATATTCTTCATTTTTTTAAGGAATTGGCAATAATGGTATAAAATAAGAGCAAAGACCAGGTGGGAAATAGAAAGTAAAGACAAATAAGAAAAAGGGGAACATTTGCTTCCTAGTTCCAGATCAGTTATGTTTTTTACATGTATTTTTCCATTGCAGAATTTGATAGACTTATTTTCTAAATTGTACTGTGTGCCAGCTTTATGTGCAACACATTATCAGCTGGCAAAATAATTGTATTGACTTTGAAAGCTTTGTCATTTTCTGTATATAGCTTGATGGCTACGTTGAATTTTTGGTACTAGTCTTATTCTCCCTCCATAATGCTATCAAAAATATTCATTTATTGTGAAAGACATCTAGGTGGTAAACATTCAGTTAATATTTAAAATTAATCTCTAAAATATCTTAAATTGTTCAGTTAATATTTTAAATTATATCATATATAAATATTTTTATTATTATATCTTATATAATATCTTATATATTTGATATATATCTAGCATTATATCTATATAGCAATAGATATAGATATCTTTTGGATAGAGTAGGGCTCCAGGTCAGTATGAAATGACAGGTGAAAGAGTACTTACAAAGGGACTTATACTCCTTTGATAATTTACAAATTGCTTCTTTGATAAAAATCTAACAAGTAAAGGTCCATATCTTTTTCTCTATAACTTGGCTAGTGGTTGGTATGTTACAATGAAAGGAAGTCTCACATGAAAGTTTGTATAAATAATTAATGAGCCTGCGCAAGAAAAAAAGAGAAGAACAGGCAGACTACTTCTTGGGAGGTCAGTGAATTGCTTGTGCAGTACTCAGCTGGAGCTGCCTTTGGAGCACGCAGTCTCAGGTGTCTATGTGGAGCCATCACGAGTGCTCTGATAAGTGAGTGGGGTTGAGGGATTGTGTACAAAACCAAGTGCAATGCTGGAACTGAGAGTATTACTCTTGGATGTTTGGCTGTTGGTTTTGACCACTTCTTATCCTTTGTGAAGGTGGGGACTTTGTAGTCTTTCTAGCTACCATGTTTCTGAGATACCACTCATTTCATGAATGAGTATTATTTCTGACACCATTTATGCTAGTTAGCAAACTTTCTGGTGCAGTTTTTGATAACACATTTGAAGTGCTGGCCTTGGCTCTCTCTGAAGTGTGAATTCCTAATTAATGGTCTTTAAATATGACCTAATTATTATAAATAGCTATCTCTAGAATATATATATATATATATATTATATCACCATTTTTTCTGCTTATAAATGATGGTAGCAGAGGTGACATATAATGTCCTTCATGTTGATCACAGTGAAACTAAAAATTTGAAGTGATACCACATTTTCAAGTCTATATGTTACACGTATTGGAGATAAAGAAGGAAGTTTGAGGACTATTATTTTTTTACTGAAGTGTGGTTGTATAAAACTTGGGTGTTTTGTGTATGATTTCAGTTACTATTTAAGAAAATGTTATCAGAATGATTGTAACATTTTCTAATTCTATCTTGAAGACCCAAGATTTTATAATTTCTAAAGCAAAATGCTAACAAGAGGAAAGGCATGCTTAAAAAGCTGGGTAGATCTTTTGCAGAGGGAATACTTTTTGTTTTCACACTTCTCTATTCCTAGCACAACACTTGGGTAATGCTGATAGCAAGCCTTATATTTAATTTTTTTTGCTTTAATTCTTTTATTGGTACATTTCAGGTATACAATACATTTACATTTATCATTGGGTGCTTGTACCTGTACATGATGCATCTTGGTTCTTATTTTTTCCCCATTGCCTGTACGCCCTTTGCCGCCCCCCCTTCCCCATTTATGTAGACTTCATTTCCTTTTTTTTTCTTTTGTCATAATTTTTCCTTTCCATTCTTTCCTTTCCCCATCTCCTCCCACCACTCCTACCCCTTTGTACCTTTTCCTATTTCAAAGTATCAATTATTAGTTATTAATCCTTTTAATCCTTATTTACACTCTCAGTTTATATTTAATTTTTGAAAACAATACCAGCATGAAATAGAAGTTCCCAATACCAGCTGTCCCCTTTTATCCAAGATCATTTAATTTGCCAAATAACTTAAGTGAAGAGTTGTGATTGAAAGGTTAATAAAAGCCATATTGCCCTTGGCTTAATTCTGTCCTTTTAATATCTTTTGATGTTCAGCTCAAAATTCAAATTTTGAAGACATGCCATGTGCATCTCTCTGTGTGTTATGTGTATAGATTTTTGTAGTTTTTTAGCCAGGCATGTGATCCTAGCACTCTGGGATATAGGAGGATGATAGCAAGTTCAAACCCAATCTGACAACCTAGTGACTTAGCAAGACCTTCTTTCAAAATAAAAAAAAATAAGAAAATGCCTGGGATGTAGCTCAGTGCAAAGGCCCTGCATTCAATCCCAAATGCTGCAAAAAAGAAAAAGAAAAAAAAAAGAGGCAGATGAGTCAAAATGAACGTGACAACTTATGTCACTGGTTTTGGAATTTTATTTTATTTCCCCAAACTCACAAATTCAGAGTGCCTAAAAAGTATTAATATGTAAATAGCCTTCCAAATGGTAGACTGATGGGACCATGGGACTGTTTGGGGATCACAAAGACCATCCACATATTTGGTGATTTTTTCAGAAGTGCTCACAGGACTTGGCATACAGTGACACTTACAGCCTTAATTGTTCACTTCAGTTACACAGCGGGATCAATAAAGGAAAAGGGCACTGAACAACATTGGAGGAATCCACAGGCAGGCTTGCCATGTTTACCTTGAATGAAGCCACACAAAATATTCTTCTTGCCTCCTGCAAGGAAAAGGAAACAACACATGTGCAAGTTTTCTGCCCAGGGAAGCCTGTCTGAGATTGTGAGCCCAGAGATTTTATTAGCTATGTGATCACAACCACCAGGCACAATTAATGAAATTTCAGACTCCCCAGAGAAGACCAAGGGCTTAGTACCCTAGGTGGACACAAAAACTGATAGTAAGGGGAATCTTTTCAGAAACTGAGTTCCTGGAAGCCAGCCAAGGGCCAATCCTACAGGTAGCAACTCAGCCCTGCAAGGTTAACAGCTCTGCAGAAATGCATGCATTTTTGGTGCTGTCAGGCTATCTTCCCTATAATATAGTAATTGGAAAATGGGTATTTTCTTGAATAAACAATATTAGGCCATCAGCTCTTTGAGGGCAGAAGTCATAGGCCCTTCATCTGTGTGTCCCTTGGACTTGGACTGACATATGAAGCTGAAGGGAAACCCAATGAATGGTTGTGAAATGAGTCAACCAACCTATCAGTGGCAAGTGAGTTTTAGTCCTGGGTATAAGTTAAAAGTTGGATTTTTAAAAAGATTATAATTTATCAGTAAGAATTCTCATTTTCTGAGCAGGTTGGGGTGGTGAGGGCTTACACAAGGAGCCACTGTGGATTCTCACTGGCCTTTGGCAGAGCCCTGACTTGCCTAGTTCCTGATGCTGTTGCAATCTACTTTGAATTTAGTATGAAGCAAACATGTATCATGAGGAAGGGCAGATAGTAGGGTGGAGTATCATAGAAGTCACATCAAGAATGAAAAATGAAAAAAAGGAAAAGAGAATACTGCACAATTGGTTTTCCACCATATCCAGGCCAGTTGAAGTTCTAGACTGTTTGGAGGAGTCTGAGTCAAGCTTAGTACAGATTTTCCATTCAGTTAACCTTAGTGTACATTTTAAGGATGAGTCACACTGTTGAGTACACCTGAAATAGAAAACATTTGTTTTTCAAAAAGAAACTTAAACAATGTGTAAAGAAATTTAAAATATGCACATATCTCTAGAGATAACTTCATGGACATGTGAGAGTGCATGTTGCAAGGTTAGAATGGAGGACAAATTGTTTATGAAACAGAGCCTCTGAACAGAACATCCGCAGGCATTTGTATGTGTTTCTTTCTCTTTTTCAATTGGATTTCCTAGACTATAAGTATGGAAGAAGTACATTAACAATTGAATTGAATCATTATGAGTGTTAGGATCCTCTTTAACCTTTTATGAACTGTCATTGCAGATGTGTAGGAAATGCTGCAAGTTCCATCAGAAAATGCAATATTCTATTTTTGTCACATATTATGACTTAACAGAAGTTAGCATGTGTGTCTTATATATCATCTTTTCAAATTTTTATATTAATTATGTATATTTTAAATTAAAAATCCCCTTTGAGATTTTCTGTGAATGTGAGGGAACATATTTATACTAGTTTTCTCAGATGGACATAGGAAGAACTCAGATGACCATGCGTGGGCTCTGAAAGTTCATGGGTGACCCCAGCATGAGTCAAGTTGGGTTGCTTCAAATCTTCATTTCCCCCCAATACAGACCCAATGAGAGAGTGGTTCATTTGTCAACTCTAAAATATTAACTTAGTGTAAGAGATTATTGCTATTGTCATAGCACTGCAATTTGATATTTGACAGCTCCAAGAAATATGGTACTCCTGCTCCAGGTCTGTTGGTCTTTTTCTGTCAGTTGCACTTTGAATAGAAACAAGAAGGTTGGTAGAAGGCAGGAAAGAGAAATGGACACATGGCTGTAAGCTGAAATAGGCACCAACAAGGGTGAACTTGGACAATGGCACTTCTGTGGTCTCTCAAAGAACTTGCTGTAATCTCTGGCTGCAAAGGTGATTTTCTTGGTTGTGTGTTGAGGGTGATTGTGGGACACAAAAAAGATTATTTAAAGGCAATTTTGTGGACAGACTTGAGATCCAGTTTTACAGTCCTGTTTCCCCTTAGATTGAAAAATTTTGCAGTCACTTTTAAGAGAATTTTCTAAGACCTAGTTAAAGTCCTTTAAATATTTAAATGACATCTCTGTATTTCTCTTAAGGTTCTTTAATTGTCTACCAATCCTTCCAAGTACAGTAGTTAAATAACATTTTTTAGAGTTATACGGTATGTGTTCCACTCTCTTAAATGTTTCAGACCGATTTACATATGTAGTCATCTAGTCACCAAATTTCTTTCTTTCTTTTTTTTTTGTATTAAATTCTTTTTTTGGTACATTGTAGGTATACAACACAATTACATTTCTCATTGGGAATTGTACCTTTATATAATGCATCTTGGTTCTTATTTTTTCCCCATTCCTAG
>NW_004624882.1:2076907-2088348 GCF_000247695.1 Heterocephalus glaber | reverse complement strand
ATTTGCATCTGTTTTATGGATTCCATTTGTTTCTTATGTTGGGATTCCATCATGTTCCTCAGCTCCTCTCTAGATTTATTAATCATGTATTGCACTAGGGGCACAATTTCTCCTGTTATCTGAGAAATTATTTCTGATTTCATTTTTTTCAGATCCCCTTTTGTTGCCAGTTCAGTCGGTCTAGGTGGTTGAGTATCAGAATGTTCCACCTCATTTCCCTTTGTGGTTGCTGTAGGTGATCTGGAAGTCTGGTTTTGAGACTTATTTATGTGGTTTCTCGTTTTGACTGGGGCGGGGGGCTGTTAGCGCCTGTACAGATTACCTCCTCTGAGCTGGGAGAGGTGGGACAGGGGCCAGGAGCAGCGGTAGGGATGGTGACCCAAAAGCCCTTTCCTGTGGGCTGGAAGCAGCCGGAGGGATGGTGGCCAGGAAACCCCTTCCTCTGGTCCAGGAGCAGTGGGATGGTGGCTCAGAAGCCCCTCCCTCTGGGCCGGTAGTGGTGGGAGGGATGGTGGCCTGGAAGCCCCTTCCTCTGGGCCAGGAGCAGCAGGACAGAAGGTGGGCCAAAAGCCCTTTCCTCTGGACGGGGAGCAGCGGGAGTGATCGTGACCGGGAAGCCCCTTCCTCTGGACCAGGAGCAGTGGGACGATGGCTCAGAAGCCCCTACCTCTGGTCCGGGAACAGTGGGACTCAGTACCTTGGTGTGGTGGTCTGGTGTACTCTGCATCTTTGTAGTGTGGAATCAGATGGCTGCCTGTCTGCAGCGGGGTGATTCGGTGTCTTCCTCGCGACTCAGGACCTCAGTAGGGCATGCACAGACCTGCCTGTCTGTAGCGGGCTGATTCGGCGTGTGTTCCGTGTGACTGGGGACCTCGGTAGGGTGTGGGCAGACCCGCCTGTCTGCAGTGAGGTGATTAGGCGTCATCCCCGTGACTCAGGACCTCGGTAGGGCGTGCACAGACCTGCCTGTCTGCAGCGGGGTGATTAGGCGTCTTCCTCGCGATCTAGTCACCAAATTTCAACCAGTTACTTGAGAATATATTTTAAGTTAGAATTCCAAGGACAACCTATTATTATGCCAATTTTAAGTAATATAAAGTACTAATAGTATCAACTATGCACAAATTAATTCTAGACTTAATACAAACATATTAATACTATGGTGATGGATGTACTCCATCATTTCTATGCTTCTAAACCTTTCTGGGATTAAAAGACATTAAATAAGGAAAAAAGTCATTTTTGCCCAGTTGGAGTTCCCATCCCAGGTCACCCAGTATTTATTTCAGGCAGAGAAACACGGGATTGATCTTTATTTATACTTGTGAGTCTGATGAGAAATACTGATTGCTGTGAATGTATTGATGAGTTTGACCAGTGTTTCTCAATCTTTGATGTGCACATGAATCATATGTGGGTCTTGTTAAAAAGAAACATTTGGATTCAGTAGGTGGGGGTGTGACCTGTGATCCTGTATCTCTCACAAGCTCTCCAGAGACCGGTGCTGCCTTTGCAGTGAACGCAATTGGGTACTGAGGCCTAGATTCAAGGGGCATTCTTCCACCTACTCACAGCTGACTTCCTTCCCCACTGAGATATTTAACTTCCTTCACAGTTTGATTAGTTTTGTATTTCTTTGACTCTCTGAAGACATTCAAAAATGTCATTTCCATTAGACTCTGCATACTTCTCCAAGCTTTGTGTCATTGTAGTCATAAAATTAAAAGAACTCTTTAAGATTAAAATCACTCTGACTCATTTAAAGGGGAAAAATTGTTTTGAAATAAATACATAGAAGTATTTCATTTGAAAAAATTAGAAAGAATGATGGGGACTGTGATTGTTAGAGTTAAAATTTGAACTTTGTTGAACGGACATGGAGTTTTATAAATGTAAAATACAGCACTTTAAAGAATTAGTTCCTACATCAAAATGAGTTTTTAGAATGTTTCTGGATTCCTCATTTTTACTGAGGATATTAACACGATGTGGGAATGTTTTCCTTTTCTCTCCCTCCTTTCCTCTTTTCCTTCCTTTCTTCCTTCCTTCCTTCCTTCCTTCCTTCCTTCCTCTAAGGAAACATAATGGCTCTGCCTCTTCTTCCCTCCCCATGAGTTCTTACTATTAGGAAATACAGCTTGCTGATGAATTTTTCTGTCAAATACCTGAGAATCAAGAAACCTGATAGAGCATATGAGAATTTCATTTATACTACCTAATTCCAGACCAAATTTCTCACTAACATTCTTTTGTTGATTACAGCAGACACTTTAAATTTTAGAAAAAATGTGTGTGCACAAGAATGCTCTTCTTTGAATGGCTGGTATTGGGAGCCTGGAGGGGTGGCAGAGAGCAGTGAACCTTTTCTCTCTTCAGTTCTGAGGTTTTTCATCACTCCATGATCTTGTGAAAGGTCTGAGTAACACAGCTTTGCTACCCACCTGACCTGGTAGGCAGTTACATTTGCCACCTTCCTAAAATTGGGCCCTATTCTATATGTTCATAGGAGTATACCTGTGAACAGCCTGACAGTAATAGTTTCTATGCTTAAATATGCAAGTACTTTGGTCAAGCAATTTCACTTCTAGAAATCTCTCCAAATATTTGGACAGGTGTGCAATTTTGTTCAAGTATATTTACTATGGCATTGTTTACAATAGCAAGATATTAGGATCTAAATATCCACCAGTATGGATCATTCATTCAGTTGGAATACTATGCAGTCATTACAATTTTAATGAATTGCCATGGAATAGAGCTACATGATGTACCATGAAAGGATAAAGCAGAGCCAGGTATGGTGACACAGGCCTGTAATCTGGCACTCTGGGAGGATGAGCAGAAGGATCACAAATTTGAGTGCAGCTTGAGTAATTTAGTGTCTTAGTGAGACCCTGTCTCAAAATAAAAAATAAAAAAGGCTAGGGTGTATCTCAGTACAAAGGTCTTGGGTTCAATTTCCAGTAACCTACACCCCACCCCCAAAAGATAAGGCAGGCTACAAAGTAGTAGTCACAGTGTACCCCGTTATTGTAATAACAACAACAACAACAACAATAGTGATGGTAATAATAAAATTGCGTGTTAAACTAAATTTTCAAAACAAGGTAAAATCAAGAGTCTCATACAGATATAAAGTGAACACAAGTTAAAGATTTTTATTTAGGGTTAGGGTTAGGGTGAGGGAATTTGCAAGATGTTACAATAGTTCAAAGGAGGATAGGAGGAACAGGAACATTTATGAATCAGGAATATTGAAATGAATTTGAAAATAGTTGCAAAAATAGATTCTTCTGAAGTGGGAAAGAGAGTCAATTGTATTTCCATTTTATAGAATTTATTTGCTTGTCTATAGATGATATTTGGCATCAATACCAGTTATCTATGAAGTACAAAGTTACAAAACAGCTCAAAGGCAACTAAACGCATGGAGCCCCCATGGAGTCATAATCAGATCACTTGGAATGGTATGTTTTCTAGTTTAGAGCCTAAACAATGCAGTTTTCCCTTGGGGGAAATATATATATGTCTCCAATGAGGACAGAAAAACAATGTTATCTCTGGTCAAAAGTTTTATGTTACTATTTCTTTGTTTTTCTATTTTTTAACAATATGTTCAAAAGAACATGTATGGCTATTTATAATCAGAAAAAATCCTACTTTTTATATTGAGAAACAATTACAAATCACTTCATATTTTCAGTAACTCCTTCAACACCAGTAAGAAAACAGAGACTATCTATTGCCTATAGGGTGCTGTGCATAATTGTGGAAGAAGGGGGGGCCAGAGTAAGTGGGTTACTCAACAGCCTCCATGCTTTTCCTGGTGCTTCCTCTTACAAATTGTTTGGTGTTCAGGCCTGAAATAGTCCCACTGAGAGGTGGTCTTGAAACCAAGGTGCATTTGCATGTCAGAGGTGCTTTTAGCTTTAACACTAAAAAACCGAAATGCCAGGAAATTCCCAATGTTTTTGGTGCCTTCTTATGGCAAGTCAAAAAAGCCCAGTTTACTAATGAGCAATTCCTAGGCAAGAGGGTGGAGACAATGGAGGTGGTAGGCCTGGGGTGTCAGAAGGGAAGATGCTTCCGGAACTGTGTGTGACGACAGTTATTCATAAATTAGTGCTCCAGAGTTCACGCAGTCCCCCCCGATTAATGTGCTTATTTAGATAACTGATTTGAAAATTAAACAGAACTCTTTCTTTCCCCAACCTTACATTTGTAAAGAGAATAAACATGCTTACGGCTTATTTTACTCCAGAAGTGTTTGGGTAGGAATCAGTGATCGCCTGGAGATTTGTTGTCTTTCTCTACTCTGCATGTTTCTCTTCTTTTTGTCCATTTCATGCCATTGTACTTCTGGTATAATTCTCATTTCCTTACATCCTGCCCAACAGCAGCTCCTTCTGAGTGCCAGAACTTTCTTATAATCCTCATCCTGGCTGATAAGAGATTTGCACAGAGGTGGGCCCTCATATGCAGTACAGTATGAATCTTATTGACAGTGCAATGAAATGTTTTAGATAATCCCAGAAGCTTGTATTTGCAGACTGTTGTATCAAAATGATAAAGATAGCATCATTAGTTAAACAACAGTTTTGTTCTTCTTTAGTTTATCTCAGAGCTCTTGTGCGTGTTGGTGCCAAAATATTTTTGTTGCATGAAAGAACTGGACAATATTTATGTCAGACTGTATCTCCTTTCTGAAGCATCGGTGTGAGTGATTATGAACACACTCTGCCCTCAGAAGTAACTGCTTTGCCTAAAGAAATATTTGGTGAGGGGCAGTATCCACATTTGATTACAGATTAGTTCTAATAACACTTATCTTCTCCTTCCCATCATGCTCAGGGCACTAGCCCTTAATGCAGGACTGGCCTTGGGAGAAAAGAAGGAGGAAGCAAATTTTGTCTTTGATGACTGTACTAGGATAAGTAGTGTTACTCAAAAGTGTTATGTCCACCCAGTACCTATGAATCTGACCTTGTTTGGAAATAGGTTCTTTACCAATATAATCAAGCTAAAATGTAATCATATTCATTTAGCATGGACCCTAATCTAATGACTGTTGTCCTTATCAGAAAGACACAGGAAGACAAGGGCACAGAGGCAGAGAAAAGGATACCATGTAATGTTAGAGAGAGAGATTGAAATAAGGCAACTGCAAGCTAATGAATGCTAAGGAAGGAAATGATTGCTCTAAGATGATTCCCTAGAGCCTTCAGAGAGGACATGGCCCTGGAAACACCTTGATTCCATACTTCTAGCTTCAAATCTTGGAGAGAATCAACTTCTAGTTTTTTAAAAGAGGCATAAAGGGATTTATTAGCCAGAATTTCAGGAGTACAAGCTGAAAGAAATAGAGGAGAGGATGGGCCTTCAAGAGGGCGGCACATTATAGTCAGGAATTGGAAATATTTATGTGTTTTTGGCTGTGAAAATCTGTGGAATTTGTGAGCCTATAAAAAGACTGGGATTGATTTATAGGAAGAAAGCAATGGCCCACTCACAGGTAGAAAGATCACAGCTCACTTTGCATGTGAAAGGATGACCCACATTATAGGAAAAAGGCATAGGCAGAGTCAATTGAATTTTTTTTAAGATGGCTGATCCATTTCCCCCAAAACATTCTAGACCTGAAGACCTTTTGTAGTGACTGGCTCTAGACAATATAAACATATAAAGTCTAAAGTATATAACAGAAAGTTTAGTAGCTAGAATATTTATATTGACATTTTTATCCTATGGGCATAACTATACAAGAAACCAAGTCTTTACCTGAGGGATACTTGAAAATACATAAAACTAACATAATGGTGATACACTAAGAGACTGAAGGACACTTTTGTTTGAAAGAACTAATGAGACTAGAATCATGACTTCTCATCTCTGTAGGTTAATATGATATAAGTGTAGCTTGAGCCTGCCAATAACAACTGGAGCAGTGGCTATTGCCCCTTTTTATAATCTACCTCTCTTTGTTTTTATATTATTATTAATTGTTCCATTTTTTGGTTATACTTTCCTGTTGGGTGTTTAAGACCAGGTCAAAGTAAGACCTGTGTTAACCAAAATCAATTAGTCAATCTAGCTAGCTAGCTAGCTAGGTATCTTGAAACAGGAGATTAGGGTGAGACAGACTGGCTGGGGAAGTGGACATGACCTATTAATTGCAAAATCCCAGGACACATGCACAGAAGAGTTCCCAGAGCACTGCACATGGAACCAATCAGAGAGTGCTATCTTCAATTCTTCTTGCAAAAACTCATGGCCAGGGATTTAGCTCAGTGGCACCACACCTGCCTCAAAAGCACTAGGTTCTGAATTTGATCCCTGGTACTGCAAAAAAAAAACCCCAAAACAAAAACTCGAGCAGGTTTTAGATAGGACAGCCTATACCTAATGCTAGCCTGAGGAGTAAAAGATACAAAAGAGTGTCACCATTGAGCTCTGGAGCACTGTGCTCTCTCTTGCACAGTGGTCCACTCTCACCCTGTAGAATGTACTTCTTTTGCTACTTTTAGGTGGCCCAAACTCCCTCTCCAGAGCCTGTTTCTTTTCCTACCTTTAATCAATGTAAAACTTCACTATCTTTTGCACTTGTCTTTGCCAAGTATTTGTTCAGGACAGGAAAAACCTAGAAACTACTTCTAGAAGGAGATTCCAGCACCCTAGAAGCATGTAACATATCTATCTATCTATCTATCTTTCTATCTATCTATGAACAAGGTCAGCTAAAGTTTCTCAAAGGTTCCTTTTGAGGTTGTGTGAGCAGCCCCTGAGCTCCTCTAGTTTTGCCTTCTACCACATGTGTCATCTACCAGGATGTGGAAGTCCTGCTTGACCATCTGGCTTCCTTTGGAAGCATGGAGACATTCCAATCTTCAGTGATCCTCTCTTTAGCACAATGAACACTAGTTTACTCCTGTTCTCTAGGGTCCAACAATACCCTTGATTGAGAAGTGGAGTGACTCACTGGAGGTGCATAACCCTCTTAGAGGGTTCCTGACATGCTCTGGGTCTTTGATGATGTGGAGAGCAAGAGTGAATATTGGCTGTCCTCTTAGCTTTGTTATTTTTCTTAGCTTTGGTCTCCAAGCTCAGTTGTGGAATACCTAGAAGGTCAGTTACACCAGTCTTGAAATGGAAGTAATAGATCTTAATCTTTAGTATTATAATCCTTTTGTGGTATTGGGCACTTTGAAATACAAAGTAGGACCAAAGAACAATTACTCTTTCCATTAATCATGGTCAACATTAGTGTCTATTTGTCCTATAGGTGATGGCCTACCATCTTAACATACGGTTTAGGTTGTTTAATTTTAGGATAACAATTATGATGATGGTATTATACCAGTACTGTTAGGTTCTTTTTATTTTCTCCATAAAAATACATTTGAATTCCCATTTTAGTACAAAGTAACTCATCAATAATAGTTTACCTTTATCCAATTATGAAATAATAAATAATATAATTAAGTTTTTATCTAAATTTGCTATTTTAAAATAATGTATCTTCATGAGTAGAATATACTTATTTACAAATGCACTTCATAGGTTACAAATGCTCAATCTTTAATTATTAGAGTGATACTGCCTGCAGTGCATTGCCTTTAGGCATGTTAAACTAGTATAATACAAGTAAGACCAGCAGATCTCAGAAGCTGGTGTAGACCAGAGCAGCACGGGTACAGAGAGGTCCAGCCAGGGCCCCACCCTGACCCTGGTCGCCTGGGCCCACAGGCTGCAGTCAAAGACCCACCTGGAAAAGAGCTGCACAGGTGCACAAGGAACAGCCAGAGGCCTGCCCCGATACGATCAGTAAGTGTATGTGCAGACCTTAACCAGAAGCCTATGCAGACACTAGTAACTTGGGTGCACAGCCCCCAGCCAAAGGCCCTCCCAGACAATAGCTGTGTAGGAGGGCAGGCCCTAGCCAGAGGTATGCCTAGATATAATCCCAAGTGTGCACAAGCCCCAGCCAGGACCCCACCTGTACATCAGGACAGAGAAGGGATCCAGAGGGCCACAACTCTGAACCCAGGAATTGGAAGAGTGGTGAGCAGCAGAGAAAAGGCTGCTCAGTGGCTTGCTGAGAATTGAAGACCACTGGGTGAGCAAAAAGTTGCCTCAGCAAAGGCGGAGCAGGCTGCGTCTGCTGAAATGAAAAGACAGGTAAAGAAGTCTCAAAACCAGACTTCAAAAATCACCAAAGATAACTCCCAGGGGCAATGAGATGGAACAATCTGAAACTCAACCACCTGGACTCCCTGAACTGGCAACAAAACAGGATCTGGAAAAAATGAAATCAGAAATAATTTCTCAGATAACAGAGATTGTGTCCAGAGTGCAAGACATGATTAATAAATCTAGAGCAGACACAGATAAAAAAATAGAGGAGCTGAGAAACATGATGGAATCCCAACATAGGAAACAAATGGAAGCATAAAACAGATGCAAACAGACTTCCAGGACATTAAAAACTCCATTGAAAGATTACACAGCAGAATTAGCCAATGTGAGGACAGAATTTCAGATATAGAAGACAGGATTGCAATTAGTGACCAGGAAAAGAAAAATTTCTTAAAAATATAAAAGAACCAGGAGAAATCAATCCAGCAGCTGCTAGATGATGGAAAGAATAATATGACTGATTGCAGTCAATGAAGAAACAGGAGAGAGTACAAATAACATTAAAAAAAACCCAACTGTTCACAGAAGCAATGGCAGAAAACATCCCAAGAAGGGGAAAAGAAATTGACATACAGATAAGTGAGGCATATAGGACTCCAGCTAAGCTTGATCAAAAAAAAAAATCTACACCTAGGGTATATAATAGTTAAGATTCCAGAAACCCAGCAGAATAAGAAAATTCTACAAACAGTTAGAGAAAAGAAAAAAATCACATACAAAGGAAAGCTCATCAGAATCACACCAGATGTCTCAACGGAAACCCTCAAGGCAAGAAGAGCTTGGAGTGATGTATGTATTCCAAGCCCTAAAGGAAAACAGCCTCAAACCCAGAGTGATGTACCCTGCAAAACTATCTTTCAAAATTGATGGAGAAATAAGATGCTTTCATGACAAAGACCACCTGAGAAACTTCATGAATACCAAACCAGCACACCAAAAAATATTAAACAAACTCCTAGGAAAAGACAATGAGGATCACAACCCCAGGAAGCCCAGTAGAATGAATCCATCAGGTATGACAAGAAATTAAATGCAAAATGGGAGAATCAAACAGAAAGAAAAAGTCATGACAAGGATAAGTCAAAACATATCAGTTATAACCATCAATGTTAATGGTCTCAATTCACCAATCAAAAGACATAGACTGGCAGAATGGGTCAAGAAGCAAGATCCAACAATATGCTGAATACAGGAAATGCACTTATGTCAAAAACAAACTCATAGACTGAAAGTTAAAGGGTGGAAAACAATACTCCATGTGACAGGAACCTGAGAAAAAGCAGGAGTGACTATCCTCTTTGCAGATCAAGTGGATTTCAAACCAACACTGATTAAAAGAGACAAAAAAGGGCACTACATCCTTGTAAAGGGAACAATCCAAGAGGAAGAGATGGCAATCATAAATATATATGCACCAAATATCAGTGCACCCAACTATATAGAAGAAATACTAATGGACAGGAAAAATCAGATAAGCACTAATACTAGTAGTGGGGGAACTCAATACTCCACTGTCACAAATAGATAGATCTATGAGAAAGAAAATAAACAACAAAATACTAGAACTCAAACTCTTGAAAAAATGAACTTAACAGATGTTTTCAGAGTGTACCACCCCACAAAATTAGAATACACGTTCTTTTCAGCTCCACATGGATTGTTCTCCAAAATAGACCACATACTTGCTCTTAGCTCACGCTTAAGTAAGTGCAAAGGAATTGAAGTCATCCCCTGTATATTATCAGATCATAATGCAATGCAATTGGAGATGAATAGCAAAAGAAACCACAAAAATTTCACAACCACATGGAAATTGAACAACACACTTCTGAATAACCAATGGGTCACAGAGGAAATTAAAGAAGAAATCAGACAGTCTCTACAATTAAATGACAGTGTCAGTGCAACATATCAGAATCTATGGGACACAATGAAAGCAGTCTTACGAGGGAACTTCATAGCAGTGAATGCTCATATTAGGAAAACAGAGCGAGCTCAAATAAACAACCTGAGGCTGAACCTCAAACTTCTAGAAAAAGAAGAACAGGACAAACCCAAAACTCATACAAGGGAGGAAATTATAAAGATCAGAGAAGAAATCAATGCAATAAAGACTAAGAGAATGATACAAAAAATCAATGAAGCAAAAAGTTAGTTCTCCAAAATAATAAACAAATTTGACAAACCCTTAGCCAACCTTATTAAAAAAGGAAAGAAAAGGGCTGGGGATTTAGCTCAGCAGTGCCACCACCTTACTCACAAGCACAAAGTCCCAAGTTCAATCCCCTGTACCTAAACTCTAAAATAAAAAAGGAAAGAAAAGTCCCAAATCCATGATATTAAGAATGAAAAGGGTGAAATTACAACGAATCCAGAAGAAATCCAGAGGACCTTCAATACCTACTTCGAGAACCTATACACCAATGAGATGGAAAACACAGAAGAAATGGACAGATTCCTAAATATGTATGAATTACCAAAGTAGAATGAAGAAGACCTAAAAATTCTAAACAACCCAAAACGAAATTGAAAACTTAATTAAAAACTTACCAACTAAGAAAAGCCCAGGTCCTGATGGTTTCACTGCTGAATTCTATAAGACATTCAGAGAAGAACTATTGGCACTACTATTTAAACTCTTCAATGAAATTGAAAGGGAAGCAATACTCCTGAATTCATTCCTTGAAACAAGAATCACCTTGTTCCCCAAAGCAGAGACAGATCCAACAGGAAAAGACAACTATAGGCCAATCTCATTAATAAACATAGATGCAAAAATCCTTAATAAGATAGTGGCAAATAGAATGCAGAAGATCATACAACATGACCAAGTGGGATTCATCTCAGGGATACAGGGTTGGTTCAACATACACCAATCAATAAATATAATGCACTGTATTAATAGATCCAAGGGCAAAAACCATATGATCATCTCAATGGATGCAGAAAAAGCATTCCACAAAATCCAATATGTATTCGTAAAAAAAAACCGTACAAAAAATTGGAATAGATGGTCTCTACCTTAATCTGATAAAATCTATCTATGAAAAACCAACAGCCAATATCATACTAGATGGTCAAAACCTGAAATCCTTCACACTAAAATCAGGAACAAGACAAGGATGTCCACTATCACCGCTCCTGTTCAATATAGTCTTGGAGACATTAGCCACAGCAATTAGACAAGAGAAAGAAATAAAAGGAATAAAGATAGGAAATGAAGAAGTCAAATTGTCATTATTTGCAGA
>NW_004624882.1:2001279-2064834 GCF_000247695.1 Heterocephalus glaber | reverse complement strand
AAAAAAATAAGAACCAAGAGACTCATGTAATGGTACAAGATCCCAATGATGAATGTAACTGTATTTTATACTTGAAATGTACCAATAAAGTTAATGGGGGGAACAATAAATAAAAAAAATAAATAAATACACTTTCAACTTGGGATATTTTCAATTTACAATTAGTTGATTGGGAAGCAATCCCATTGTATGCTGGGGAGCATCTGCATAATAAAAGGTTTACAGTAAATTAAAGCAATAATGAATCTTCATAAATTTTTGATTTCAGTTGAAAAAATTATTTCAATTAAGCTACTCTATCTCCCAATTACTTATAATCGTGTACTTACTGCTGATATTTAAAGTAGAAAAATAAAATTATGGAAAAATTCTATTTGAGAAAGCTTTTGCAAAAGTAGGAATTGGTTGTCAGAAACTCCAACAATTATGAATCATTCTGGTAGAGTGCTTTTACCTATTTAGAATCAGCTAACTTACATAAGCTGGCTTTTAATAAGGTATTTAATTTGTTGATTTCAGTTATTGAATGTAAAACCTATTTGTGAGATTAATGATCACAATTAACCTTTAATGGACTTTTGACTTTTAAAATCAGTGTTGTTGCTAAAGTATCATTTTTTTCCAGCCGTTGAAGGAATCAACTCAGTTTCTCTTGAGTCAACATATAAATTAATTCCAATCATAAAATATTTTATTTAAATATCTGCAGTATTGTACAGGGGGCTTAATCTGGGGTTCATTAAAAAGCAGATATCCCCATATTTCTGTATTTTACTGAGTAGTAATATATTAAAAGGAATATTTTTGAGACTAATTATTTTGCAGATTTATGTTAGATTTTTAAAAACTCAGTATCTCAAACTAATACTATATACTCTCTTTACTTCATGAAAGAAATTACATGGAAGCAAAAAATTAATGTAGGTAACCACAGTATCAAGGAACCTGGAATCCTTTATATACAAGGCCCATAGGGATTTTATAGCTCTATCTATCTATTTATCTATCTATCCATCTAGAGAGAACATCTTATAGAAGTTGTTGTTTTTTTTCTCCAAAACATTAGATGCCTCCTCACTTAACCTGGATTTACAGATTATTATTCAAAAGCCCCTGCTGTAGTGAGGTAGGCTTCAGTAATGCATGGGCATAGTGGTGGAAGTGGGTGGGTCTCTTTAAAGTGTTAGCGAAATTTATTTATCTGTACATATTGATGCTTTTCTGGGAAGCTGCATCCTAACCTTCAGATGATCATTGTGTTCTTGATTCCAAAAGGGATAAGAATCTTTAGTAACAGTCTTTTTCATTTATTGACAGTGGTGAATCTCCTGCATTTCCTTATTGCTCCTGACTTTTAATAATTGACAAGAGCACTCAAAGGAAAGGAGTATTTATTTGATAATTTCTTAGAAACATTTCACTTAAAAGAAGTAAGATCAGGTGTTATTATTGTAAAATATAAAAGCCATGACTACGTTTCTGTAGGTGCCACTGAAGACACAGTTACTTAGTTTTCTTTCTGTGGTAGTGTGTTTTGGACTATTTGCCCCATGACTTCGATCATATCAATGCGCTTATGTTGTACCTCATTCAAGAAAAAGATTTAATATTCTTAAATACATTGTACAAAACAACATGATAATATGTAAAATAAGTGAAAAAAGCAAGTAAACAAGAAATATGGACCAAAAGGTGGCGTAAAGCCAGAAGTTAGTATGGAAAATGTGTCTCAAGCTACTTTTGCTAGACACACAACTCAGAATTGGATCCAGTCTTCCTGATAGTCAGTACAAAGGAGGAGATTACTGTAGTTGGGTTAGAAAGGAAAGAAAACAGGGCAGCCCAACTAACTGTGACCAGCAGAAGCCGGTCAGGACCAGGGAAAGTCACGCATTCTTCCACTCATACCTAGTGGCTCTGGATTGCTTTCAGAAATGTGGGGGAGCTCTTGGGACAGAGAAAAATGGTGAGCCTCTACCACCTCCTTCATGAGCATCAGGAATCTTTCATGCCCTTGACCTCACTTCATCTTCTGGATGGCTGCGGCCTTCTCTTTTTTTCCTCTCTATACATTTCTTGATCCCTGGTCTGTGGCAGGTTCTTTGCTGCTCACCGAGAACGTAGCATCGTGAGAAAGTTAGTCCCCAAGGAAGCAGATCACCTTCTGAGAAGTTAGCAAAACAACAAGCAGAGTGGACCATGAGATTCCCCAGTGTTCTGCCTTCAGAAGCACCTGCCTTGCTTGAGAGAGTGTGGGACATAGATTTACAAAGAAGAGTTTCTGGAAGGGCACTGGTCAGGCAGAAAGCATGAGCTAGGCTGTCCTCATCTATCCAAGATGAGAAGAAGTAGCTGCTTGCCATACATTTGACACTAGCATGGTGGTGCTCCCAGAAAGTAAGTCTGATATTGTGGAGACTCAACAATCATTGTTTGTTAATACTGAAAACCCACTTCCATCCCAACACACTGAAAGAGTGGGGAAATAAAACCAGACAACCTGCAGTTTGAATTTAGATGTATGAGACAATATGAAAGCCTTAACATTCGCCAAATTTAAAAAGACAATCTTGAATGGTAAGTTATATTTTAAAATATCAAACACTGAAATGTTAAACTTTCAGAAGTATGAAGGTTTTAAAATGTCAAAACTAGACATTTGAAAAATTCTGCAGATATAATTTCAAAGTGACAAAATTAAATAGAATATCTGAAAGGTACTTTTGTCAGGATGAAACAGTTTGAATTTGGTAGGTGATTGTTCATTGCTCTGGCATTTATTTTACGTTCTCGCTAAGGACCTGGGAGAGAGCAGCCCCATGTAATATGCGAGTTGGACTGACTGGCATTTTTGTAGTTCTCTTTAATAGGTTTGAATCCACCAAAGCTGAGATAGTGCTGCTTGCTTGAAACTCTGAATGTCTGAATTTTCTTTGATAAGCAACATCATGAGCCTCTCTGTCAACAAATAGTGGTATGTAAGATTGGACGGAACAGCTTTCCTCTTCTCTACACTTGTATGTGTCTCCTGTTTCCTTCCCCTGTGTAAGTGGGCAAATGCTTTCTTCCCTTTTGCCCCTGTTAACTTACTCATAGATCTGCTTACTGGCCAGTGATCAGCTTGATGTCCAGAGGAAAATCTCCACATATGGAGAGGATTATTTTAGTACCTTGGCTCTTTACTTCATATTTACTTGGCTAGAGGTATATCTGCAAAACTCCCCTTTTTCTTGTGTTTTGAAGTCGACTGGATACATTTTACTATACTTTTTTAAATGTAATAAAATAAGTACAGGTGCCTTCATGTTTTATTTGACTAGTATTTAATTAATTTTAGTCAAACAAATTATACTTTCTTAAATAATCAGACTCATTTTCAAAGGTAGTTAATTAAATTCTCTTAAATATTTTACAGTTCAATTATGCATTTAATATACTACAGTTTTCCTTTGAAGTGCTTCCAGTGACCTGATAGGACAACTCAATATGCAAACAGAGCTTTCCAAGCATTTAAAAGTACTCTTATAAATATAGTAAATTAAACTCACAAACCAAACAAGCTTTGCAAAATGTTTCTATTCTCTTTAAACATATCAATTTTCCTATTTCCCCTCAGTTTAATGTGAGAAGACTAATGTGTTAGAGTTTGTTAAATCACTTATATGACATTGATTGTTGATAAAATTAATGTAAAAATACTAATTCCATGAGTTTGTTATTTCAGTTGTTCACATAATTCTAAACATTGTGACATTTATCTTGTGGCAGAAACTTCTCATTCCTTTGCTACATCCATTTTCCATTCCTCAGTGATAAGTATTGGCAAAATTTTTCTGTAAAGGGCCAAATGGTAAATACTTCAGGCTTTGCAGGCTACATATAGTCTCTGTTTCATGTTTGCCTTTTTAAAAAAAAACTATCATTCAAATAATAAAATAAGACATTCTATAAACCCCCTGGCAGTACAAAACCAGTCAGTGGGCTAAATTTGGCCTATGAGCTATTGTTTGTTGACCCCTGTTTGAGAATTTAAAATTTTTCAATATTTTAGCTGGGCACATTTTCCAGACTCTCTTGTAGCTCAGTGGTCATGTGACTTATGAGCAACAAGGTGGAAGGAGACTGAGCTCCACAGCACTGAAGGACCCCATATCACTCTGACAACTTTGAGGGTAGTGTTGACATGCCAGCCTAGACTTTTATGTAAGAGAATAATGTGTGTCTTAAGTCACTATAACCTGCAACCCAATCTATTTCTTAACTAATTCACTTTCTAGGGGAGCAGACTTCATACTTTAGGGGAGCTCAGCTTAGTGAATCAAAAATTTATAACGACCATTGGCTGTTAGAATGAACTAGCTCTTTGGAGATTGCTTTCAATTTCTCCTTATTTTCGGGATAAAATCTTTTACTCTTCTCTCTGGTCTAAAGTGCTGAAGCTATTTTACTACATTTAAAAAGGTCTCTTATTGTTTGACAGAAAACCCAGAGACCTTATTTTGGTGTTGGGTTTCATATGTTGATCGTTTGAATGGTTTCTCCTAAGAAGGCAGAACTATTTGTGTGTGAGGACATAAGGAGCCTTGATTACTCTTGAGTAAATTGTGACCTGAAGCCGATAGAACATTGAGACTGCTCAACTCCTAACACTCTAGATTGAGTTTCTTTCATTATCTTCTTCCTGAAACCCAGTGCCCAGCTGGTACGGTACACTCACTGCTGCAGCTGCAGCTGCATTTCTTCCTTGGCCCTGTGTTTCTGAACCTTTGTTTTGATCCTTTGCTTTGATTTCCCAGATTCTAGATCTCTGGCTTATGTTTGTCAACCTTCTTCCTGAATGGAAACTACGCCCAAGTCTCTGTTTCATGATAAAGTCTCCTTTATAATGAAGTATGTGGCACATAGTAGAGACTTAATAAAAGCTAATTTTCTTGTTCCTGATGCTTTTGAAAACTAGAATAAGGTCATAAATTTTGGTGACATTTCTCATGGTTGGGCTTAAAAATAAAATTCTACAATATAAATGTATTTTGCCAGATTAAATTGATTCTTTCACACATAAAAGTTGAAAGATGGGTGGAAAACATTGAAAATGTATGGGAAATATTTTGTCATGGAAAAGTTGGAGCATATATTCCCCAAAGAAGCATTTTTCTCCTGTGTCTGCTTTACTAGAGTGGCCTCAATTTTTACTGTTGATCTCAAATGACTGGTGGACATTTAGTTATTTGTGTCTGATGAATGTTTTTATCAGGTAGGATTTTTGTTGGGTGAGTACTGACCTACTGAATACCTTGAAAAATGTCTTGCATCTCAATTTTAAGAGTGTGGACTTTACATATTGTTATGGCTTGTGTCTAGATGTCCCCCCCAAAGTCTCCTGCAGTCATGTGGGGAGGCTTTCACAGGTGGCTGGATCTAGAGTGTGTGGTGCTGGGATCAAGGGTGTGTGATTACTAAATCAGTCCACTGATTGGTTTGGCATAGTTCTGGCTAGGATTAAGGGTATGAGTGCTACTCTGCCCTACAGTGGTTAGAATATAAGGAATAGAAAGAGGGCTAATGTGCTCTCACCTACCTTCTTACCACGAACTATTTCTCCTCTGCGATGCCCCTTTGCCATGTCACGCTGCCTTGGAACCAGCCGACTGTGGACTGAAACCTCTACAAACTGTGAGCCAAAATAAACCTTTCCTCCTTTAACTTTGGGTGTCAGGTATTTTGTCTCAGCAATGAGAGAAATAGCTAAGACACATATTTAGGAAAGATTTCACATATTGCTTGATGCATGCAATCTTTGGAAGCTTTCCTTTGATCTGTGTAAAATGAGAAATGGTAAAAAACATGTATGGCTTAACCAAATTTTGCTAAGGTGTCATCTTGTATTATGAATCTAGAAATGTCTTAAGTGTTTGCCCTCAGTTATTAGGTTTCATCTGTTATCCTTACAAACTGCTTTACTGTTATATATTAAAGAGTGCATTTCTCTTGGGTTATTTATTTATTTATTTTGGTACCGGTGATCAAACTTGAGATCTTGCATTTGCAAGGCAGGCAGTGGAACCTCTGAGCTAAATCCCTGGCCCCTCTTGGTACATTTATTTGCCTTACCTCTGAGCCACTTCTTTTCTTAATATTGTTGAAAGTTGAGGTAGAAATATTTCTTGAGAATCTGAAGATGTTTTATTTAGGAATATTGAAATTTAAAGGAATATTGTAGCAATATTTAAATTTTATTTAAACTTTTCTATGATGTCATATCATATTAACAATGACTTGTTAAATTCTTTATCACCAAAGTAGAAGTAAATTAAAAATCAGAGCTCTTTAGCTATATGAATAGTGGAAGGTTACTTCCATATATTGTTTTCTTGGTGAACTATTTTTTCTTTTTTCTTGGTGAACTGTTGAAATAGCTCATTCCTCATTATTAGCCTTTAAAAATAATAAACTAACCTAAAAAGAATAAGCTTAATGAAGTGATATTATCTTGCCATTAAGTAAATATAATATTCTTCTTTCTAAACCTTGTATCTCACTGAATTTTAACTTTTACAAGGTCCCCAAATCCCAGAATAGGGAAACTTAATATTGAGTGTGTCATAGGGACTCTACTTACATATATTTTTATCTACTATGATTTAAATATATCCTGTTTTAGACCATATTAATACTTATCAATGATTCATGCAAAAAACACAACAAAAAATACAATTTATTGTTTGTAAGGAATCCAAAGAGTCAGGGCAAAGAATGATTTGGGAAAAAATAGGAGTGTAAAACACAAGTGACACTTTTGCTCATGTTTCCTTGAACCAGTGGCTCATTTTTATATGAATACCATTGGGTTTAATGTAGCAGCAGTAATGAATAGATGGAATATTAAGCATCCTTTTAAAGTCTTCTTTTAAACACAATATTAATTATATAAGAAAGTGTTCAATCAAACATGTTTAAATAAAAAACTGATAAGTATATAAATCTGTGATACATACTTTGTTATATATTTCCATCCTTTTGTAAAGCAATTATATAAAATATGTAAAGTAAGATATTTAGAATTTGTTACAGTATACATAAATTCATATATTATACATATCATTTTGCCTTTTGATATATGTGTACTTGTGTATATTACATAGGAAGGGAATTCCTACAACACTCTAAGTATAAAATTATAAAATTGTTGACATTCAGCCTTTTATTGACTCACAAAAGTGGTCATTTTCTGGGTTGTGAGGCTGCATGAGATTTTTTCTCAAAGTAGTTATGTTTCTTTTACTTTATTATCAAAGGTTTTTATGTAGTGCTTTTATTATCTTTAGAGGCAGGAAGAAGCCTGTTAAATGAAATCTTAAAGGTACTCTGCTTTCCTCCCCTATTTAGATTCTGCTTTCGGCCCAGCCTGGTTGGCTGTAGTAAAAGAATAAATCCAACTTTAGTTGTCAGGCACCAGTGCTCACGTTCTGCATAAGCAACCCTGACTCCTGCACTTCTTGCTCTTTGTATCCCACTTGTGGCAGAGTCCCTTCTTCTGCCATGCTTCTCATATGTATTTCCTATGTCTTTCTGTTACTACTCCCCTGATTAGCCACAATTAAAATAGTGCTAGTCATTTATACAGTGCTTGCTGTGTGCTGGGCACTGGTCTAAGCTCTTTTCACATCACTCGATCCTCACAGTGACCTAAGAGGTAGATAATATTATTATCTTCTATTGTAAGATGGATAACGGAACCGAGGCACAGTGGCTAGTGGATTTCCCAAGAAGTAATCTGGATCCACAGGCCATATGCTTATGTACGAAGCCATACTACTTTCTAGATGCCTTATTTTGCCTTCAAAGTGATCTCTGTTATTGGTAAAATAAGCAGGCACATTTCTGCTTCTGGGACTAACATCAGAGTTCTCCCTTTACCTAAAATAGGTCTCAAAAAATCATCCCACAGGCCAAGTCTATCCTCCCTACCTGTTTTTGTAAATAGAACCTTCTTGGTACACAGCCACACCATTCACTTGCATATTGTTTATGGCTACTTTCCTGGGACCACAGCAGAGTAGAATAGTTGTGATGGAGACCACAGGCCTGCAAAGTCTCAAATAGATACCATTTAGCCCTTTATAGAAAAAGTTTGCTGGCCTGGCCTAGATGGCAGTTTGTATATCTAGCTGTTCAAGTTTCTATAGCTGTGTAACCAATCACCCCAAATCTTACGGGTGTAACCCAGCCATTTCTCACACTCCTGCATGACATTTCTTCTCTGTAATGTCTGGTACGTGTGCTGAGAGGACTCACACAGTGAGAGTTTTGAGCAGCTGGGCTCCTCAAGCACCACGCCCTACCCTGGGTGGTCTCCCCACGTGGTCTCTTCTGGGTGGCAGCTCAGGCTGTAAGATCAGGAAGCCCAGTGTGTGTGTGTCCCCAGAGAGAGCCAGGCAAGTGAGTTTGCACCATTTATGAGTAGTCTTGGGAGGCATACATTGTTACTTCTGCATTCTGTGGGTCAAGAGGCAGCCTGGAAACTCCTCCCAGGTTCAAGCAGAAGGAATACCACCTCAAATGCAAGGATGTCAATGTCACATTAAAGAGGAGTAGGAAGGATGGAATGTATATCGGTGTGGCTGCCTTTGGAATATAAAATCTACCATGCCCATCCACCCATCTGTCTTCAACTCTAGGGATCTTATTACCTGCCAAGACCCTAACCAGGAAACTAACCGTGTCCTAGGCTAAAAAATATCCTTGCTTGTGCTACCTCATCTCTGAAATATTTGCTGATCTTCCTCCCTGAAAGGCACATTCATCTCACTGCTTCTCATCCTCTGTTAGTAGAGAACATCATATTTTCATTCTAAGCCCCAAGGATTACTCCCAGGCTCAAGCTTGACTCTTTTTATGTGGGTTATTATAGATGTATTTGTTTACTTGTATGTTTTTCTAAGTTAGAGTCAGATTTTATAATCTGTAAGTAGCTTCTTTTTCTCCCTGTACCTAAGCCAGGTCGCTACTCTGTCCTAGCTTTAAAAATCTTCACTACCCTTTTCTGGTGTATGCTGAAATTATAAGTCAAAAGATCCAAGTGGCAGTCTGGATTATGTGAAAATGAATGTAATACTGTGATAGGAGGTGCCCAGGACCAGGGGACTTGTCTTAAAGCAGAATTTATGACAGTATTTTACATACAGCTAAAAAAGTGAATGGATACTTTTTTTTTTTTTTACAAATCCCAGGCAGTGGAGTCCCTTTATTTTTTATGTAGTCCCTTTATTCTGACTCTCCTCTTTCCAGATGGAGTTTTTTTGTTATCTTGGGGAAGTAAATTTTTTCAGGGTTGCTTTGAGATTTACCTAAATAAAGGGAAATGGGAAAGAAAGAGATGTAGATTCAAAACACTACCTGATGTTCTTCAGTCCAAGCCTGCCAATAATAGTGGGGCAAAGAAAAATAAGCTTTCCTTAGAAATTTAAATGAATTCATTTCTTTAGAGAAATGTACGAAAGCAGGAAATACAATTTTGATGTTCCATCACATAGGTACTCGGATAAGAAGCCTGATATTCTTAATTGGCAAGCTATATTTCCATTACAGATCATCTCAGGAAATAATATTTTGCTTCTATCTTTTTTCCCTTTCTCATAAAATTTTCCACTTAAGTCAGCCTTTAGCATATTATGGCCTGCAGGCCTCTGCCTGTTTTTGTTAATGAAGTTTTATTGGAAGCTAGTCCTGCCCATTGGTTATGTGTCTATGACTGCTGTGATACTGTGGCATGGAGACTGAGTAGTTGTGAGAGAGATCACATGTTCTACAGAGAGACAATATTTACTCTCTGGACTTTTACAGAAAAAGTTTGCTGACCCAGAACATATGTTACCATTTAAACTAATTTTGAGATTCTTTCCATTTAATTGTCAGGTAATACAGTGAAGCACATGGCAAATTTCAGTAGGGTTATATTTAACTTTACACTGAATTATGTATTTAGTCAGTATAAAGGTGTCAGGAGAAACCACGCTACCTCTTAATTTTGGCACTTGTATGATTGGACTTGAGAAATAAACTTTCTAAAAAAGGACTTTGGTCATAAGTGCTCATTAACATCCTTAATTTTTTAGCATCTTAGAAGAATTAATGAGAAAAAATAAGAGGTCAAGACAAGAACTTACAAATCTATGTGATGAACTCCTTGAAAGAAGATTAATAACATCCTATTAATGTACAATGACTCTTGGTTTAAAAGAAATTTGTAAAAAGAATTCCAGTGACTTTCTAAAATGGGTACAGTAGTACAACTTCTTGGCAATAACAAAAAATATTAGAGAGATCTACAGGCTGTGATGACAGGAATCTCTAACCCACATGGGCCTATGCATGGTGGGAACTGGTGGCTATCCCTTATGAAGTGCTATGGAAAATAGGGTGAACTAGACTCCAAGAGGGTCAAACAACACAAAGTTGTCTTTGAATTTAGTTATGATAGGTTATAGCATCCATAATCAGGGTTTACAGATCTCTGCTGAATTTGTTTTTCTCCACTTTTAGCATAACCCACCATCCCCAAAATGGGAATAACAGAAGTAGAGCAGCTCTAAAAATAGCAAAAATGGTAGAGTTGACTTTAGTTGAAGGCTTTCAGGACTGATAATCATGACCATCAAAATTTCAAAACAGTTTAAGGAACCTAAGAGATGAGTTAGAACAGAGGTCTTAATGTTGCTCCAGGGTCTATGGAGCAACCATGGGGGCCACTGAAGCTAGAGATCTAGGAGGTATTTCATTATATGATCCCTCCCACCTTTCAAACATAGCTTTACTTTTGTTTTCTCTGGACGCTCTTACTCAGGGCATTTGCTTTATGATGGGTTTTTAGTAAAATATTTTGGAAGTATAGATTCTAAAGCCAACTCTTACAGATGAGGAAACTAAGCTACTGTAATTTAAATAACTTTACTTGGGTCATACATTGAATTACAGTAAAATGAGGATTAGAATCGAGGTCACCTATGACTCAGTCAAGAGGGTTTATTTTCTTTTATAATCCTATAGTGAGGAAAAACAGACTCTCATGCCTTACTCTACTGAGATAAAGTGAAAATGTTTGTTTATATTTTTGGTGCAATAAGAGTATAAGGATTCAGTTTGCTAGCTATTATGACTTTTGTTATTATATGCTAATAGATGTTGGAATCTAGGATGCATAAGAATCACCTGGAAAACTCATTTTAGAAACATTCACTTTCCCAGTAATCCTTTCTAGGAATTGTAGTATGGAATATCTGCATTTAAATATATGGAGTCTAAAGTGACCATGGAAGGGGAAGAGAGCTAAAAAATCACGCTTGATAAGTTTACTATTAAAACAACAAACATACCAAAATACAAACAACCATGAGTATGTACCTTAATGAATTCTTACAACTGGGCATATTCTATTTTAAATTTTTTTTTGTTTTGCGGTACTGGGGATCGAACTCAGGACCTTGAACTTGCAAGGCAGACGTGGTGCTACTGAGCTAAATCTCCAGCCCAACTGGGCATATTCTTGTAACCAGTATCTGTCTTGCTTTGTTCCCTGTGCCCTCCTCTCTTCTATATGGCATATTCCACTCTGGCATATGTTCCCATGTACCATGTTATGTCATGGCCTGAAGCCCTCACCAGAAGTGGCTGTGATCTTGAATGTTCCAGGTTGCACAACCATGAACCAAAACAAACCTTTTCCTTATAAATTACTCAGTCTCAGGTATTACATTATAACAACAGAAAACAAATTAAAAGAGTTTAATGTGAAGTTTAGCTGATCAATTAAAATAAAGACAGATTTATATGGCTTAATCACAAATATGAAATAATATCCTATGATTGTTAAAGAGAATAAAAATATATTAAAATATTTTGAATGATGTTAAGATGCAGAAATTCTGGATGACTGTCTTTTATTCTATATTATTTGCAATGTTGTCTATGAAGAGTGTATTAGCTTTCATTGCTGGAACCAAATATCCAGCACCCACAACTTTAAGGAGAAGTTTATTTTGGCTCATGGTTTCAGGGGATTCAGTCCATGGTTATGTGGCTCCAATGCAGAACCATCATGATGGAGGGCATGTCAGAATAAAGATAACTTAGTTTATGGTGGCCAGGGAGCAGAACAGGGGAATAGTGCCAGAGAGGAAGGGGCCCCAGACCAGATATAATACCCAAGGTCACACCTCTACGAGCCACACATGCACAACCTAAAGTATGCTTTACTAAGTACCTGGGTAGCTTCTAAGCCAATTATGTTGACACAATGAGCATATATTATGTTTTATATTAAAAATTAAATAAAAATTCAAAGTGTTCATTATGTACTTAGAACTACAAACTCTGCAAAGAAATACAATTCATATTATTTATATGCCTATGGAGAAGAAAACTAGACATCCTATGGGCAGTTAAATTTTAGCATAATAATTGAATTGCAGAACTCCAAAATATTTTAGCAGCTTCATTGTAACATATTTTTGCATGGCATAAGTTGCATCATTTAAGTGTACAGTTTGATATGTTTTAGTAAATTTATATGGTTGCACAGCCATCACCAGCATTCAGTTTTGCAGTAACTTCTGCCAACAAATTTTTATGCATATTTGTTTGCAATCAATATCTACTATAATCAGACACACCCAACCACCAATCTGCTTTCTAACCTTTAATTTTGTCTGGCTAGAAATTTCTTGTAAATAGTATTATGTAATCTTTTGTGTTTGACTTCTTTCACTTATTATATCATTCCTGGTGTTCAGTTGTGTTGTTTCACCTATCCATGGTTTGTTCCTTTTTATTAGTTAGAAGGATTCTATTATAGAGATATACCACGTTCTGTTTACTTATTTACCAGATATTGGACATTTAGGTTGTCTTCAGTGATTAGCTGTTATGAGTAAAGTTACTATATGTATGTGTGAACATACTCTGTTACATCTCTTGGGCAAATAACTTGAAATGCAAATGCTGGATCGTATGCTTAATCTTTTAAGAAACTGACAAATTGTTTCCTTTAGAAGCTGTGTCATTTTACATTTCCATCAACTGTACATGAGACTTCCAGTTTCTCCACGTTCTTGACAACACTTTTACTTAGCTGTCTTTTTTTATTATAACCATTCTAGTCGGTTATAATTGGTATTTCATTGTGGTTTAATTTGCATTTCCATGATGACTAGTGATAATGAACATATTTCCAAATGCTTATTTGCCAGGTACACATCTTCTGTGGTTAAGTGTCTTTTCAAATATTTAACCATTTTAAACTTGTTTATTTTGGAAAATATTTGAAAATATTACATACCTTTATGGTTTTGACAGAGCTCACTCCACACTGGCAGTATTGGCACTTTGAATCTCCTTGGTTTTATGGGCTGTGCTGTGTATTGTAGGATATTTAGCATCACCCCTGGCCTCTATCTAGTAGATGCCTGTAGCATACGCTCTGTCATGACAACCAGAAATGTCTTCAGATACTGTCAGGTGTTGCCTGGAAGACAAAGTCCCAAATTGAGAACCACTGGTTTAGCAAATTGATATGGATTCAAAAGAAATATAGATCAAAATTATGTAGTAAAAGTGGAACTTAACTTTGTTATTTTTAAATGAATAGAATTTAGGACAAAAAGAATTCAGGTGACACATTTCCTTTTTATGATTGCTTTTGCTGCTAAATCACTTGAAGTGCTAGAGATTTACAGTAATAATTATCTCCTGTTTTCCTACCTGTTTTTTCTTGTGTTTTCATCTGCTTTTCAGCCACAAGTGTCTATTGGTAAGCAGAACTGCATACACCTTTTGTGAGACAGTCAATTTGGCTCTGATTTTGTGCTTTTAAATCCAGTCTTGCAGTGTGCTGCACTGTAGTTTTTCTTTTTCTTGCTTTGAATTATTTTCCTATAATGAACATCTATGAATAATATTACTGGGATAAAGGATTAACTTTATTTTTTATAGATTTTATTATGTATCACTTCTTTGTTTTCTAAGTTTGTACCAGGTAGGAAATGTCCATTTCCAATTTGTATAAGCCCTGTTATACTAAAAATACTTTTTGAATAAACCATTTTTTCTCTACAGCTTCAGAAGCTGCTGTGCCAGTTTCTAAGCCTCTACAGTAATAGTCTAAGACTTCTCCTTTCTTAAAGCTCCTGTATGAAGAAAACCAACAATATGCTAAGTCAGAATTCCTCTGCAAAACAAAATCCCCATGACAGACTAAGATTTGAAGTATGGGATGATAAGAAATGAGTTTAAAAAGAGAAATCTACTTATGTGTGAAGTAAGGATGCTCTTTTATGCAATAAAGCCTCCTTAAGTAAACATTTGATGGAAGGAATAAAATCATACTTGCACATGAATCTTTTTTTATTAACATCAAGGTTGTGTATATAAGTGAGTACTAATGTACCCAAGGGAAGAGGAAGTAGAAGGAGAGATTATAGCAAATAAGATGAAGGGAGAACTGTTTTACCACTGATCATAAATTGATACAAAGTTGTTTAACCAAAACCAAAGATAAATGACCATCCTGATGATGTTTTACATAACAGAGTGAAGCTAGTACTTAATCAGTAAGCCCTCTCACTAAGGGTTCTGGGTGCTCTAAAAGCCTAATGCCCTTCAGACATAAATGCAGAGTGTTTCCTGACCTTTTTGATTTCCCCGGCTTAACTGAAAATGGAAGTGCAACAACAAAAATACAGACTTCAGATTGTGTTAGTTATTATTTTATACAGAGCTAAAACATTGTCATGGGTAGAATTTTTGGGGTAGTGTGATCAAAAGACATTTGGCCAAGGAATAGTCTCACTGTCCCTTTGAATGAGTTTTCTAGCAATTCATAGCATTTCACAAATGTGTCTCCTTGTATAAATGTAAACAGTGAGGCACAATATAACTAAATAAGTAAGAGAAATGACAAAAGGAGAATTAAATGAAGTTGAACCCAAGTGGTATGCACTGCTGGGGTTCAGAACATGTGGGGTGATGGGCCCATTGCACTGCTCCCTCCCATCAGCTGGCCTGAGTTAGAATGACATAACTACCTTGTAGGATTGTTGTGAGCATTAAGGGAAGAATTCCATGTCTGATGCAAGAACTGAAGAACTCAACAAGTTTTAGCTATTCTTATGGAGTAGGTTTGTTTGTTGTTGTTGTTTTTTAATCAGGAGAAGCTTCTGGGATGGAAGGAGATTCATTCTTAAGATAAATTTGTCTCAATGTCAAAATATCAGCCATATCAAGAAGAGGCACTTAGGAGACTATCGCTTGGATTTTTTTTTTCCAGTTTAGCCTCATAATCTGCATTTAGGTCTTAAATCCACATGTCAGGTTCCTAAACATAAATTTCATAACCTGCGAAGGTTCTGAGATTTTTTTCTCCTTACTTGGAAGCTAGGTAGGTAGCTTGCCATAGTTTCAAAGATCCTGGCAGAAAACATGATACCTATGCCAGAGACAAAATACATTACTCATGGCAAAGTAGTAGCCAGAATATCAGATTCCTGTCAATTTCCTGAACCCTAGTTGCCACAGGGCAACATGAAGAGACCCAGATGGATGCCCAGTATGAGTGGTTTCCATTACAGGAAAGAAATCTTGAGCCTAGAGAACCCAAATCTTTTATAATAAGCAGTAATCACATTTATTTATTGCTCCCAAGGGAGGCACTATCTCTATCTCCCTGTCCTGTAGGCAGACCTCCTTCTACTCGTGAAGGAGCCACTTACAGTTTAGAAGTCCATATACAAACATCTTTGCAAAACTAATCCAGAACAAAGGCAGTGAGAGCCTTTGCTTGAAGGATCTGTAAAAATGCAAGATACCTGTGCAGAACTGCCTTCTAACTATAACATCTGAAAGCTGTGTTTACATTTAGAAGATAAGGAAGTATGCAAAGAAACTGCTTTGATGTCCCATGTGTCAAAATGTAATATCAAAATGTAGAAAGTAGCTATGACACACTGGAGATTGCAAAGCACATGTGGCATTTCAAGGACAATGTGTACAGATAGATATCTGATGCACTGAGCTGGTGGTGATTCTGAAGGCAGTGGTTCCATGTGGGGGCATCAAAGGTACCTGGTGGCATATCAGTAGAGCCTGCTGGAAGCAGCTCCTTCGTGGTTGCTGGAGGCCCTGAGGAGGGACCCTACCTGCAGATGTGCAGGTAGGAGAAGGCTAAATGAGCAAACTGCAGAGACGCTTACAGGAGCTCTTTAAGAGCCTCTGGAGATACTCGTTGAAGATTTCTAGAAGTGACTGCAGGCAAGTCCATAAGGAAATGTTAGCTCCCTAATGGTTGGGACAGGGGAGCAGGATCTAAAAGAATAGATTCCATTGGGAATAGCTCGTGCTTCTCCTGAATTAAAAGACTATTTCTATGGATTGTAGGGGGGTGTGGGTATAAATGGGAATTTGGTAGTAAAAAGAAACCCTAACAAAGTCTTTGTAAATAGGGAGGGGTGGAGGGGTTGAAGGGAGGGCAGGGGAATGGGGAAAAAATAAGAACCAAGATGGATTATGTAAAGGTGCAAATTTCCAATGATGAGTGTCATTATATTGTACACCTTAAATGTACCAATACAATTAATTTTTTAAAAAGAAACCATAATGAAGAAGTGGCCAAACACAATCAAAGTGATCCACCTGTGTCCACTAATTTTCTATTTCTGACCCAGATATTCCATAATCTTAAATTTTTCATTGTGATATTCCCAAAGATTGCTTTGAGGAATCTCAGCATGTACTTCCAGATATTCTACAAAAGAGAAAACTTTGGTCAAATATGTTTTGAAAATGCTATCATAACATCTCTTTGGGAATTTATACTTCAATATCATTAAGGACTCTTGGTTATCCTGTCCTGTAGGATGCTCTTGTACTTGGTTTAAACCAGTCTTTCCTAAACTAACCTGATCACAGAATCCATTTTTGTATAAATAACTCGTGAAAGTCTCATGGAACTATATTTTGGAGAACTCATTGTAAGAATTATTTTTTCTTTTTTGATGGTACTGAGCATTGAACTCAGGAGCTCACACATGATAGGCAAGTGCTCTGCCACTGAGCCACACCTCCAGCCCTCTTTTAAATTTTATTTTTGAGATCCTCCTGTGTCAGGCTCCTGAACAGCTGGGATTGCATGCATGTTCCACCATGCTTGGCTAGATAATGTTTTATGGTAATATTATAATATCACTGTCACAGTTGAAATGCTAATAAATAATAAAAGAGTTTTTCAGACATTTTTAAAAGCTTTTTAATAATACCCATTGTTTTACTTGTTGCTTATTTCCAAGGCAAATTAGAAACTCAACATTTTTCAATCATGTTACTGCACTGCATTCACTAGTAAAAGGATCTAGCCTAGCAAACATGATCTAAAATTTTGTATATTTATATTAGTAGCTAATCTGAACTTTTAATAAGCCATAGTTACCATGCTGACTTAATAAGATTCTGGTGAAGGTTAAACTTGCTTAAAGCTTGAGTACTACACTGTGCTTATTGAAGTTAGATTTCCAGTTTGTAACAGGCTTATAGAATATTAAAAACTTACAAACATCCATTTGTGAAGTTCTTGAGTGTGTAAAATGTAAGGGTGGTGACTACTGGCTAACGATGTCTTTTCCTTGGGTCCATGTGGGATTATTTTTTCTTTGTTGCTAGGTAAAAGATTAAGACTGTAGTTAAGAATTCAATAACCATGTTGGTTTTCAGCTTTAGAAAGGTATATCAATTGGAGGATTTATTGATTGCTTTTCATTATGTTAAATAGAAGATAAATTAGTGTTTTAGCTGTTATTTGCACAAATCTTATATCAAATTTTATACATGAAAGCTACTCTTTTTGAAGTTATCTAAAAAAAAAACGAGTGAGATATGACCAAGTTGGTGGAATTGATAGGAGGTATTCTAGCAGGAATGATCACATTTATTTAGAGTGAATTTTGTGATAAATTTCACAGTGGCTAAAACTGTGATATAGGCAAAGATCGTTTGTTCATCTTCAGTAAGGTCTTGTCTTTCCCTGCGGTGTTTCATCATGCATTCACTTCAGGGAGAGGAGGAACATTTGTGTTTCGGCACTGGAGCCACTATGGGAATTTACTTTGTGTAGAAGATTCACATTTCTTCTTTTACAAAGAGGAATATATTTAGGTCATAAGATGTTAGGCACATGAAATAAAATGCCAGCTGTGAAGGACCCAGTAGAGTGCCTGGCATATAACACAAGCCCCTTTGTTTTCATTTCTTATTTTTCCATCCCTTCTTTTCTCCACATTTAAAATCCTTCCCTCTGCTGCCCCTTAACTGAGTTCCACGTGGTTCTCCTCCAGTTTTTCACTACTCCATATTTTTCCTTCTTCCTGAGTTGGCACTTCCTACTTTGCACTGCTCTGTTCTCAGCTTCATTTTCACTCTCTCTCTCTCTCTCTCCATTGGCCTTTTTCCCAGGCTTCAATCATAAGTTGAGCTAACTCACTCTGACAAGGACTTGGTTCAGCTCTCTTTCTCCCTGGTACTACAGACATTGTTCTCTCATTTACATCTACACCCAAATCTTAGAACATGTTGTCTGTGCTAGTTTCTTCCATTTTGTTCACTCTTTATTCCATACTTAATCCTCGCCATTTGCCTACAGCCTTTCTACCATAGCACTTTTCTTGATTGATACCAAGCAACCATTTTGCAAAATGCATTGACCTCCCTCCACTGTCGTTTTTTCTTAGACCTTTCTGCTTTCCTCCCCACTTTTGCGTTCCACTATGTGTCTTGTAAGTCCTCTTGCTCCCTTTCTGACAACTGTAGGATCTTCCTTGCCTTATTCCTCTTGCTGTCACCTGTTTATCCAAAGGTTATCCTTGGTCCACTGGTTCTGTACCATACACTGCAATTCAGTAGGATTAAATTATATTGGCAGATGAATCTAACCAGCTGTTTTCCTCTATGTTCACATCATTATCACTTGAGAAGTATCCCACGGGGAAGCCATCTTTTCCAGCCAGATTGGAGGTCTGTTGTTCCAGCACCAACGTTACCCTCATGACTTCCAAGCCTTCAAAAATGACCATCCCAGTCCTCATGCACATAAAATGCATCAGGAACTGAACAGTAGCAAATTGAGATCACATTGATTCAGACTGCATTTACATATATGCACAGGAGATGTGACAATATTGTCACAAGATAGCCATCTTGCTTTTGAACAAGCTGATTAAGGTCAGTCTCCTCCTTGTGGAAGGATAAAATGTTTTAGTGCTTGGAAAGTGGTTAGCACATGGCATGGCTGTTCACCTCTTTTTCTTTCTGTGCTCCAACAAGGCATCTGTGAACATCAGGCCAGTCTCAGGCTTACCCACAAGGCCCCTTGTGGCCCACCTTCTAAACATCTAAGCCCTTAAAATTAGAGGTGAAGTGATCAGATTAGCACTTGCCAGATACTCACTTGCATAGATTCACTTGGGTGGGGTTTAAGAACTAGATTTCCCAGAGTTACACAGATTTGTTAGATAAGGCGGGGGGGGGGGGGATCAAAGGATCAAGGAGGGATCACTTCTATTCTGTGTTTTTGAAGCTTCCTACAGTCTAGTTAGTTGATTCTATGTGCAGCCGATCTTTTCACCATGACCTGGAACCAACTGATGAGATTTTCAGATTTGACACTCCAGTACTTCCCCCCATATGAGCCTGTTGTCCTAGTTTCTAGTTCTTTTTCTTTTTCTTTTTTTTCAGCACTGGAGATTGAACACAAGGGTGCCCTTCAACTGAGCTATCTCCCCAGACTTCCCCTTACTTTTCTTTCTAGATAGGGTCTTCCTAAATTGCTCAGACTGCCCTTGAATTTTCAATCCTTTTGGCCCAGCTTCCTGAGTCATTTATACGCATTTGTGACCATGCTAGCTCATTTCTAGTTCTTGAATAGAGAAGAGAAGCAATGGTAAGACGAGTAGGGAGGGTAGGTTGAGGGGTAGAGAATCTTTATCATGGAAAATCTGAGTACAAACATTTGTGCATTCTGATGAGTATCTCCATACTTCTTACCTATTTAAAAATTAGTTCTTGAGTGTTCTGTGAGTGGGATAATAGTCCTTTTGGGTACTTTGGATAATGAAAAGGGCTTATTAATAATGACTCAGAGACCAACAACCAACATAAACTGGGACTGTCCCAAACAAGTTCTGGTAGCCCATTTTTACTTTCCAAATACAGTTCATAAGCCTAAATTCTATGCAGCTTTATCCATTTCTAAAGTATAAATGCTTTAAGCACTAACATTCTAATTCTCCCTCTCTATACTCTTGTTTCCTGCTCACAAATCCAATTTTCTGAGGTTATTAAATGCTAGGTGGAGACTGTTTGAAACAATTGACATGAAAGTTTGATTCTCCTCAGAAGCATTTTTAATTCAAACATGAGGTACCTTAACCCAAAGGAATCTCAAAATGATACATTTGTAAGGTGGGCAGGGTTAACAAAGAAAAATACAGGGTATTAAGTTAATTTTGAATTTTAGTTGAACAATGAATATTTTTCTTTTTATTATAAGTACATTCCATGCAATATTTGGGACAGAATTATGCTAAAATTATTCATTGTTTATCTGAAATCCAGATTAAATGAGAATTCTATATTTTGTCTGGTAATCTATGTATTTGGGGAGCTAAGTTTAAATCAAGAACTTTCTCAAACTACAGAATTTTTTGGTCATACTGGAGATCACAAATAGTGTTTCATGCATGCCAGGGAAGCACTCTACCAGTAAGCTACACTCCTAGCCCTTTTTATTTTATTTTGAGACAGGGTCTCTTCAATTTATCTAGGCTGGCCCTGAACTTGTGTTCCTCCTGCTTCAGCCTCCTCAGCTGCTGGGACCAAGAGCATTATGTCTTACTTTTTTGTACTGCTGGCCCTCACCACAGGAAATTGCTTTCTTTTGTTCCTTTAAAAGCATTCATTAATCCTACACAAAGGTCATCCTGATGAGTGAGAACACAGCTAAGTGCAGGTGCCAGAAGCAGCGGGATTTTACTGATGCTTGAATAGAAGGGACTCTGGCTGCAGAGCCTGGAGGAGCAAATGGAGATCAAGAAATTTGGAAATGGAGGCAAAAAATTGGGGCCTTGTCATCAAGGCAGGGAAACTTGTTGAAAGCAGGACTTGGGCTATATTCATTTTGTCTTCCCACAGGTCTTAAAATAGTTTTTGCGTGAAGGAATGGTTCCACTATTTGGTGAATTAAATTACCTCTTCCAAGAGGCTACCTTCTGTTTTTTCCTTCCACAGAATGCATTAGGGAATGAAATACTTGACCAATTTGTTTCTTAGCTTGATGCTTGTACACCATGTGCTTCCCTTGTGTAAGTTTGTAAATTATGCCATGGGGTTCAGGGCAGGAACCATCGTGAACAGGAACAGACAGCAGACCTTGCAGCCACCTGAGCCAAGCAGAGGGCTTCTCTGGAACATTAGTAGAGTGGAAGGAAGTGTGGTTGTATGTGTGAATGTGTATCAACCAGTCAAGCTCTGCAGCGGGTCTCCCTCTAATGTTATACTTTAATGTAATAGAAATGATTTTATATCATGGCAGAGTAGAAGTGTGTGTGTTTGTGTGTTGTGACAGTGACAGAGAGTAAGCATGAGAGCTGCGCTGTTGAGATTTTACAGTAAAAACCTTCCATTAGAGCCTCCAAAGTAGAGATTCATTAAAAAATGAACCAAAGTCAATCATAAAGGTGTGAAATGAGCCGGTGGTGATGAGCTGTCCTGCAGCAGGTGGGCAAGCATTGGTGGCTGGGGTAGAGTGGTGCACAGACAAATACCACTGCAGAATGATTATGCTGAGAGGCACTCTTGGGCGTCTCCTACTGCACTTTGTGACAAATTTGGTTTTCAGCCTCCTGGACTGATGCCAGCCACCTCCTGGGGTGTTGAGAAATATCCAAAACAAAATTTAAGTAAATTCATTTTCATTTAAAATGCATTTATATTCTATATAACACTTTTAGGAGTAACAGGACTGGGTGTTAAAAATCAGGGAAAGCAATGGAGCAGCAATGTTACAAATCGCAATGCTGGAGAAAAAACACTCTAAAGACTGGATAAGGGATTGGACACTGCTGGGAGGAGATAGAAACAGGCAGGGTAAACAGCCTCTACATTCAGCTTTCATCAAACTCTCGGGAATTCATGCCTCTTCTCAAATTGTTATCAGCAGAATGACTGCTTGTGTGTAGCTCATTTTGAGCGTTTGTTTCTTTGCTTGCTTATGATTCATTCATTCCTTCCTTCCATGTTCATTTTATGTACCAACTCTGTGCCTTACTAATGAGCCTTACTAACAAACATCATGGGTTTGCTATGGGTTCTTTTACCACTACCATATTGCTGTCCTGTCTTCAAATTTTGTCCTGGCCTGCACTGGGAACTGGGGGAGGGGACATGGTGTCAGCAAGTACAATTGAGTGAGCTCATCACAAAGCAACCATTGAGAGCCCAGGTGTGTGGGCCATGGCTCGTCCATTCTGGGGAAAACAGGGACAAGAGCAGCTTTGAGTATGAGATAATATACACTGACCTCAAGGACAAATTGGAGAAGAGAAAAGTGGAAATAATCTTACTTTTTGCAAACCTAAATTCATTGTAGTTAATAGTGGTTCATGCCTTTCTTATCAGAAAAGAAGCCTTCCAGACTATGTGATCGTACCACTAATGAATTGGGACCAGCATTATTGAAGATTTGGGTAATTATTTTTCTTCCTGAAATATAAGTAGATTTTGAGTTGACCATCAGGTAATAACTAAGATGCTTTTTTAAAATATGAAAATTCATGCTTCTTCAATATTAGAAATAATTTGTAACAGTTAGGCGTAATTGTAAACTCAACTAGAAGAGACTCCTGGAGAGGTGATTGAATCATGGGTGTGCTATGCTCATCAATGGGTTAATCCATTGAACTGAGTGTGCTGTTAGGAAGTGGAGCCTGGTTAGAGGTCATTCACTGGGGACCTTTGGGGAATATATCTCTTGCTGGTGCACTTTTCCTGTGATCTGCTTCCAGATACCATGAGGTAAGCAATATTCTTCTACCAGGTCCTTCTACTATGATGTTTCTACTTTGGAGCCAACCAGCCACGGACTGAGACCTCTGAAACTGTGAGCCAAAAATAAACCTCACCTCCTTTAAGTTGTCGGTGTGGCGTACTTTATTTCCAGCAATGGGAAAGCTGACCAATATGAAATTTAAAAATTAGTTTTTTTGCATGTATAACTAATGATATTAATGGTACTATTAAGCTGCTTTAGAAGAGTAACCATCAGTAGTTATGGAAGTAACTGTAAATTACAGGGCAATGCTTACATTGTAGTATGTTATTTTATGTCCAGTATTCAATATTGTGCTTTTTATCTTATACCTTTATCAAGAGCCATTTCTCAATATCTATCTTTGAAAGTTTGAGGAGTCATAGAAAAATATTACAGCTTTTTGTCATGTTCAAGTGCCAATCCCAGGTAACTATACATCTCTGAACCTAAATATTTTTACTAGTAATGGGAATAATAGCACTGACACTGTAGGACTGTTTTGAAGCTCAATGACATACATGTAGTTTATGACACATGGCAAGAGTTGAATAACTGCCAATCAGGTCCCCACCACCTTCCCCTTTAACCTCTCATCCTTTACCTGTTCCTGCTCCAGAAACCCAAGTGCATCCCCAGAAAGACATAGCCTATAAGCCACAACTGTCAGGTTATCTATGGCTTTAGAGTCATGATGTTTGTAGTAAAAAGAGTGTTTAGCTAGGACTGAGACATCTTGTGTTTTTAACAACTTTGATATTCATGAACTGGGGGAGCCATTTGGCCCCTCTGAATTTCCACTTCCTCACCTGTAAAACAGATATTTTCAAACAATGGAGTATTAATCTCAGACTCCAAAACAGTACATGAGGAAAGACTTTGAAAAATGTCAAGCAGCATACCAAGTAAGATTTGCCCAACAGTTTTATTGACCACATAATATCTATTAGCTACTATTCTCAAATCCAAGGATGGAATTAACATTCTAGGGGGAAGTGATCCATATAAAATTAAAAGTTCTTAACTTGGCAAGCTGAGGCAAGATGGTTGTGAGTTCCAGGCTAGCCTGGACTATGTAGCACAAACTTCCTCTTCCCCCCTAAAAAGCTTTTTAAATGTAGAAATTTAGTTTTGTTCATCTTATTATCATTACCGCTTTCATGGTAAATTGGCATATAGGCTTCTATGTTTAATAAAAAAGGTAAATTAGTTTAAAGGAAAAATAAGAGAATTTATATGCTTTTGATGATTGTGTTGTCAAATACTGAGGGAGAGTCTTATAGTAATAATTACCTCCAAATTAAATGTGTACCAGGATTCTGATCAGAAAGAATGCTTGACAACAAGTTTAAATATAAATTAGAAATATGACAGAAATCTGAAGGCCAATGGGTGGAGCAAGCCCAATGTCCTGTCATGTTCATGACTTAAAAAATACCATTGGATTCTGTGACCCTGAAGTAACATTGCAATATCGATGAATGTTAATGTCTCTCGGAAATTAGAACATGGATTGATCTACACAAGTCATTTTATTGAATCGGATAATTTTTGCTCCTGGAGGAAATATAGCCACGTTTGGAAATGCTTTTTAATTGTCACAGCTGTTGAGAAGTTTGCTCCTGGCATCTGGAGGATAAAGGATAGGGCCTTGGCTAAAGCTCACACAGTACCTAGGACAGTCCCACCACAAAGGACGATCTGGCCCCAAATATTAAAAGTGCTAGGGTTGAGAAATCCTGACCTACACAGTGGAAGAACAAAAGTTTACATTTATTTCTTAATATTGAAATTATAAAAACTATTTTTGAAAGTATGTCTTTACTGTTTATGTGTTATCATTATAATCATTACTATTATTACTACTAGTAGCGCTACTATTAGTAGTATTGATACTAAAGATCAAACTCAGGAGTCCTCTATGGCTAAGGTACTTCTTCTCCTTAGCATTTTTTATTTTTTATATTGAGACAGGGTCTTGCTAAATTACCAAATACCCAGGCTGGCCTTGATTTTGGGATCTGCCCACCTCAGCTTCCAAGTAGCTCGGTTTACGGGCATATGCCACTGCACCTGGCTGTTTTTACATTTAAGAAATACGTAGTTGTATTCTTTTTACAATGTATATACAACCAAGCATAGCAAATGTCCCTTTTTGTCTGTACTTGTTTTCCAACTGTATCAGAAAAGAGATGATTTAGAATGTTCAGTTGTGCTTCATTTATCCTGATCATGAATGAAAAACTCTGTCAGAGAAGGATCATCTTGTAGTATATTTCATGTTGGCAATCAGACTTTGTGGGTTTTAGCAATGCTCTTTGCATTTTGAATAAATATCTTCCAAGTTCATTGGGAAGAAGGCTCATTAAAATACTTCCAATTAAATTCCATCTCAAGTTTTTATGCCAACATGTTCAACTTAATTCTGTATCATATGACTTTCATGTTTGACCACACATTCAGAAAAAGTATATTTAGAGATTAAGGCTTTCTGGAAAATTCTCCATTAATTTATTTTTGACTACTTCTTTGTCTTTCATATTTGCTCCAAAGATTTTTATCTACCCAAATCAAGTTCATTTTTAGCCATCTTTATACTTTGAAGGGATTGGTAAGGGCTTACTGTAGTCCTTAGAATGTTATTCCTAAATATATGCAGCAGTGATTTAAAAGATGAGGCCACTACTATTAGGTAAATAGTACAACAAAAGTAGACCAACTACAGTCAGGGGTCTATTTTTGTAAATAAAGTGTGTTGGATCACAGTCCTAGGAACTCACTCTCTGCATTGCCTGTGGTTGCTTTGGTGCCTCAGCTGTTGGGGCAGGACTGTATGGCAACAGGATGGTATGGCCAGCAAAGCCAAATACTTTTCTGGAGCTTTACCAAAAAAGTTTTGTCATTCTCAACAGAACCTGGCGGAACCTGATTCCACCTTTAAAAATATGATGTATAATCTACTCTAACAGTTGGTAACTGTTTTGTAAAACACATTAAACATCAATATTATCTCTTACAATATAATTATTTGATCACAATATATTTATATTTTAACGTGTCAAATTAGTTTTATATCTCTCAAATATAAAGTTTACATTTTGAAAAATTCAATAGAGTAAAATGTCATTAAAGTTCTCAAAGCTGAGTCCTTGAAAAAATTATTAATGGTCAGATAATATTATTTAATAAACTTAAAATAGACTATAAAATTTGTAATAATTCTTTCTACAGACTTTTACTGCCCTTAAAATTTTTCTTTTAAAATACCAATGCAGTTATAAAATCTGTAAAATCAGAAATGTTAATAACAGCTTCTGTTTGGAGCATTCTTTAGATAGTGAAATAATAAAGCTTTAGAAAAGTATTTGCTCAATTACAAAACTGGTGTCTTTTGTGGGTCCATCTGCAGATGAGAAAATGACTTATTTGTATGTATCATTGTATATGAATTATCTGTGTATTATCGGTCCATCATATTAAATGGAAGTTGAAGGCATTTCCCAGAATGAAATTGTACCTTCTTTCTTTAAGACATCATCACTTCTATTCTCAGATATCTATTATTAAGAAATCCATTACTGGAAAGATTTGTCCCCTATCCACTTAGGGAGTTAGCCCGTGTATCCTTGGCAAAGATTTAAAAGGGAAGTGGGTAGGGGGCTGGATATGGAAAGTCTACTTGGTTAAAAATTGTAAATAGGTCTTTAATATCAGGGAAATCTTGATACTGAAGCTGTTACAAGGACTCAGAGGGTAGTGCTAGTATTTTTCCAAGGAAGCACTTCATTTCTGAAATAGTTTGTAATGGAATCTGTTCTTTCATGATTATGCAGTTAGTTTTGTATCAGCCAGGTATTCTAACTTCTCTAACAAGCTGTGAGATCTAACACAGTAAAAACAATTTCTTACTCATGTTACTGTTTAGTGGGCATTGGGGGGAGCGAAGAATTTCTTTTCCATACAGTTGTACAGAAACTCATGGCTATGACATTCTAGGGGGTGGCAAGATCTGTCCTGTGCGGTAAATAAACATGGCGCTTTAGTCAGTGTGGGCTGCAGAAACAGATCATTGCAGAGTGACTTATCAACAAGAGAATTTTTTTTTTCTCACAGTGCTAGGACTTGAGTGATCTAAGATCAAAGTGTAGCATTTGGTATCTGGTGAGGGCTGCTTCCTGGCTCATAGATGGTGTTTTCGCACTGCTGTCACCTGGTGGAAGGGGTAAGGGTGCTCACTGGGGTCTCTTTTACAAAGACACAGACCCCATTTGTGAGAGTTCCACTCTCAAGACCCGATCATGTTTGTAAAAGCCTCACCTCCTAATATCATCGCTTTGGGGGATAGCATTGCAACATACGAATGTTTTGGTGGGGTCCAAACATTTAGGCAGTAAGACTTTTTTTTTTACATAATATACAGGAAACAGGGAGATAGACTTTGTGGAGGTGGGAAGGGAATCTGAAGATGGGGGAGATGAGAGGTAGGAGTGCATTTATTATGCACCACAAACATATACTAATGAAAAAGTGAGAAAAAAGAAAAATATCAGTAATATTTTGTGGCACATGAAAATTACATGCAATTCAAATTTTGTATCCATCACCCAAAGTTTTATTGGAACATAGCAATGTTTTCTTATTGGCTGCATTTGTGCTAGAATAGCACAGAGGAGCAATCATGGCAGACAACAGGTATGTAGCCTAAAAGCCTACATATTTTCGGTCTGTCCCTTGAAGAAAAAGTTTGTAGGGGTTTGAAATTGATGCATCTCTCCAGCGGGTTTGAGAGCAAGGCTAATTGATGACTTGGTTTACACCACTGGCCAGAACTCAAACTTGTATGTATTGGCAGTACCTGCCAGGGAGGCTGGTAAGTGCAGTCCAGCAATGGGCTGTGGATGAGAGGACACAGATACTAGAGGACAACACTCAGGCCATTTTTTTTCTTTTTTTGGTACCAGGGATTGAATGAGGGTCCTTGCGCTTGCGCAGCAGGCAGTGAAACCACTGAGCTAAATCCCTGGTCCTCTCAGGCCATTTTTAGGAGAAATTTATTTGTGTGTACTCACTATTGATCCCTACCTTCAACCATGACTTCATCTGATCTTTAGTTCTTCTTCTGATCTTTAGTAAATGCATGAATTCTTTTATTCTCCCTCCCCACTCTGTCATTATTTCAGCTCACCACACTTTATTTCCTCAATGTGTACAATTACAAAATGAATGACAACATGTTTGTTTTTTTTTTTGGTTCTTAGCATTTTTTTTTAAGATCAAGGTAAGCAATGTGATGGAAACAGCAGGGGTGTCCAATAATTCAGTTGAGTTTGACAGGCTTATTTGTGTATTTATTGGGCTAGTCATGCAATAGGTGTTTGAAATATTGATCAAAGCTATGTTTTCTTTTTCTGTATCCTATTGTCTTTCTTTTTGGTCTGTTTGCACCGGCTGATTTTTGTGAGTTATTGTCAAATGGGCACCTTCCCAAAGAGTAATGTTTCACTGGAGTATAAATTTCATGTGAATGTAGAAACTCCTATAAATTCAAAGATTGTGATCAACCAGGCTTTTCTTTCAAGACAGGAGAAAGCGACAAATAATAGGAATACAGAAATCAGATATTTTCATATTACTAAAGGGAGGCCCTTCATAATAAAACCCAGTAGGATACTTCATTTTGTTTGGGTTCCTGTACGTTTCTCAGGAATAGCTGGACATTAGTACTAATTTTTAAAAATCTGCCAACAAGAGAAATTACAAATATTTATTTGCCCACCAAAGGCACAGTACAAAAGTAGTGTTTGACCTATTGCATTCTGGAGATTTATCTGTTTTGGCCTCAAATTGCAGCAGATCTTGTCCAAGTGTGTCACTCATGCCATCAACATTGAGTCCACAAGAGTTCTTGGATGGCCATGGAAAAGTCATGATTACAAAGTGGGAGGTAGAGAACTGGAAAGTGTACCTTGTCTGTAATTTACAACTTCCTATCAAAGTGAACTGCCCAACCTCAATCTTGGAGATTTTATGGTGAAATCATACTTTCAACTTTCACATCTGTCCACTGCCATCATGGACAACCTGGCTCCTGACTGGCAGTGCTGCTCTGTTGAGTGTCAGACCTCTGGAGGTGAACTCAGAATCCCTTGAAAAGGGGCTACCGGGTATAGAACAATAAAAGGAAGAGATTACCCAGACTTTTGTGCATTTGATGGCCTCTTTGCATATCAATCCATTTCTTTTAACCTTTGAGAAGGTTATCCATGTACATTAAACCTAGTGCTTGACTTCAGGATTGTAACTGAGCTTTAATGTGAATCTGTCTGTATTTGAAGGGAGTTATTATTTTTCTATCTTAGGTCAATCAATCCCCTGACTGCCTAGAAAGGGAGACAGTGAGGACTAAAGAAAAGAAAGACAATAGAGACTTGCGTAGTTTCAAAGTATATGGGGGCCGGGAGGTCAGTGCTTCAGAGCGGGCAAAGACGAAGACACTCCAAATTTGCCATTATTAATTGGGTTCATAGGGAGTGTCAGATGTCTCAGAGGGTGGCAGTAATCCTATGACTATGAGGATCTTATGCTGATGAGGATCTTAGGTCTTATGTTGATTAGGATGGTGAGATGAGCAAAATGTTCTTACAATAGTAGGTGGGATGAGTTAAGCTAATAGGAATTTGCCCCTTCCCAGGTGAAACTTTACTCTTTTTGGAATACTACTGATAGGTCTCCCACCACCTCAGCAGCTATTAAGTACAGTAGCTGCCCTCTTCCTATGGTGCCTTGCCCCCTCCCCTGTGTGACGTCATGCCAGGATGGTTGCTCCCACCAAAGAACAAACCCTTCTTCCCAGCATGCCCCTGTTCCCGCCTAGAAAGTAACCTAATACTCGCTCACCTCCTACCACCTAGTGACATCACGGGCTCCTCCATTCCCTAGTCACTACCTCACTCAACCCTGCCTCAGCCCCTACAAACCCCACCCCAGTCTCTATAAAAGACTCTCCCTGCCCCGGCCATATTGCTTTTGTCTCTCCTTTGTTCAGAGACAGTCCGGCAGATCTATTCCCCTAATAAAGGCTTGTTGTGGCCTGGTCTGGTCTTGGTTTTTGGACCTTTTACCTGACAACTACTAGGTTCTTAAAGAATCAGGATGTCTTCAACTGATGTAATCTTACCCTTGAATGGATTGCCTCAGAGTTACCTGCCCTGAAATTACTGTTCCAGCCCCTTTTGAATCAGCCCAGGATGCCAGTAGTGTGCTTCCTCCCTTGGGCTTTGTAAACAGATGTTTTGACAGCTAACCACTGATTCTTGGGTTTATTTCCTTGGAATTTACTGAACCCTGGACCCCATGGGGATTTCTGAAAAGGCTGCTTCATAGTTGGATCACTGCTCTGTTAAAAGTCAGGAAGTTTTGGTTCACATCCTGTCAGAATGAGATCTGTCTTCCTGCTTCTAAAAGCTGACTTTTCATTCACTTACCTAAATGGAAGAGATGAAATTTCCTGCTTCCATTTTCTGAGATGTAAAAGTTACCTTTGTGTGCTCTTAGCAGAAAAAAATGTTAACCTGGTAGATCAACACTACAGTCAGCCTTTAGTATCTTTGTTTCATTAGTAGTATAGGGCACAGTGACCTGCTAGGAGCCACTGTGAATTCCAGGAAGGACCCATTAATTTCCCTGAGCTTTTGGTATTCATTCACTCCTTGAAAGTGGAGTAAGACTAAAAACAAGGGTATTTTTAAGGATATAGTTTTCACATTCTCTGATAATCCTGTTAAACCACTTAGAGTTATAGGAAAAAGGCATATTTTTTCTTTGCATAATTCTTATGGTAATTTCTGTCCTTTTAAAATTCTGATGAGAAATAGGACATACAAAAGGAGATACATATTGCATGGGATTCATGAACCAATTTGGCATGTTTCTTAGCACATTTTAGTATAATCTTTCCTGGACACCTTAAAATTAAGGTTCACTTTCCATTGATGTGATGGCCATGGAATATTGTTACATCTGCCAAAAGATGGGATTCTTACAATGTAAAAAGGGAGAATTCAGAAACAAGATTTCCAGCAATCTAAGTCCATGATTTAAAAGCAGAAGTGGTGGCAACTAATGAGCCTACATGAATAATATTCTGGTACAATGCACCGATGGTTGGTGTCAGTTGTATTCTTAAGGGGATTCACAGAATTGGTGAAATTTCTCTTGGATTTTCTTGTATTACTCTTTCGTCTACCACTCCTTATTTCTAGAACATGGGTTGTTAACCTCTGTACTATTTATGCATATGTTGAGCAGGCTTGCTCTTTGCTATAGGTACTGTCCTGTGCATTGTAGGATGTATAGCAGCATCACTGGATTCCACCCACTAGATGTCAATAGTATCTCCTCCCCCAATTGTAACAATCACAAATGTCTCTGGTCATTATCAGTTGCCACTTGGAGGAGAGGAGCAGAATCAGGCCTGGTTGAGGACTTCTGCTATGGAGCCTCTTTTCTACCAGTCACTGGATGCTGCATGTTGTCTTTTGGAGTTCTGAACTTTTACAAGAGTAACACATCCCCAAGCGCCCTCTGGCGCACCAGTGCTAAGAAAGTCATTGTTTTGTCTCCACGGAGGTAGACTCTTCCCGTGTTCCTTATTGGAAGTGCCTCACACTGATGCACAAACGTCTCATTGGGTGAACAAAGAGGAATTAGTTACACTATTGTCCGGGCACTTCACAGAAACTGTCTATAGCTTTACTAATTGTCACAAGGTTTTATTTGAGAATTATAGCCACTTTGTCAGATAGATAAGTTTATGAAAGAGGAAATTGAGACTTAGGGTAATGAAATAAATTTCATTAGGTCAGGCGGTTTGGTGTAACAAAACATGTGGAACTTAGGCTTGTGAGCAAGATGTTTTGAAATGTGAAGAGTCCTTCCAGATACTCTCTGATTGTTCCAAGCAATCACAAACGCTCTCCTTTCTCTAGCTTCCCTCTGCACAGATTGCTATCCTCTTTTATACCATGTAAGTCACAAAAGGATTGTTCAAAAGTTGAAATTCCAAGAAGCTGACACATGTCTTTTGAGACTTCCTGCAGTTTAGGAATTTTTTTTTTTTACAGAAAGAATAATAATTCTAGCTACTGGCACTCAGTAATTTTCTGTACAGACATCCTTTTCAGTCTGAAGCCTCGTTGCAAACAAAAGTGAGAACAAGACTCTTATTCATATGTCTCTTATAGGAGATGATGGCATAATTTTTATTGGCCATGATCCCGCCTTTACAATTTTCATAAGAATTATTCTGATAGTCCTTGTGGAATCCAAGCAACATCATGCAACATCATGGTAGGTAATTGCTTTCTTAGTGTCTCGGGAAATATTAAGGGATTCTGTGACATGTTAGCAAACTTACAAAAACTAGAATAAGATATTAAGAGCTATGTGTACTCTAACAATTTTTATGGTTTGGATCTAAAATGCCTCCAAAACTTTCATGTGTTGCAGACTTGGTCCCAGTTTGGGCAGTAATATTCAGAAGTGGAGCATTTGGGAAGTGATTTGATCATGGGGATCTGACCTCATCCATAGATTAATCCATTGATTGATTTATAGCTCAGGGTTCTGTTGGGAGGTAGTGGAAACTAAGAGGTAGCGCCCAGTGGCAGGAAGTAAGGTCACTGGGTGTCCTTGAAAGCTTTATTTTGTCCTTGGATTCCACGCCCACCCTGGTGGCTATGAGGTAATCTGCTATCCTCCACCATGCCCTTCTGTTATGTTTCTGTCTTGCCAAAGACCTAAAAACAATGGAGCCAGCTGAACATTAGCAAAACCTCTGAAGGTTAGCCACAATAAATATTTTCTTCTTGATGTTATTTTTCTCAGGTATTTTGGCACATCTATGATAAACTAACACAAAAGCTATGAAATTATTTTTCAAATGTTCTTTCTAATTGTAACCAATTTGTAAGCAGTGTAAAGGCACAGAAAGTAAAGCAAGCACATTGCCCACAGTTCCATTGCCATGGCCACTGGTGACATTTTGATGTCTGTCTTTTTAGTCTTTTTTCTGCTCATACACATACTATGAAAACAAACACAGTAGAATCATAGTAGTAAGGATATTTAAGCATACAAATTTAAGGGTATTTTTGAGAATCATCATGTATTTGATGTGGATATCTGCATAAGCTTTGTTTTATGTCATATCATATGGTGTTCTATTTGAATATATTTCCCTGTTTAGAATCCAGAATATAATAATGGTGAAAGGGATAAGAAGCATTATTAGGCATGCTGTAGGTCCTTTGCAGTATTACATTTTGAAGATAGAGGGAAAGATGGATGCCTGGACTTTGGTTTTGTGAAAATCACACATCTGAGCAGTTCTATAGAGAAAATATAAGGTTAACTTCCTCGGTCACATTCACTAGGATGATGTAGTGGGACAGTGGACAAGGGTGGGCAGCAGCGGCTGGCAGTGAAGGGACAGGAAGCACAACAACAGTGATGAGCTCCTATTTCCTGGGTGGTTGCTGCCTTGGACCAGCTGGATGGAAAGGCTTGAGATGAAGAATAAAGAGAAGCGAGTGTTGTTTCCTGTGTAATCATGCTTTCCAGGGCAAGAAGCACCACAGCGTCGTCCCAACACACACTCACTGACTATTATCTTTGATCACTGGGTCCCTAAGGAAAGCAGGATGCATTTGATAGTCTCTGCTTAACAACTAGAAGTATACCAAGAGAGAAAGAAGATGATTTGGGCAGTTTTTATAGATTAAAGTGATCAAAATTATTCCCTCAAGAACTGAGATCTAAGTTTTCTGAAGGCAAAGAAAGGTGTTAGTGAATTATTTAATGTCGAATATAAGTGATACATTAGTTTTAGGACCCAAAAGCCTCCCAAACCCCAAGCTAGTTGAGTTGTATTTTGCAGTTATGGGGGGTAATGTGATAGTGATTCTCAGACCCCCATGACTAATTCATGTGCTTATTTTGTAGAATCTAATTTAGAATATAATTTTTATTAGGCAGAGTATACATAATTAAACTTATTTTGTGAGGGATTTAATGATTAATTATGTGGTCTGTGCGTGTGTATGTTGGTGTTTATACGTCCTTCTTAAAATCTTGAGTACAGTAGCCTCAGGAGGCATAAAAGGAATTTTTGTTGTTGTTGTTGTCTTGAAGCTCCCTTGTGGTACGAGTCTATAGACGACAATCACTTGGTGCCTTAATTTTCAGAAGCACACTATAGTACCAACTGGAAACTTCTTGTTCGTGGAGCGAATTATAAGCAGACATTTAATCATGTCCTGTGCCCTACCTAAATGCAATTGGAGAGTTTTTTCTTTGTTTTATTGGGCTTTTGGTACCAATGGGGATCGAACTCAGTGGTGCTCCACTACTGAGCTGCATCCCATTTTAATTTTTATTTTGAGACAGGGTCTGGCTAAGTTGTCCAGGTTAGCCTTGAACTCGCTATTCTTCTGCCTCAACCTCCCATTAGGAGAGTTGTTGTTGTTGAACGTTCTCATTTGACAATGATTATTTTCACAATAAAAAAGACTAAGGTGATCAATATGTACATCTACATTTCTTTTGAGTGAATTATAACATGTTATTTTTTTTTTGGTGGTGGTGCTGGAGATTAAATCTAGGATCTTGCCCATGCTGGCAAGCTCTACCACTGAGTTATGCCCATGCCCAACATCTTACAAATTTTTAAGTTATTTTTCTTTAGAATGCCACATGAAAATACTTTAAGTAAACCCAGGATTTCCAAGTTTGAATGGATCCTTCTTTGGCAAAATTCACTGCTGATGCACACAGTCAAGGGAATATACCTTTGGGGAGATTAATGCATATTACAGAATTAATTTCACAGATTATGGAATAATGTAGAAATTTTTAAGTGGAAAATTTCTTTATCCCAGTCAAATTGACTACCCTAAGGAAAGAAAATAAAGATTTCACTGAAGTACCGAGAAAATCAAAATGCATTTAAACAAATATAGTGACCTTATGTTGTCCAATTTTAAACTTAGCATAAAACTACTGTTTAAGAAAAGAGATCAGTACTAAAAAAAAGAGACTGCAACAATAAAAGTTCAAGCTTCCACTCCTCTCATCCTCAATGAAATGACCACCATGGCCAGGTTTTTTCAAAGGCCAGACAAAGTATTTTGCCTTGATTAAAAAACAAAAACAACTTAGGTAGCAGTGCCGAGGTTGGATGTGAGTGGTGCCTAGAGTTGCAGATCACGAACTCAGAAAGTGCATGCTGTCTCTAGTTGATGCCTCAAGTCAAGTATTCCTGTCCCAGAGCTCCTCTGACAAAGAGCCATTGAACACAGCCCACCTGTTCCATGTCTCCAGGTGATCCCGCTAGAGGAGAAGCCTCTGTGAAGAATGCAGCCATGCTCAGTGCCTGCCGGCCCAGTGTCTCCTGGCTAGGGCACCAAAGTTTCCCTCCTGAGTTTAGTTAATGCTCTGTTTAAAGCTGAACACTGTAAGCACTGATCTTCCATGAAAGGAATAACAATTTCAAATATAACTAATGGAATTTAAGATTTAGTGAACTTGACTGAAGTTCAGAAATATCATCTTTCTGAGTGATAGTCTCAGCCAGTTGCCTTAAAGGCTGAAGAGACCCAGCAGATCAAACTCAAGGGACAGGGGAATCAGGCAAATGTGATGTGGTTCCCAGGTAAGGGTGAACAATGTCAGAACCGGGCCTGGATCGCTTGATATACTTTTTACTGTTTTGGGACCTTCTTGCCCTATTTGATTTGGTTTTATTCTTTTGCTCCTTTCTTGGTGATTCTCCTTGACTGCTACAACTCACTTTGTTTCATTGACTAGAAAGTTGGAAGTACCTGGGAATCTATGTCCCCATCTGTGTGCACAAACTCACTGTATTTAACTGCTGACTGGCTGATGCTGCAATATGAAGGCCCAAATGCTTTTCCCAAGGCTAAGGCAACTCTGAGGCCTAACACACACGGGAGTCCCCCATGAGATCAGGCTGAAGGGACCCTTATGAGGCATTTTTTGCAATCCTGTCCTTCTTGGCTTCCTCCCTGCCTCTGTGCTGCTTCCTCTCTCTGGCCACCAAGTGTTCCTAGGGAGCATTTTCCTTTTGATAACTTGTATGCACACACACCTGCGTTTCAGGACTGGCTTCTAGAGAAGCTGGACCAAGACAGCAGGTCAGCATACATATGTAGGGAAGACAGGGAGCTGATGAACATTGGCACTGGGAGCCGTGGGACACGGGTAAGTGGCCCACCCCTCTGAGCTTCATTTCCCTTGCAAAACAGAGCAACAGTGGAACCCAACTCATAAGCTTCTTGTGAAGCTTAAAAGAAATAAGGCATTAAAAGAGTCGTTCATGGCACAAAATAAACCCTAAGTGTTGGCTTGGAAAAAAGCCTGCTCTTAAGTTTCAAAGGAATTCCTATGTTTAGATAATCATCCATAGTACAAGTCAAAAAAGCTTTATGAAATGGAGCTGCTTTTGGTGTCCCCACTTAGAAAAGAAGATGGGGGGCAGAAACATTAAATGAATGTATACTGAGTCATCGAATTTTTGTGTCCTGTGACTAGAATGGCAGAACACAGGCCTCGGCATCTAGTGGTCTGGTATTTGGAGAATGTTTACTTGAACAAGTGAGGATGTTGGACTCCAAGTACAAGATTGTACCTGAGAATTTTAAAGATCAGAAATATATTATTAAGGAAAGGTGAAAGAAAAAGGAATAAGGAAGAACACAGTAAGAGTCTGTCCTCTAACCATTCTTTGAATGCCTCAAGTAATAATAATATTTTATTATGTGTGAATCTCTTCATTTAAAGTGATCCCAATCTCTAGTATTGATTCGTCCACTTCATCTGGAGGAAATGAAAGAGGTTTAGATGATGGTGTACTCAGTAGCTCTTGAATCTGTGAGTTTGAAAATATCACATGAAAAATGTGAAGGTCATGTGCATAAATCTACATGTGATTACATTCATGTATGTGTTAATTACTTCCAAAGAAATGAGGATCAGACATATGGGAAACCTTATGTACTGGGAGGAAGAAAACCTCAGGTGCATTTAATATATCAAACTGCAAGAATCTAACCTGGTCAGCCTCATGATGGAGGGCACATGTGAATCAAGTCTTTCTAGGAGAAAGAAAGTGTGTTTCACTGGTTTAGATTGGAAAGCCAAGGGTAAAAAATCTATTTAGAAAAAGATTTGAATAATATATAAAGGAATTCAAATTACATTTTTGTTTCCTGAAGGATTTTGGGCCACCAGATCTGTGAGACTTTATTCATGAGGACGTAAAAAGGACAGAAAAGATACATTTGGAAAGACACAAAATAATGTCATACAAATAAGGGGTATTTATTTTTTTTGAAGCAAAGAGCAAATACAGGCAAGACACAGTAGTGTAGAAAAGTTGTTTGAATACCAGTGAGGGGTTGTGTGTGATGTGTGTGAATGTGTAGGTTTCTGGCCAGTGCTTCTGAAAGGTAGAGCCAAAATTGGAGGCAGAAAGCTACAAGTGAATGGATGAGGGTTCACTCTTTTCCAGTGCTGCTCAAGACAGGAGGTGAGGTGTCCATCTCTAGAGGTACTTTCTACTTAGCAAAGATGTTACAGAAAGCTTTGGATGAGTCTAACTCTTCTCTACTTCTATGAATATTTCATTTTAATTTCCATATTCATTTGTGGTTCTTATAATTTAAACATAATCAGTGTTCTTAATAAGATATTTTTAAATGTCATGAGTTTTATACCCATGTGATTTATGTGAATCCAGTTAAGCTGTTTGTGTCTTGAAATCAAGCACACTACATGTCTTTACCCTGTAATGAAAGCAATGGGCATTGATTATTGATACGAGTTCTCATACAACAATGAAGACTGTAGCTTTTCAAATGGACAGAATTATGCCACGCATTTTTTAGTTAAGGTAATTGGATAATGTGTGTGCAGCATAATAATATCTTCAAAGTACTGGGGAAGATGAAAGGGAAGGACAGAGAGGGAGAGATTGAGTGAGTGAGAGGCTCCACACCAATAAGTACATATCCAGAAAAATGATTTCAAAGGAAAAGTTGAAGAAAGAGAGATTTTTCAGTGAACAAAATATGAGATTTTTTTTCCTAAGAGATGATCACTAAAGACGGTCTTCCAGGAGTGAGGGAGTATCACTGGGAGAGCATGAAATGTAAATAGTGTTTCCTTTTCTGTTTCCTTCCTCTGGAAATGAAGAATTAAGTCTAGCTTTCTTATCAGTTCGATATTATGGAGTCCAGAGACAGAAAATAATTTTTTTAATAGAAAATATGGCAGTTCAGTTTTTCTTGGAAAAAAGTAGATTGGCCCAGGGCAGGAATGGCTGTAGATAGCAGTTTGTAGGCTTCTGCAGTGATTTTGCCAGGAGAGGGAAGGAACCTGGCTAAGTGGAAAGACAAGTGACCGACTTGATGACTGAGGAGATGTGAGGCCTGGCCAGGAGGCCAGCAAGAGCACCCAGCTAGAGGTTGGTGTTTTTCAGCAAGATAAATGGATGGACTTGGGGACAAGACCATTAGCTCAGCTCTGAAACTGGTGATTGCAAAATGTACATGAGACATGCAGGTGAAAATGTGAGGCGGTGCATCCAAGTATGCTGGTCTAACCCGCAGGCAGCTGAAGCAGCTTGCTTTGGAGTCAAGTGCAATGATGTTGAACTCTAATCAACACAGCCCTCCCAATCTCTGAGGATTCTTGATGGCAGAGCTGGTGGGAGGGAGGCGGGCATGTAAATTGTTTTCTGCTCATCTCAGCCTCAATTCCTGCTTCTCCAGAATTTGTTCAGTATACTGTCACCTTGTGCTCATAAGCTGTCTGTCTTCTCTTCTACGTTGTCTTGAGCAGAGAAAAGAGTCTCACCAGTAACAGTTACTTACACAAGGCATTTATTTAGCCAACTTGAAGTTCTGAGGAATTAGAGGAGTTAACAATAGAGCAGTTAGTTATGTTCCAACATCCTTGTTTGTTAGCCTTGCCAATATATTATTTCTCCTCCTTCAAGACTTTTCTTTACTGTTTTCTAGGTCCTTTCTATAGGCTCTTTTGGGAGAGTCTACTACCCTCCCTGCACAAAGCACAGTATTTCCCTTCTTCTCATACCTCAGTTTTTCCACACTTACTGTAGCCTTCCCTGTACTGGGACCTGAGCTCTGCCTTTCTGCAGCTCAGCCCTTGCTGAGGCATTGACATGTCAGCCTTTTCTTTCCTGCAGTGGAGCAGAAAAGCTCTTCATTTTCCCACGTCAAAAATACTGCAGAAGCAGCAACAATTTTGCTTTTAAGTAAGTTTTACTCAACATTGAGTTTTGAGCTCAAAAAAGAGGTCTGGTTTGGGGTAAAGTTTGAATTGTCAGCATGCAGACCTGAAAGGGGGAGTGGCTGAGGTGGGTGATGGCACTGCAAGCACAAGGCAGAGGGAGTAGGGGAAGGATGGTGAGAGTTTTCTGCTCAGCTTGCCAAAGGGGAGAAATGAAAGTTTTGTGGGCTCAGGCCACATTTGCTGTGAGGACCCTGGGAGGATATGTCTCAGGAGGCAGTTTCATGGTTAGGATTTCAGTGAAAAACTATTGCCAAATAAAAGGCAGTGATTTATCAGCTGCTATGTCTGTGTCAGTATAGGAAAAATATTTTATGAAGCATTGTTTCTGAATATAAATTCAATTTAATTCAGTTTCTGTAATGCAGGCTTTTCTTTAAAGAACTCAAATAGTTATTGAATATTTATCATGCACAAATAATTCTTGTACCTCCATTTATGCTTATATCATTTATGAATTGCAAGATATACATTGTAATATTTTGGGCGTTCAAAATAAAGTGTCATTCTCCAGTGCAGTTCAAGGAAGAATTTGGTCATGTAATCGAAGGCCTGTTCCTCAAGATAACAAGTTTTCAGATGCAGAAAAGCAGCATCTGTCTTGCTTTGGGGCCCATCAAAGTGGCTTTGCTGCAGTGAATGTTGTACTTTTTCTTTCATTTAGTGAATATAGATGTAGAGGGCTGGAAAAAGAGCAGTCTCATGGAGAGTGGTTCTAGTTTGGGCATTTCCTATGTTTTGAGACCTCATTTTAGGAGTTGAAAGTTAGGTGCCATCTTCTGTGGGCCAGCTCAGCAACCCGACATTACTAGGTACGAGGATAGATAGAATTTTAATGCCAACCAACATCGAGGGCAAATGGCCAGTTCCAATCACATGAGCTGGACCATCAGTCTGTTTGGAGACCCCCATAGCATTGAATGTAGGCATGCAATATCAGTGAGATTTCTGACCCAAACACTGGTAGACCCCTGAAAAGCTCTATGTGGGTATGGGCAACATGAATCTCAGATACCTTCGTGTTTCATCTCCCTCCACACAAAGAGGAGGGTTTGGTGGAACAAAAAGTAACAGAGTGGTGTTACATGTCTCCCAGGAAAATCAGCTGGAACCTGTGCTCCAAGAAACTAGCTAGGCCTATGAGCCAGTAAGCAAGGCCTGTGCTAACCACCTCCTTGGGAGGCAAAACCAAAGCTTCAACCTGGTCAAGAGTGAGTGACTGTAAGCAGCGTGGCATCTCCACTTGAGCATGTGTCGGTGCTTCCTGATGTTTGCATGGCATAGAAAATCCAGAACCAGTAAGTGGGTGAGGTTATTTGTGGGAGAAGGTAAAGACCCAGAGCACCCAACTATCCCAGGCCATTCCTTCTGGTTAAATAGCTGGCTAGGAATCTGGTTAAATATCTCACCACCTAACTCATAGCACATCAATGTACTTAGCTATTGCACAACTCTCCCTCATTCCTGAAATGTTCCACTACCATTGATACATCAACTTATTGTTTCACCTTTCTCATTTAGTTAATGACCAAGGTGTGGTAACTCTGTAAAAATATTTTCCAGAAAAGATATTCATTTTTAAGCATTAGAAATGCTATCTGGCTTCCCACTTACATTTTAATTATCATACTAGCTGGAATAATTCTTCAGAATTAATGTTTCTTGTTTAACTTTACTGGTGTAGTGTCTCTTGCCAAGATTTTCATGTTGTTTGTGCTATAATTGTTTGGTGCTTACAAGTCATTGTGTTTCACCAATATTTGGCTTTATAATTTTTCCTTGCAAATCCGAAAAGCCTACATACCTGAGTGAGGACTTTTGACTGAAAATGTTAAATTAGGCTTATCATACTTGTGGTTCCTATGTTTTGTTTTGGTCCCTTTTCGTCCACTTAACAAATTCAAGTAGTTGATTTATTTGCTTTGCTGGCTTCTTACACACACACACACACGGACACACATAAAGTCATGCTTTGATTCTTGATTCATTTCCCATATATTCATAGTTGAGGTCAAAGAGTTTTCTTGTTTATTTCCAGTTTGGGGGAAATCTGAGTGCATCTTTAATTTGTTTTGATATTTTCTGTTCTGATTTTTCCCACTGAACCATTAGAAGTGTTGTGGTACACAAGATTAGGTGAGAGCCCATCTAACTTGCCAGGTATATTGGAAAGAACGTGGATTTTTTATTTTTTTGATTAAACAAACCTGGTCCTAGTCTCTAATCTTGACTGTATTGCTGATTAGTTGTATGACCTTGCAAAATAACTTATGCTCTCAGTCATTTTCTCAATGCAAATCCTAATGGTTACGTTATGTATTTTGAAGAATAAGTTTGAAGAGTACATAGGAAACCATTTATAATTATTTTGCATTGTGTCTTGGTATCCATAGCTATTGCTTTTGCCCTTGTGCTAGTTTCTACTTAGAAAAACATCTGTAAGTACTTCCCTCCACTTTTGGAGGATAAAGTGTGCCTGCTGTTTTGGAAGTTACCTCTCCATCAGTAGTCCTGCTTCTATCACCTTTCATCATCTTCAGGGCTTTGTGCCCACCTTATCCCTTCTTTTACAGTTCTCTTTCTCTCCCCACCAGCTGCCCTCTTTCTTTACTACATGTTTAAACACTCATCCTGAGGGTAGCATTCTTCTCGCCTTGTATTGCTCTACTTCTTTCCCCCTCAAAATTCTCCCTTATCAGTAGCTATCGACTCAATTTGGAATAATAGATTCCAAATTTATTTTATATTTTTTGTCCTTTTCATTCTGTCCACCACCCACCTCTATTTGGCTTTTACCCAAATGGAAAATGCTAAAGCAAATATCACCAGTGATCTTCCGTATTCTCTAAGGGTAAAGCTAAGTGTTGAAACAGATACAACTTTCAAGTTCAGAAGCTTAACCAAATAAGGCGTATGTTTCACTGACCTAACAGTAGGTGTTTGGTCCTGGGCATGGAGGGTTTTTTTGCCAGTCAATGATACAGGGACCCAGATACTTTCCCTTGTGGTTCTGTCTTCTTTAACAGATGGTTCCCAGGGGAAGGACTGTGTCTTGATTTTAGCTATCCATAAATGGTAAAGAGTAGAGAGCATCATACATAAGAAATTTTTATGGATTTAAGGTGGGCCCTAAATCCAATTTTACTGATGTCCTTATAAGAGGAGGAAACTTTGGACACAGAAACAGATACACAGGGAGAATACCTTGCGGTAGTGAAGAGAGAGATTGGAATGATACGGCTGCAAGACAAATTTTGAGCAACCACCAGAAGCTAGGAAGATGTAAGGGAGAATCTTACTGGAGAGCCTTCCAAGAGTATGTCCCTACCGACACCTTGATTTTCACCTTTGAGCCTCCAGGCTTGTGAGAAAATAAATTTGTTTTATGTTCTCTTGATTAGTTAGACTTTATGACTGCTGACTCTTTGTCCTCTTCTTTAGGTTCTTCTCATAGGTGCATCTGGACTTAGCTGTTCCCTGGTTATGACCTTAACATTTTGTCTTCCTTAGTCAACATGAATTCTCTTGGTGACTTCATCATTTTGGGATTTTACCTGTACCTATATGTTACTGACTTTAAAATCTAAATCTCTATATCTAATCTCTTACCCGAATTTCAGAATGATATGTCCATGTACCCACCACTGGGGTTGTACAGATACTAAAACTCAGCCTCTCCTAAAAGACAGTGCTCAAATTTCCTAAGAGTTTTCTTCCTTTTATATTCTCACAGTAAACAACTCTGTCTAGTCACTGAAACCAGGCATGGTTAATGGTAACCACAAATTATTCTGGTTCTTTTCCAATGCTACCTCCTAGACACTACTTTGAATTAGCCTCTTTAGCTTGTACCTGTCCACTGCCTAGTCCTATCTCTTTATTCCTAATTGGACTTTATTTCAGTCTTTCAATAGTCCCATTCATTAATTTTGCTTCCTTGAAAACCATTATCCACGCTGGTTCTAGAATGTTCTAACTGAAATGCTAGCTGTATGCAGTTAGTCCCTATTCACTCATCAGAGAGTCCTCTTTATGTACCAATCCAAACTCTAAAGCAAGCCATGTAAGGCTGTCGACAGCCTCTTTTTGAGAGTATTCTTCAGCTTCAGACCCTCCTACCTACTATGCTATACCGTGGATTCTAGTCATAACAAACAGTTCTGGTTCTCCTGGTACAGTATGCTATTGCACCCCACCCCCACCCTGGCCTTTGCTTAAGCAAGTGTCTTTACTTAAGATAAGATTGGGTTAAAACAACCAGTAGCCCTCCTCTGGACTCTACTCATAATCTGTGGTTTCTATCATTGCACTTATAATGGCATACAGAAACCCTTTTCATGTGTCCCCTCCCAAGAGCAGGTACTGTGGGGACAGGGAAGGATGTCCTATTACCTGACACTGTAGTTTCTGGAGCATTTTAGAAACTGGATAAGCATTTGTTAAACAAAGCTGAGCTACTTGCAGACAACATAATCACCTAAGTAGAGATTTCGAGTCTGGGTGTGACCAGAGATAATGGCTCATCACCTCTAAATCCCAAAAGAGAAAAAGATACCTACTTCATAAAAACCTGTGAAAATTGCATCTCAGAATCATTAAAGCTGATATAAATAGAATATAAAGTATGCAATGCCCTAAATTTTGTCTGATTCTCTGGGTCGTATTGATTTAGGAAAAAAGAAACAGCAATATTTTGATGCTTCCTAGAACTTCTGACTTCAAATCTGGTAATTTGCACTTAGCCTCTTAAAATGCTGCCCTTGCATCTCTCTTGGACACCACCAAGACTTGACATTTAGGGAAGAGGCTGTTGGAAGCTAAAGGAGTAGCAAACATTGTTTTGGTGTTAAAACAACAAGAACAAACAGCAAATTTCAAACTCAGTCCAGCAAGAAGTCAGGAGACAAACAGAACAGAGCCTACCAAGTAATTTAAGACATAATGCACATTTTATTCAACAATAAGTACAGAATTCATATTTTGAACTATTTGTTCTGAAAATTTCAAACATAGGTAAATAGAATAGGAAAACAATTCCTTACATCATCCAGCTTCAACAATTATCTGCATTCTACTGTTCTGAATCATGTGTACATTCAGGCGTTTCCGCCCTTTTTTTTCTTTCCTTTGGAGGTAAAGTCGAAGCTTTCATTTCACATATTCATATTTTCATTTTCACTTATTCCAAAGCACAGGACAACATTCCTGTGATAAAAATATTTCCATTCTATAATTAGTAACATTATAAATACACAATATTAGATTTTTATTACTTTGTATTGTAGCAATATAACCTATTTTTGTCTAGTCTCCTTAATAAATAACATGGGAATAAACAGCCTATTTGGCCCAGGAAGCCTAAAACATTTTTTATCTGACCCCTTACAAATAAAGCCTGCCATCCCCTTATTTAGAGCATGAGCTTCCTCTTATCATCCATGTGGCCTTAGATGAGTGATTTTGACTCTCTGAAATTGTGTTTAATCATCTGTACACAATGGAAGTCAAGTCCAACACATGTGATTGTTTTGAGGCTCAAAAGAGTTATTAGTCTACATAAAATGCTTAGAACAGAGTTTGGCTCAGGATAAACAACACTAAGTGTAAGCATTATCACTAATATCATCAGTGATGGTAGTGGTGGTAATGGGGTCGGATAAACCAATGGGCTTCAAGTTGAATCTGTGTCATTTGAGGTCTTATGGAAGTAAGTCATTCTGTCTTGGCCCATTTCTGTGTTACAGGAAGATAATAGTCCTTTTCTTGTGAGAGTATTGTAAGGAATGAAGATGACAAAGCCTTGGGACATGGGAAGGTTTCCTGAAATGGGGGCTCTTTTTATTAGTGTACTTCTGCAGTGTTCTCATTTGGAAGGCACTGGGCAGGTGAATCCTTGGAGAGATCTGGCTGACAGATACTCAAGAAGCCTCCTGGGCCTAATTTCTACAATCCAGAGTCTGGGAATCAGTTTTGAAGGTCCAGGATCTTTATTTTCTTATGTCTCCAAGAGAAAAATTTTCCCTCTTGAACAAATTTCAAGTCATAAGACTAACGGGTAAACCTCTACAATTAAAATTAAAACTGTTAGAAAGATCTGACACTTGCATCCCCAGACCACGTATTTTTATCCAAGGCATATTGCTCCATGGAAGTTGGCAAGTGTATTCTGAACAAGGATCCTCTCTTGAATCCTTTGCATGTTGAATGGATAACGCCTAAGAAGGCTCCATCCCTACCTCCCACCAGCCAATGTACCTTTGGATGGGCTCAGGGGTGCAATAGGGTGTGCCAGAATTTGACTGAGTCTCGAAGTAGGATGTGGGATTCATTGGCATTCTTTTTTTTTTTAGGTACATGTAGCCAATCAGATTATGGTCTGAGTTGTAGAACCATGGGCAGGTCCAGGGGGCCCTAAAGTAGGGAAGGTTAATGGCTTGGGAGAGCAATTCATGTCCTTCTATGGAAGGAGTTTGATATCTTCCACTGAAGTTTATTGTATGTGTTGACTGTGTGCCCTGCACTTTATAGGCCTCAAAACCCTAAATGGCATGATATAACCAGAAAGTGAAATCAAAGCCAGTATTCATAAGAGGAGAGAAAAGAGAAACCTATTAGGAATTTTTAACATTTATCTTTATGAAGCAAACATTTGCCTCTTAAAATGAGATATTTATTTGGAAGGAAAGCAAAGGCTCCCCAGCATATCCTTGCAGTAATTTGAACTTGTTTATGAAATCAGTTGTGGGTGAGATGAGGTGATTGTGGTTTTTTATCTGCACTATACCTGATATACTGCCAATCTTTAATAACAATTAAGTGTATTAAACATCTCCCCTCACCCTCAGGTGAGTTGTTTGTGTTATTAAGATGTTGTTGGTAGGTACATTATAATAATTGATTTATGTTATGCTTGGAAAAACTCTCAATGGTCTTGTTCAGCACTGTAAGTGGATTAAAATACACACAAATACAATGACAAAGAGCAAATGAATCTTATGTCAGTAACACACTAACTGCCTATTTTCAGCCAATCCCTTTTGGCTTAAATTTCATTTTCTCCCACAAGCACTAAATTTTGTATGTGTCATGGGTTTCTAAAATCTTCTTGATTATAATTTTTGTAGATCATAAGGAATAGTGTTTGATCCATTATTGCCACTTTGAAACAATATAGTCATCTTGAGTTATAAATATTCCCTGGAATATTCTTATGTGGGGTAGAGCATTAGTTCATTCAGTAGATACTAGTGGGTATTCCAGGCACTATTCTAGATTTCAAGAATACTCAAGTAAATAAAACAGCCTTCCCAGGCTTACTTTCTTGTGGATGGAGGCAAAAATGAAACCAGGTAAATAATTAAATATAAAGCATTTTAGCTGATGATAAGGACTATGAGAAAAAAAATGAAATAGAAAGATGGGATAGGGATAGATGAGAAAGAATAGAGTCAGGTTTACAGACAGGTAATGAGTACACACCTAACCTAAGAGAGGAAGCATGGCATTGAAGGTACCTGGGGGAAAATATGTTCCACGTAGAGTGAAAAGTAGGGTGACCACCTCACCTTGGCTTGGCCAGCATTTGCCACCTTTTTAAAGTAATGAGACTTTATTTGAAAAAAATTGCAACAGAATGAGCACAGCTATAATAATTTGGAGAACGTTTGGACCCAAAAATCTTCAAGCATCTCAAAGGGCAGGCAGATACAGTTTGCTTAAGTTCCTTCCTCCCTTCCTTCCTCTCTTCCTTCCTCCGTCCTTCCTTCCTTTTCCTCTTTCTTTTTTATATTTTTTAAAATTAATTTTATTGGTACATTTTTAGATATACAGTATAATGACATTCATCATTGAAAATTTGTACCTTTACATAATCTATCTTGGTTCTTATTTTTCCCCCTTCCCCTGCCTTCCCTTCAACCCCTCTATCCCTCCCTATTTTCAAAGACTTTGTTTCCATTTTTTCATTTTCTCATATTCCATTCCCTTCTTTCCTTTCCCCTACCCCTCCCACTACCCCTCCCACTTCCCCTTCCCCTTTGCCCCTTTTCTTCCTATTTCACATTATCTATTATAACTTTTAGTCCTTATTTACACTTCCAGTTTCTCACACTACAGAAACTATTCAGTATTTACACATGTATGTTCTATTTATTTCACTTAGGAGTATCACTTCAATGTGCATCCATTTAACTATAAGTGCCTCTAGTTTCTCATTTTTATGACTGAGTGGTACTCCATTTTATAAAAAAAGAAACATTTTCTTATCCGGTCTCCAGTAGATGGGCTATTGGGCTTTTTCCATGTTTTAGCTATGACAAACTGTGCTGCTATCAACATGGGTGCACATATATCACTGTGGTATGATTCTTTTAATTCTTTGGGGAAGACACCCAGTAGGGGAATAGCGGGGTCAAATGGGACTTCCAGTCCTAGTTGTTTGAGGTATCTCCATACTGATTTCCACAGTGGTTGCACCAATCTACACTCCCACCAGCAGTGGAGCAGGGTTCCTCTTTCCCCACAGCCCCACCAGCATTTGTTATTGGTTGATTTCATGAGAGCAGCCATTCTTTCTGGAGTGAAGTGGAATCTCAGTGGTGTTTTCATCTGCATCTCTAAAATGACCAGTGATGTTGAACATTTTTTCATATGTTTATTTGCTATTTCTACTTCTTTGTGTGAGAAATGTCTGTTCATTTCAGATGCCCATTTTTGGACTGGGTCTTTAAATTTGGGAGGTCTGATTTTTTAAATCACTTTTTAGCACTGAGGTTCTAAATCCCAGGAAACTCTGCAATCTCCTTGGTGAACCAAGATAGTTGGTCACCTTAGGAGAGTCAAGAATGTGCACAGAGTGCAAATGCAGTAGCAAGCAGACACATGTGGCTGGCCTGGAGCTGTGTTGGGGCACTTGAAGGACTAGCTTTGACTTGGCATGAGATGGAGAGCTAGTGGAAGGTTGGCATTTTAGTACCATAAGCTGATGTCTCTTACTTAGGGTCCAGCTAGGCTTCTGTCATGGGAGTGGAAAAGGGAGCAAGGCTACTTGTGAAGCTGCCAGGAAAACCCTGGTGTGAGATGATAGAGGAGTGAGGCAGAGCCAGAGTAGCTGTGAAAATGAGAAGTGGTGAGAAGACAATTTGGATATGGAGTGAAAGAATGGGAAGAATCAGGGGCTGACTTGAGCTTTTGTAGTTGCACAAAGGTGAATGAATGTTGCCATTTCTTAGTACTGAGAAGAACAGCTGAACTTTCTTAAGGAGAAAATTAGGAGATAAGCTGGAGATGCTGATTAGTTATGCACATGCCAATGTTGCAAAGGCCATTAAATTTAGAAGTTTGGGGTTCAGAGTAGAGGAGAGGGCTAGGTGTTATGAGGGGGTCAAGGCACTCATCCCCTTCTTCAGTTCATTACAGTAGTGGTTATTTCACACTGCAGCTGCTTTCTGTGAATGTTTTCTTATAATTCTGCTTAAATTAATATATCTAAAAATAGAGTGTGATAATAAATCCATTGCTCTACAAGAGGTGTTGATTTGAATTAAATGCGATATAAGTGTAGGCTACCGTATGTTTGTTTTCCCACAAGACTTTAATGAGTTTGTCTATTAGTTTAACATAACAAATTTTTGAATACCAAGAGAAGAGATGTTTGATTACGCCATATTATGTTCTTGAAGATTGTCTACAGGTACTGTTTGGCTGATTTAAAAGTGTTCTTTTACTAATTTTTGAAAAACAAAATTATTTTAAGTTATTCTGAATTGCTTTTTGCTCTTATAAGCTGGGAAAACAGGGAGTTCGGTTGAATTAAGCCTAGTAAAATCCACTGTGAAATACAATATTGAAATATATAGTGAAATTGGCTGTTTTCTTCCCCCCATCTCCTCAATAGGCTCACAGTAAAGAGCTGTGGTATAAAGCCAGCCAGTTTCCATTAAGTGAAAATTAAGGCCTAATGCTGTATGTTACCATGCTAGGGTATAGCAGTGATAGAAAAAGTTTGCAGTAATGGAAAAGTAGGGTCATCTGTGTTTTGGTTCCATCATGTAGAGTAATCAAAGGCAAAGTATTTCTTAATGTTGGTTGCATTTTGGAATCCTGTGAGGAGCTTTAAAAATACCTGGGTTCCACCCCCAATAATTATGATGTAATTGATCTTGAGTGTGACTTGAGCATCAGGGTTTTTAATATCTCTCAAAGCAATTTTGATATGCAGCTAAAGCTAAGAACCCTTATATGGATCAGATTCTGATAGTGTGATTTTTCTAGTTCATTTACCAATGAATATCTTTATAGTAAATTAATCAACTTCTGAGAAGTTGACCATTAAGTATAAGAAAAAGCCCATTGAGTATAATCAGGGTCCTTTGTATTTTTATGGGATCTAGTTGTGAGAGTGATTTCTGTGGGTACCATGGTGAATGCTGCCCGCATCCAGGCTCCATGCTGAAGGATGAGAGTAGATCTCCCTACCTGCTCTTTATCAATTCTATATAGACATCAAAAGGACATTTTGATTTTTTAAGGACATTTAGATTTGCAAGCATTTCCCTTTGTGGAAATTTGCTAATCTTTAATGTTCTGAATTCCTCTTTTTTCATGAGTTTCTGCTGCATTATTTTCCCTTTTATTCTGTGACTCACATCAATAATACAAACAAGTATTTTCTGTGGGCAAATATTCTGATAATACAACATCCTCTTGTGATTATAAGATAGTTTTAAATTTTCATGGTCAAGACTGAGTTAAGAACCCCTGAAAACCTCATATGAATTGGGATGTTAATAATGCATCCAAGAAGATAATTGAATTTTGAAATGTAAAACTAAATAACCAAACAGACCGTACTATGGGAAAATGTCATTATTAGATAGTGAAATACATAATTGTCTTCTTGTATCAGTTAGCTCTAGCTGTGTAACAAACTACCTTTAACTCAATAGCATAAGATATTAAACATTTCTTATGAGTCTACAGAGTTCAGCTGATGTAGGCTATGGTTAATTGGACCTTACTTGTGTGCCTGCAGATTGGCTCTGCTCCATATTATTTTCATCCTCCTGCTGAGACCAGTGGATTAGCCCAGACATACCTTCCTGTAATGATGGTAGAAGGACAAGAGAGCAAATGGAAATACAAAAGTCCCCTTGAAGTCTAGACTTGGAAGTGATTAGTGGCTTTTCTGCCTCATTCTCTTAGCCAGAGCACTCACTGGACCAAGCCCCAAATCAAAGATTGGGTTAGGTCAGACCCCTCACAGTGGGAGAACACATCAAAGTTACCTCAGTGGGACCATATTTGGAATCCACCACAACAGTTGATCATTGCCTTTTTAAAAAAGCTGTGTTGTAAATTTTACCAAGATTACTGTATTAAACCTTGTTGCTTTAAACATAAAGATTCTGACCTTATCCCTATATATTTTATATTTTTAATTCTTTTTAATATTAATTTATGTATTTAAAACTTTGAAATAAAGTAAGGCTAGGGTTAATGTTCAGCTAGTTCATGCATGCTTTATGTTTTAATCATTTTCTCTTGAAACAACAAGGGAGATGCATATCCTATAATTGTTTATTCACAGTAGCCTATATCATGTTTGGGAGTCTGAATGAGGTGTCTATATAATCAATGACTTGCCCTCTTTCTCCATATTGTAGGTATATCTAATTAGATGGAAATATATTTTAAGTATGACTTCAAAAGCACCTTGCAATTTCCTCAAACTTCTTCTAGAATACTAAGTACTGGTAATTTTACTAAGCTTGATTATTATGACACCCTATTTTTCTCTTTTATAATATAAAAATGTATAGTGCTCCAAGTAGCTCCTTCTTTTTATCTAAGACAGATGAAACACATGAAAATGCAATCCTGAATCATGGTTATTAGTATAAGTCCTGATAAATTCAGTAACAGATCATTGATTCATTTTTGGGTCACTGATTGTTGGTAGAGTGGTGGTAAAACTGTTATTTGTCTTATTGGTCTAAGTTTCTTCACACAATCTGAAGGCTGTCCTTTGATATCCTGGCAAAGAATGTCTGTAACTTCCTTCTACATACAGGCTGAGCCTCCAGAAGTTCCTCAACAATTGGCTAGTTTTTCCCTTCCAGAATGTGGTGCTATCACAGTTGTTTTTACAAGAGTTGTGGTAGTTGTTAAGGTAGTACAACCAAAATCTCACTGGTTTCCTTTTTTGTTTTCATTTCTGTTACCAGAAATTGAACTCAGGGCCTCACACTTGCCAGTCAGGTGCTGTGCTGCTGAGCTACATCCCCAGCCCTCACGGGTTTCCTTTTTATATTTATTTTTATTAGCACATGTTTGCAGTACATAATAATTGCATCCATCATAAGGGAGTTGGTACATGTACATAAGACATGTTAATTCTTTTTAAATTCCCTTACCCTCCCCCTCCCCCAATAAGAATTTATTATCTCCATTTAGCTGGCAGATTGAGAAACAAAGTAAAGGCCTCAAGTGGGAGGTTTTTCATTGATCAGGCTTGGAAGCAGCATGGAGGAGGAGAACATGAATAATGGTGAGTGATAACAGGCTTCACTGTAACCATGGACAGGAAACGTTAGGAAGTGCAAATATTGTAAATACCCAATGTGCAGGAGCATCTCACTCTACTTGTAGATGCAGGTGTAGAGCAAAGAACAGTGGACTTCACGACTTGGAACATGTGTTCTGATCTCAGCTCTGCACTCACGAATGGTTGGGGCTCTCTCTGTATCTCATTTCTTCACTTATAGTAATCCCAGAATTCTGGAAGGCTGAGGCAGGAGGATCATCAATTCAAGTCCAGCCTGTGCAAGTTAGCAAGCTTCTGTCAAAAAAAAAAAAAGGACTGGATAGCAGCTCCAAGTGAAGGCCCTGGGTTCACTCTCCAGTGCCACAAAAAAAAAAAAAAAAGAAAGAAAGAAAGAAGGAGAAAAGGAAGGCAAAGAAGTGAGAGAGGGTTAGTGAACTCTTAGGATGATTTTGAGAATCAAATGCACTAATAGTTGGGAAATTTGGAAGTATTGCAATTCAGTCATATTCTACTATCTTTTGAAGTTGTAGGCATATCCTATACTTGCCTCTCTGTGATTCTTTTTCCAAATGGGAGCATTTCATTCCATTGACAAGAGAACATCATTAGTTCCTTAGGGTGCTCTGCCTTCTGCAAGAAGTTGTATTCTAACATTGGGGACCTTAAGTGGAGTGCTGAGAGAGTTTGGATATAAATGTTACTTCAAGCCTTACTTTTTCAGTGAGCTTAAAGATTTCTACTTTTCATTAAAAAGATTTGCAATTATTTCCTTTCAGTAGTTCTGCTATAACCTTCATTTAGGTCATACAGTTTCCACTAGTCATAAATGATACACTGGAAGTGAATTAAGATAAATAACATTCAGAAAAGATGATCTAAATGTCTTCAACTGCCTATCTTCAAAATGGTTGGTTGGATTCTCTTATTACAATATAAAAGAATAGAATAGGGAGAGTGGGTGGTGAATTTTGACCATTCTTTTAGGTTCTGTCTCCATTTCTGTATTATTTTCTTTCTATTATTTTTTTTTACCAGTGTGGAAGGCTAGGTTGTGGCTTTATATGACATAAAAAAGTAATCTACAACTTAATAGTAAGACAATAACTTGATGAATTATGTGATTCGGAGTTTGAGAGAAGCTAAGCAAGTCACCACAGGGATGGATGGAGTGCTAGACTACAAACCATGCAGCTTGGCTCACTGTGTGAGTGTGTGAGCATGCTTATCTCCTCAAAACACCTCAGTTTCTCTGTGAATAAAAATTGAAAAGTAAACTTGGAAGCTCTTTAAGAAGCCTTCTAGTTATAGACTCTATTCTATACATTGATTGGCAAGATTGAGAAAATTTTTAAAGCTAGAATGGACAAGTTAAGATATATCTGGGGTCCACTTACATCATTGACAGATATATTTCTAGCCATGATTTATCCTTAAAAGGACCTAGATTTTCTTTGAAAGAACATCTAAGTAAAGCGTTCATAGCAGTAGTGATTTTGCACACCTCCCCCCAGAGGACATTTGGCCATGTCTGGAGACAATTTTCTTGTCACAACTCAGATGGGAGGAATGCTACTGACAACCAGTGAGTGGAGGCCAGCATGGCTGCTAAGGTATCTCGAACTGCTCAGGGCAGCCTTCCGACAATCCTGCTCTGCCCCGCCCCATCAGGAGTTAGTCCTCAGTTGTCAGTACATGCTCAGCATTGCTGAGGCTGAGGACCTTTGTGGCAGACCGGAGGTAGAGACTCCAATTCTGCAACTTGGTGCCATTGGGCTGAGGAATACTTACTTAGGGTTTGGTATCAATGAGGGGCATGAGAAGCATGGAGAATAATGAGAAGGTAGTTCTAAAAATCATGTCCTTGACTCCCAAACCTTGAATTTCCAAAGTTCTAGTGGATTAACAGAGAGTTGTGTTTGGTGAAAATGCTGATTTCTGGATCCCTCAGAAAGAATCCAGGTGTGGAAATATCCACGTGCTCATTATATGAAATATCATCTACTAGCTATGAACCACATGTAGAGTTGTTTTTCTTGTTTTAGTTTTATTAGTTGGTAGGTTTTTTTCTCTGAGTGAGTCTTTATAACGTCATTCTAATGAGGAATATTAGTTAGCATGCCAAATGCCATTGTCTGTTTTTTAAGTTCTTAAAAATATCTTCTTTAATTTGTCTTGGATGAACTGCCTAATTGAGCCATGTGTCAAATAAATTTTTATTCTCTTAAAACTCTTTGACCATCTGGTTGATTCATAGCTCCTTAAAATTATAATTAGTATTTTAAAATTTCCCTTAAGGAGTTACAAGAGGGGAGAAGATAAAGAATAGTCCCGATATTGCAGTTAGGTAACTGGTGGACTAAATGATTAGTGACAATTTCATTAATAGGAGAAACTAATTTGCAAGTTTATTTAATGATTGTTTACTCTTCAATTTCAGATATACAAATAGAGCTATAGATATGTATACATGCACATATGTTTTTGTATATGTCTATGATATATATTCATATATTGATACATATGAGTGATGTATGGATAAAATAAGGTCTAACAAGAGGTAATCAACACATTTTTATTGAATCGACTCATTCATCTTTGTTTCTACAGGGCCACAAGGTTTGAAATGGGTAGCAAAGATAAAATATTCCTACTGGAGTCATCGCAGTAGTGTCTAGAGTTAATGGGTTGGTGCTAATGTGAATTTTCGGATTTTGATACTATAGTATGGTTATGGACGATTGAGTTATCATTCAGAAAAGCTGGGTGAAGGATGAGAGGGACCAAATTATTTCTACAATTATTTGCATATCTAAAATAAAATGTAAAAAACAATCAAAACAGTTAGGATGGTCTTCCTGTTTTCAACAGGAGTATCTGATAAATTAGTCTTGTAGAAGGAACATGGCTTGTGCTTTTGTTGGAAAGTGTAACAATACTCCCATATGCACTATGCAGTTCTCACCCTCAGCTATAAACCACTGATAATATGTTGCATATATGTTAATTAGTGACTATTTTAGAGAAATAGTAACATCTTTTGTGTAAACTGATTGACATAAATATGCATATGGAATAATGTGGAAATAGTCTATAGCTAGTGGATGTTTGCAAAGTGAGCATGCTTATGAAACCAGCACCTGGATCAGGAACCAGAATATGTCTAACACCCAAAGCTCCTCACCCAACCCACCCAGGCCCTTTCCAGTCCTAACTGGCTCCCATCTCTCTCAAGGGCAACAATAGTTTGACTTCTGGTATCTTATCACAGACTGGCACTGACTGTTTCTAATTCTGGCATAGTGAGATTGCATATAACTCCCCATTTTCTTCCTGGTGATTGGCATTGGATCAGCACCTGCCTTCATGAAGGCTAGGTGCTGTACCACTCAGGAGGCTTCCATTTCCATACAGTGTGTCAGAAAGCCCCTGTTGCGCTCTTGCTGCTCACCTGTGCCAGGTGAGCTAAACCAAAGCAGAACTGAATACCCTAGGTTTTCTTTAGTTTTGTAACATATTTGTGACTTCACCTTGTCACTGCAAGATAAAAGTTGTAGCCTTTATTCAGATAAAAGTGAGAACTTTTCTGCATAGTGATCAAAAAGTCAGTATTGTATTTTTTAATGCATTCCTTAGACAAGTACATCTGAAAGTTTGTGGACATCAGGCTCCACTGACAGTCTGTTAAAACTGCAGATTCTTGGGCCAGGGATTTAGCTCAGTGGTTCCGGCACCTGCCTTGCAAGCGTAAGGTCCCAAGTTCGATCCCCGGTACCAAAAAAAACCAAAAAAAACCTCCTGCAGATTCTCGTGCAGTATGACTGAAGTTCAGTCAGTTGCAGATTCTGCACTTCTTTCAAACTCCTACTGCTGCTGAGGTTGACCACATTTTGAATGGCACTGATGTGGATATTTTCTTAGTATTGGGACAGCAATGTGTGGCGGTTGATGACAAAGACTATGGAACTAGATTGCTGAAACAGAATCTTGATTTGCCATGTTCTTCTTGACTTTGAATAAATTTCCTAATCTTTCCTTGCCTCAATTGACACATCCATCCAATAGGGGAAATAATAGTAGAGTTTTGAGAGGATTACATAATATAATACATGAAAACTGTTTGAAAAAGTGCCTGTCACAAGGTAAGCACTCAATAAATGTCATCATCGTTATTCAGTTATTGGGCATTGGGAATATTTTTTGTCAGTCATGACATTGAATTCACACTCACATGGCCTTCCAAATATGTATGTGTTTCTTTCTGGAAGTGTGAAGGAGAGAGTATGGGTGTTTGCACTTGGGTGGGCATTGTGAAGGCACCGACTGTGCAGGTAGCTGCTTCAAAATCTGGAGTCCAGGTAATGGCATGGTGGTGATTGGAAACCCTTAAGTGTAACAGACTGCAGGCTGTGAAATCTGAGCAGCAGTTGGTAAAATGTCTATGATAGTGGGATCTAAAATGACCTGTAGAATGGGAACTGTTTTACTTTTAAACTGATTTGAAAGCTTTGAGCTTTCACCTATTTGTGGCATCTTTAACAATTCATAACTCGCAATGATTAGCGCAAATATGAGGAAATAACTCAAGGTGGAAAATAAATTCTGCAACCCAAAATAGCTTTTAAAGAAAATACAATTCTTGTGTGATATCATGGCTTAAGGAGAGAAAGATGCCTGTTATTTTAGTTGCCAGTGCAACTGTCATACCCACTCAGTCATTGAAAGAACTCCAGCTCTGACCCCTGACCAATTTTAATCTTGTTATTCTAAATAAAGATGCTTTTATGGCATAGTATTTTTTGTTTGGTTTTGTTTTACAAAATGAATTCCTTAAAGAATTAGGAAAGTGCCAATAACTGTAGAATTTTGATAATATTAACAAGTCAATATCTAAAATTATTAAACAAAAAGATTGCTGTCAATTTTACTAAATCTGCTGGTATTTTATATTTCCTGCCAAAGTATAGTATATGTTTTTTGCAATTTTTGGTAATTTAACTTTCAAATCAAACAAAAAGACACTAGAAATTTATTGCAAGCATAAAACTTGACATGTATTATTTTCCAAATACAAATTGTTCCAGGATTAGAAAATGAAAATGACATAAATAATATTCTATGAAAATGTAGTATATAATCATATGCTATGCCAAGATGATAGCACTGTTTTAGTTTATTGAAGCTTTTGGTTGCTTGCCGTGTCTCATTAGTGGGGGTGATATTTTGGTAGAAGCAGACAAGACTATATAGTGCCAGTTATTAAGGATATTTTTCCTGTTTTGCTCTTAAGTGCCTGTGCCCTGCTGAGAACATGAAAGTCTATATGCGGCTCTTTTATACATCTGTATAAGGAATTACTTTGAGAAGGTTTTCTTCTTTGTACTGAGTTTACATCTCTGGGGATCAAAAATGCATATGATTTACTTTGCCTCCTTGACCAAAATGTGTCTTTATTGTGTTGTCATCCTCAAATTTGTTTTCTTCCTCAGAGATGACAACCTTTTCATTGTGCTATGCAAGGATGCCAGTTTGTGAAAGCTTCAGTGTCCTCATTATGGAATACTATGACATCATAGAATTTCATTCCTGTATTTACTCACTTGCTTGGTCATTTACTGCTTCAGTCTTTCATGAAGTGTTATGAGTCTTTTGTGTACAGAAAAGGGAGCCTACTGGGAGTACAGAGTGTGGAGTCACATTTTCATGGGTCTGAGGACTCCTAAATGCCTCTAGAATGTATTTCTTACTATTGACAAAATCAACTGAGGTTTTTGCTTTTGCCAATGAAAAATTAAATAAGAATTAAAATCAGGCACAAATCCAGGTTTTAAGGAGTCAGAAACTTTTCTTACATTTTGAGAAGCACTCTTTGGAAAGAATACAAGGTCCTGAATACAAATTGCCAGAACTCCACCCAGAGTCTTAGAAGGAGCCTTGCAACTGAAACATCATCAGCCTCAAATCAGTCCATTTTGGAATAAAACCAAGCCACTTTACTCTGAACAAATGTGTGCTCATTCTTAACTTCTGTAGAAAAGAGATAGTGCTGATAGAACAATAAAGCAAAGAAACAACATGATTGAGTTTTGTAGTTTATATAAGCTGCTGAGTAATCCATTGAATGCAGCTGCCTTCCCACACAGAGGATTATTCTGGAGAGTTGCTAGAATAAAGGAGCTAGGAGGGAGAGGAGCCCAGCTTGTGGCTCTTCTGCCTTCAGTATGGAGCACTGTGCTTTTTTTCACTTGGGACATAAAGATGGGGTCTGCTTTTCAGCAGGTAAAACATGCACATAAATACCATAGCCCCAAATAGGATGCATTTCCTTTTTTAGGAGGCAGTAAGACATGGTGTTAATGAAACTTGGAATAAGTAAGATTATTGCCAGTTGAGGAAATATGAGCTTTCTGGGCAAGGTAACATTTCAGTGTGACTTTGATTGATAGGTGACATTTGAAGGTGTGGCAATGCAGTGAAATGGGATTGGAAGCAGACAACTTGATGCAAACCCTGGAAGGAGGCTGGATACAGGACAGCTCTATGTGACAGACATGCAGGGACAGAACAGGTGATGGAGGCAGGAAAGGAATCTCCACCATAGACAGTGGGCTGGGCTCTGTAGGGTTTTCCTTTTTATTGAGTGTGTAATGGGGGACCCATGAAAAAATTTGAGTTGGCAGTGACAGAACCTTTGAGGGAGATTGAAGGATAGTATTAGGGTGACCTGGAGATCAGTCTAGTTTAGACTCTCACTTTATACATGAATAAACTGGGGTCCAGAAGAGTGAGAAGTTTGTCAAGATCTCAATGCAAGGTGGGGAGTCAGCTTAGGTCTCCAAACACCAGGCAATTCCCCTTCCTTGACACCAGGACATCAGGATCATTCTGTAGGCCTAAATCTTAGTTCACAAAAATGGTGTTCCTTCCTAAATCCAGTGGATACAAAGGGTTAAGATAAAGCTGTTTAATGATTAGCTAAAACCTCAAGTATCAGTTTTCAAGTACTTTTTTGTGTAAAGTAACATTGTTGAATAGAAGTATGTGAGGCACATTAGAAATGTAAACTTTTCTAGTAGCTGCATAAAAAAGCTTCAAAGCAGTTAAATTAATTTTAGTACCATATTTTATTTAACTCACTAGATTCAAAGCATTAGCATTTCAACATGTAATTATAGGGAAGGAAAAAATCCTTCTCCTTTTGCTCTTCTAAGTTCTCTGCTGAGGCCCCTGTAACACAGACAAATTAATGAGAAAAAGTATACAAGTATATTTATGTTTTATGTGGTATAGGAATCTTTACAAGGAAGTGAAGACCCAAACAACAGAGTTAAACACTTACATAATGAATTGGACAAAGAATAGTAAATTATGAAAACATGACAAGACAAAGGGGCTTGGGCTCAGGCAGTTCATGGTGGAAAAGTAATTAGGAAGATAAGGGTTATTTTAACAAGGTTTGTTTGTATAGATTTTTCTCAGCCTTGGCTTCCTGTCTCTGGTGATAAGAATGTTACTTTCTGTCTGGTATAGGTATGATATCTTTCATACTGAAGTTTTATCCTCTGCTTCTGGGAAAAAAAGAAGGTGGTCAGGGTGCCCTTCCTGAACCTGCTGTTTTTCTTAAGTGACTTTACTTCAAACTAACTCTTATGCCAAAGTGGCACATTTTGGGATGGCATCATTAAGATAATAACAAATTCTGGTGAGAATGCAGGGTGAAAAGGAAACCTTTTACACTGCTAATGGGAATGTAAACTAGTACAACCACTATGAAAATCAGTATGGAGATTCTTCAATAACCCAGAACTAGAAATTCTATTTGATCTAGCTACTCTCCTTCTCGATATCTTCCTGAATCAAAGACCTCAGATTACAGTGATTCATGCACACCCATGTTTATGGGAGCATGACTCATAGTTAAACCTTGGAAACAGTATATAGGCCCATCAACAGAAGAATGCATAAGGAAAATGTGGTATTTATATACAATGGAGTACTAATCTGCCATAAAAAAGAATAAACGAGGCATTGTAGGGAAATGGATGCACATTGATACCATAATGTTAAGTGAAATGAATCATTCAAACTTAAAATATCACATGGCTTCTCTTATATGACAAACCTAAAATATAAATAAAGAGCAAAATAAAAGATAATAGAAGTAGGGAGATCTTTTTCAAATGGGGAGGGGATCAAGAGATGGAGGGAGCAGAAGGAAGGGGAGGGAAAGAGGATTTAAAAAAAAGAATTGAGATGTGTTATGCACATGTACCGACTTCCTGTAGTGAATGTAATCATTATGTAATGCAAACATGTACTAATAAAAAATAAAACTGAAAAAAGTTCTGTCTCTATGACTCCTAGAAAAAAATTTCAAAAGACCCCCCCCCAAAACAAATGCATATGTATTTGTCATGGAAGGTGGTATCTTTTCTTAATAAATTTTTTCCATCTAAAGTTCAGGGCTAAGTAGTACCAAAAGAGTCCAAAAAAGTACCAAGCCTGTTCTTTGACAGGAAATGCCAGGGAATGATTTTTTTTCTAGTTCCTATTTGATTTTCATCCATTTCAGCTGCTTCTTTTGGTCACAGATGCTTCCAGCCACCTGTTCTCTGAATATATTCTTTTCCCAACTGGTTTCTCCATTTGTTTTGATATTAAGCAAAGCAGATTCCAGCCATCACTTATTCTGCTCACTCATTTTTTTAAGATCATTCAGTCTGAAAGGTTTGCCTTTGTCCAGCTGGGAAATTAAAGTCACAGACAACTTTTCCAAATCTAACCTCAAAATATTTTCTCAATGGGTCCAGCCTACAGATGAATGATTGAGGGAAAAACAGAGACAAAAGGAAGACGTGTGACTCTGATTGGAGCTGAGGTAAGAGGTGAGGCAATGGTATAGCTGGCTTGAATGTGTCTTGGTTTTTCTCTTAGTCAAATGATTTGGTGCAGCACATGCTTCCAGGCCCCACTCAGAACTCCTTATTAAACTGGAGATGTATACGTGCTGAGTGCTGAGGATCTCTACTGCAAGCATCTGGGCCTCTTCAAGAGCAGTGCTTTCTCTGGTCTACTTTCCTATGGACAGGCCAGAAGTGCTGGGAATTGTTGTCTTAGTTACCGGTCCTCAGCTAATGACAGAGGAAGCTGGAGAGTAAGTTCCACAACTCCCTTACCCTCCAGTGGAGCAATTCTGAAGCATGTTCTATGTGGTCTCCCAGAAGCCCTGGCAGGACTGAGCGCCAGCTGCCCTCGGCAGTCCCTTGCTTATTAACCTTCCTTTTAATGCCTTCCCTTCCCTGTCTTATTTCCCCACCCCATCTATCAGAGCTCCCTCTATCTTCTCCCAGAGAAACTATATTCACTCTGCTCATTGCCTTGGGGCAGCTTACAGGGAAGCCAGCCTAAGATATCTGCCCTTTCCAGCACTGCTTAGAAGTCAGTCCTGTGTATAACTACTGTAATGGATATGATGCATTCCTGGTTGCTGAAAGTCCCCATTGTAACATTCAGAACTGAATGCCTTTTCTCTTAATTCCTTCTTTTTCCACCAGGACCCAAGGATGAGCCCAACATTCTTCTTGGTACACCCAATCCTCTCCTTTGCTATTGCCTGTGTAGCCTGTACTCTACTGCCATCTCTGGCTCAAAACAGCATGATATTTGCCATCTTTCAACAGACTTGAGCAATGTTAGGTTTCCTAGACTGCCTTCTTTCAAGGCAAGAATGATACTTTCAAGTAGCACAGTGCTTTTTAGGCTTTCAAAAGGTGTGACCTTGGTCTTCATTTCATAGAGACCTCTTAGTATGGGGCCCATATTGGCCATGCCTAACAGGTTCCTTTTATGCCAACTGAGCCAGGTTCCCTTGTGACTGAGACAGGGAACACCTCAACTGCATCTCCCCCAACATCCAGGCTTTGTTCTGGACCTCAGCCCTCCACTTTTCCATGTGAGGCGTGACTCAGCCCAGGGCTAGTCCATCATGCCAATGGATTTCACTATAGCACATCTCAGCATCCTCGGGAGTCAAATATCCTACTACCCTTTGTTCCAAAAGAGTCACCATGCTTCCCTCCAGCTTGAGGAGTCTGTAGAAGAGTGTGGCTACCCAGAGCACAGACCCTGAGCAGAAACAAGCTGCCTGGGCTCAAACCCTAACTCTCTCTGTGTGCCTCTGTTTCTTTATTTATGAATAGGGATGACATATAACCTTACTGTGTAGGTTTGTTGGGAAGATTAAATGAGTTTATACATGTAAAATATGCAGAACATTGGGCACAGTGTTGGTTTACTATCTAGTAAGTTTGTGGACTTGTGGATGTACACACACACAATCGAATCTCTGACACACTAGCATATAAACTGGTAGTAAAAATTAGCCTTCATTGGTCATGTTTCTATTATGCTTTTGCTCCTAGTGCTACATATTTTGTAAAGCTGCTTAAAAAAAGATAATAAACCAATTATGAGAGAAAAGCAAAGATATCCAAGAAAACACATCTCTGATACAAGTGTATCTTTACTTGATGTTTCTCCCATTGTGAAGCCCCTCACCCCTTCCTTGACCTTTCCTGATGACTGCCCAAGGGTCCACCAGAAGTCATAGATTTTAGGAAACTAGAGGCCCAGGCCCAGGTGAGAGGGTGAGAACCAATGGCTTGCTGAAGCTTCTTCATCAGGCACAGGACTGAAGGCCTCTAGTAGTTTTAATTCTTTTAAATACTAACAAAAAAATTGAACTTTTAGGTAAACTTAAGTTTTAGTATGTAATATTATATTTGTCATCTTTCTTTCAATATACTTGTAAAACTTGATTTTTTATATGTTTTATAGATGGAAAGGTATGAAAAGGTAAAAAAAGTAACTTGTACCACAGAAGGTGGCCTGTGGTAGGTCAAAGCAGAAGTTTATTTAAAAACTAGCTTTAGGCGCATGCCCTACTGAGGTCCCGAGTTGCACGGAAGATGCCAAATCAGCCTGCACCCCGGCAACAATCCACTGGACCCCCCACCCCCCGCTCCTCTGTACAGCCACCTGGTTCCACACTACAAAGACACAGAGGACACCGGACCACCAGACCACGGTACTGAGTCACACTGCTCCCGGCCCAGAGGTAGGGGCTTCTGAGCCACCGTCCCACTGCTCCTGGCCCAGAAGAAGGGGCTTCTGGGCCACCATCCCTCCCACTGCTCCCAGCGCAAAGGAAAGGGCTTTTGGGCCACCTTCTGTCCCGCCGCTCCTGGCCCAGAGGAAGGGGCTACTGGGCCACCATCCCTACCGCTGCCCCCGGCCCCTGTCCCACCTCTCCCAGCTCAGAGGAGGTAATCCGTGCAGGCACCAACAGCCCCCACCCCCCAGTCAAAATGAGAAAACACATAAATAAGTCTCAAAACCAGACTCCCAGACCACCTACAGCAACTCCAAAGGGAAATGAGATGGAACACTCTGATACTCAACCACCTGGACACACTGAACTGGCAACAAAAGGGGATCTGGAAAAAAT
>NW_004624882.1:1975959-1996096 GCF_000247695.1 Heterocephalus glaber | reverse complement strand
AAAGAAATAAAAAAAACACCAGCTTTAAACCAACCCTATTTTGAATGCTTACAGGTATTTGACCTACCCTGGGCTGGACTGCAGGAAGTTTATTCATGTAGTGTAGGACGACAGCATTAGGGTGCCTTCTGCAAAACTAAAGAGAATGGGGTTCTCCTTGGGCAAGGTGCCCTCTTATTAGAGCTCGCTCCATGGTCTATATCAGCTTGCGCTTGGCAGGACCACACAGACTTTGTGATTAACTAGTAGAAGGCAAATAGATCCTGAGCATCAGGATAAATCTGCACGGAGGAAGCCCAGAAATTTCCAAGCAAGTCAGTGTTCATACCTATACTATTCACGGGTGTTAGCCACAAATGGCTATTGGATTTAAATCTAACTTAATTAAAATTGAATGCAATTAAAAGCTTGGTTCCTGAGCTACACTAGCCACATTTCAAATGTTCAATAGCTGTCACTGCAGAAAGTTCCATTGGACAGCACTGGTCTATATTGTATTAAAAGCTTGTTTAGGATTATTGGCTTTGTACTTTCCCAGAAGCAAAATCTTAAATTACAGACCCCTCAGTGACGACTCACTTAGCTTTCAAATCCTGTTCTGCTACTGGCAAAGCTGCCCTTGCAAAGTTCCATCTGGTGCTGTGAGGACGGAGTGGGGAAAAGGCCAAGTGGAGAGCTCGGTGGGCGGGCCTGCTTGAAGATAAGAATGATTTGCAATTAGTTCCACAGCTATTTCAAAGTGTTTTTCAAGTTCTTGAGATCAGTTTGTTCTTGTGGGAAAATTAAGCGTGTCTTCAGAAATCTTGTTTGTGCCCTTGAAGTAATGAATGCAGGCTTCATAGTACAGTAGAGATATTTTAGCTTAGACACGTCAACCAGTGACATGCATTAAATTGGTGGGCTATTAATTAATGAGGTTTTAGTATAACTGTCCTTTTCTCTAATAAATATTTTGTTTGAGTTACATTTTCAGAGTACAAATTGCCTGGAAGTAAAATATGACATTAGATTTCTCTGAAACTATGTGAACCGTCTTCCTTTTCTTTTTGCGAATATTTATTCTCCCACTGATTTACTGGACTGCTGCAAAGAAATGATGAATTACACCCGAGAAGACCCACAAGCTCACTTTAACATCTGTATGGTTTTAGGACTTTTGTTCTTATTTTTTAACATAAATTTAGGGAATTCTGAAAAAAATATCTGTTGGGATGGAAGCAAATGATTAGAAACCTGTATGACATGACTACTTCAGGAAGTCTCTCCTGACGTTCATTGTACCACCAGAGATTCCCCAAACTGTGTACTGAAGTACCCAACCCAGAGTGTCATGAATTGTGATAAAAGGTCTTTAGAGAAAAAATAAATCCTACAGGCAAGAGATATGGTCAACACTGCACCTGAACCCAATAAACGTTCTGATAAGTACTCCAAGAAACGAATCTGTGGAAGATGGTCGTATACAGTACTTCTCACTACCTTTTGTTGTTGTTTTAGATCAGCCCGCTTTACAGTTGTGTTTGTTTGTTTTGGTGAAAAGCTCTTATGATGGAACAGTGTGTTAGTGTTCTTGAAACTTCAGGGAAATATAATAAGGGGCTCAACAGAAAGAAATTGCCTCTTCTGATTAGTAGCTTGCCGTAAAGTAGGAACCCTCAGTTTAGAACCTTTGTTTAGTATAAACCATTTCTTCTGCCATGTACCTCAATTACAGATTGCTATCCCGCCCTTCTGCCACCCCTACTCTCTGCTCAACTGCTTCAACTCCAAGCTCCCAACATTCTACGAGTAGGGGCTGGTTCAGTGCCTTCTTATGACAAGAGGATTTACTTTTTTACTTTGACCAAAGTAGTGGAGAAATATGTTTGAGGCAGTTAAGACTTGGATTGTAGACAAGACCATACTTTCTGAAAGTGTTATAGGTGGGAATTGGGAAAGCCAAAACAGTCACACATGCCATTAGGCAGATGGTAAGGCTTCTAAGGCACAGCTTCAGTCTCCAGCGATAGGGCCCAAGCAGTTTGTGCTTGCCTGGTAGTCCTTCTGCATGCCTAAGAATTATGAGCATGCACAGTAGCCACAATTCATCTCCTAACTTTCCCTCCCCACTGCTCCCCCTCACAATGTGTGGAAATATGGATTCAGACATCTGTGTGCTGTGTTACATTTCATCTTAATGGACTTAGCTAAACTTGCCTGGCTGTCAGAAACCTTAAAGGCAGCTTAGGGGAGCACCTCTTGAGACAGCCTGTTTTCTAATTCTGATTCTGCCTCTCAGGCTCTGCAGGAAGCTAGCAAATTAAAAAATTCCTCTATGACTCAGTTTTCTTTTCTGTGAAATGGAGGAAATAATATGATCTGTATCATAGGAGTACTGAAATTGTTAATTTATGTAAAGCATTCAGAAACATGCCTGGTACATAGTAAATGATCAGTGAGGCTACCAGCTATTATTATTTCAAGCTTGACTTTTCATCACTATGTTATGTAACTCTTCCCTTTTGGTATCCTCTGTAAACTTGATCAGATTTCTAGCTACATCTCCATACAAATCATAGAAACAAAGAGTGAAAAGCAAATGACATAGAGTGAAAACATAGAGTGAAAGCAAATGTATCACTCAAGATTTCTTCCCCAGGGTGGAGGAAGTAGCTCCATTTTGGAAAACTTGCCTGGCATGCATGAATCCCTGGGCTCCATCTCCAACATGGCAAAATAAATAAGACCTATTTATTGCACAACACCTTTTGACCATGGTCATTCATTTAGTCAGAAATGATCTTGCTGTATTTCTTCAAACACACATGACTCCATCTTGTTCTCAAGGAGGAATTTTTTTCAAATGTTACCTTTCTAAGAAAGACCAACATCAGCTCTCCAAATTTTTGTTCAGTGGTTCTTATGGCTGGATAGGATTGGCTATCAGAATCATCTGGGGAGGTCTGGGGACAATTTTATCACTTCATCATTTTACATTTTTAGATATGGTACAAGAGTTTAAGAAGTAAAAAGAATGAGATGAGCAAACACATAGGCATGTGCATGATACAGTAGGGAAACTCAGGAAGCTAATTTGATGTGTGTGTGTGTGTGTGGGGCGCTCACGTTTGCATGTAGCTTGGATGTTTCATTTAGGCAGGGACAGGAGAGAAGTGTTGAACAAATTGGAGAGTGTAGAGGAAACTCCACTTAGCCATAATGGAAGGTTTGGCTAAATCATATTTAGGCTGTTGATGACCCAAATTTTTGAAGCAAAGAATCCTCTAGTCCAATTCTGGAGAGAGATTATAGAAAATCATTTGAATATTCACTTGGTTTTTATTTGTCTAGCCCATGGCATTGTAGTATGATGTGCTTCTTATAAAAGTCCATCATTCAGCAGCCAAAATGCCAGGTGTATCTGAGGACTAACTGTACATTGGATGCACTTATGAAAGTTAATTCACATGCAAACCATCCTATGTACTCACATTTAGGACAATTCTGAGAGTAAACAAACCTGACACAGGACATTTTCTGGTTTGGCCTTTATACTCCATAGTGATATAAATAGATAAACACATAAAATTTGTTTCCTTTTAGCCAAGCATTTTGTGACACTTTCCACTTCTACTAAACTGGCTATTCATAAGGAACAGTTAACTCACTTCTCCATTGATGGTTCTTTTCATTTATTTACATGAGAAAAATGCATTTTATATATACGTAAGTGCATAGTAAAGAAGACAACATAGCTAATGGCAAAACTTTAATGTATTATAAATGGTACCACATACACACACACACACACACACACACAAACATCTATGCTCAGACATCCAACTGTCCCTGACAGATATATTTGGAGACGATTTGCATTCTAGAAGGATTCTGGTTTTTGTGCAAAAATCTTGCCATCATTTTCCTCTTAGTCTTGGACCCGGCATACATAAAATTAATTATTGTAAGTGCAACCCAGCTTTTCCATTTATAATATGAACACCCCCCCCCATTATGATATGAATGGTTTTGGCCATTGCACAGTTGGCCCAGAAAATGAGGCATTGAATTACATGATCTGAAAGATCCCTTTGAACTCTATCATTTCTACGGTGCCTTAATGAAATTTATAGAACATATACTTAAGCTTTTGAGCAAGCTTCATGGATTTTACTGCCATTTGTGATTGGCAGAACTTTGGGATACTCACAAGAACCATTCTTTTGTTTTCTATTTTTTCTTTTGAGAGGTTTCATTTTGTTTTAGCTTTGATAAAATTGCTCATGTATTGTTATCTTGTGATAGTCTTTGGGGAATTTGTCACTATCTAATCACTGTCTAGGGTGAGTAGATCAGGAAACTAATGCATGTGGGGATTTAAGAAACTCAAGTGCATGACATTTTCGTGTCCTCTAAAGAATGAAGAAAAATCTCGTTGATTTTTTTCTTATAGTAAATGCAGAAAATGATGGAGGCATTTGGCACATTACGCAGGTGGATTGTACCTGACCTTTGAGAACCTTCTGCCTGCATGGTAAACACTCTCTCTGGAGGCATCTGTTCTGACTTGGCCCAAGTCAAGAGCACTTGCATCCCGTCCCTTTCCTCTCTTATCTCTGTTGATTTGCAGCTGAAGCAGCCTGTGAGAGGAAGTCCACCCATTCATTTGGCCATTCCACATTGATAATTTACCCAATGCACTATGTGTTCTCCACACTGTCTAGGTGCTAAGGATGCAGTGATGAATGACAAGGCAAGACCACAGATATCCCTTCTGAAGATGATTATGCTGAGGGCAGAGGAGCTGGGAGAAGACAAGTAAATAGACAATTTTAAAGTTAAAGGAAGAATAATGTGATAGGAACCTTGGAGAGGGGCAGTTAGGCAGGTCCTGGTGAGTCAGGAAGTCTTTCTTCTTTCCTAGTACATCTAGTAACAAGGGTACATCCCCAAGCCCAAGAAGGGGGTGTGCTCATCAGGAGGGCTCTTGGGAGTTAGAAGTAGAGTTAGCCTCCCAGATGAAGAAAAGACTGGCCAAAAGATGCCAAGAGTAGGAGACAAAGGTGACAAAGGCCCATTTGGGGGCCTGGTCAGAATGCAGAGATTGGCAGCAGTCTGAGGCATGGCTGGGGGCCAATCAGTGAGGATTTTGTGTGCGTGTTAAGGAGTCTACATTTACTTGTATGGCAGAGGGGTGCCACTAGGGGTGCCTTTAAAGCAGAAAATACCCTTATTAGATTTGGCATCAAGTCTTGAGAGAAGCAGATTAAGTGGTTAGTTTGTTGAATCATTGCAGGCATCTGGGACAGATGTGCCCATGATCTGAGTTCTTTGGTATGAAGAGATCAAAAAGATAGGTTAAAGAACTTCTAAAGACATGTATTTGGATGAAGATTTAAAGATAATACTTTACTGCTAAATAATGATAAGTATTACATCATTTCAGATAGGTTAGCTGCTAATGAGGAGTACCAATTAATGTGGCTGAGAGTAAAGTTAAAGACCTTTACTATCTCAGGTGTTAGAAATGTGGATGTCAGTAGTGATGCTTGGTGATGTCAGTGCTCTGGCTTCTCTGCAGGGTGTTTAACTTCTGCCTCATGGGTACAGGTGGGTGCCCCCATTGAAAAGCATGCCCATCTGTCAGACAGAGCAGGGGTTGGGCTTCTCTTCCCAGTTTCTCTTCCCATGAAATTTAATCTTTTCCTCACCTTCCTTATTAAGGATTCTTCTAGGATCTCTTTGCCTATTATGAAGTCAATACTCACAGCAGGAGGGAAAGTGTTACTGTGATTGACTTAGACTCTTTGTGACACACAACCTGAGTATAATGCCATCCAAACTCTGAACAAAATCCAAGTTCTGTTACCATGGAAGAGAGGGAATTTGGCTATGGTTAGGTCATCCAACTATGTGTTCCAAAACTATTACCAGGGCTGAACCGCAGAAGTGTGAGTGGCTTACGAAGGAGGTGCTACTAAAACCCTAAGAGTGGAAATCTTGCCTACACCTCTCTAAAGCAACAAGGATCTCCATCCACATTGTTCTTTAATAGTGGTTCTTGAACATCTTGGCTGGGGTTTTGGTGTGCTGATCTTAGATAACTGATAATGTAGAGATGTGCAAAATTACCTAGTATCCAAAGGAAGAACAAGAAAGCTCCACTGCCCTGTAAAAATTATACTGCATGTTTTCCACATTTATCTTAGCATTTCAGTTGTGTGCAGAACATCCCTGCTTTGTTTCTTTATAATGTCTCTTTGCCAAGATGTAGCAACTCCAGTTTATTTCAGACCAGTTTTCTTTTGTAGAATATGCTGCACTTTATCATTTGACTTGTGTAAGTATTAGTTTCTAACAGGATTGAATAATTGAATAGTACTTGTTCCTCCTTTTTTAATTTTTAAAATTTTTATCGGTACGTGTTTATAGTACATAATGATTACATTCATCATGGGGAGTTGGTTTATATATATACATAACACATCTGAATTCTTTTTAAGTTTCCTTCCTCCCCCTCCTCCCCCCTCCCTTGTCCCTCCATTTAAAAAGAGTGGTTTGAAAAAAAAAAGTGGTTTGATCGTTTGCTTATTATTTATTAAATAATTTCATTCATACATATTGAAATATGGCTAGCTCTGAATCTTGAGGAAAGCATGGTTGCGTGGACATTGGCCGGTGCAGCACAGGTTTTCTGACTCTGAGTTCAAGAGATATGGTCTTTATGTGGTCTGTGGAGCTAATCCTAGGTGTTGCCTTGCAGGTATGTTGTTGGGAGATGTGCTGATTCAGCTCAGTGGTAGCAGAGCTTGAAAAATGGCATTTTTATGTTGTGGTCTATTTATTTTCCTTGTTTCCTCAGTAGATCAGTTGGATGGGAGAGTCAATGATTTGCTCTTCATTGCATCTTTTTATGTTGACATGATGTTCTAATCTCTAGAATTGTGCTGCTCACCTAAATCACTAGCCCACATGTAGCTATTGAAATGAAATTTTGAATAACAACCCTAAATAGGATTTAAAATCTTATTCCTCTGTTGCACTAGTCCCATCTCAGTGCTCAAGATCCATCCGTAGCTAGTGGCCAGTACACTGGACACTGTAGGGAGAACACGTCCCTCCTCACTGGGAAAAGTGCTGCTCCAGTTGCTTACCAGTCTTGTCTCTGTAAGCTTCCTGTTTCTTTGGATGCAAACTGGAGAAAGTGAGGGCTGTTTCTGACCTGGCCCGTCATAGATTCCAAGTCTATACTTCATGTTGGAACAGAAGAGAAGAAAGCACATGAGAAGCCTATTTCATACTGAGCAAGCCCCATGCCTTCTTGCAGGTGTGGGAGCCTTGGGCCCAGTCTCAGCTGTGACATTCAGATAAACAGAATGTTTCCTGAGAGGGTTCAAAAAGCAATCTGCACAGTGGGACCTTGAGAAGGAAACCCTGTCATTAATTTGGATGCTGCAGAGTGAGGAGGCAGGAGTAAATGCTAGGACACATTTCAGGGCAATTTCTATGTTTAAACAGAGAAGAAACTTTCCCCAGAGCCATCTACCTTGCATGGCCATGTCCAGGGGTTCCACTTCTTCTCCTTCTCCTCCTCCTCCTCCTCCTCCTCCTCCTCCTTCTCCTCCTTCTTCTTCCTCTTCTTCTCCTTCCTCTTCTTCTTTGTCGTCTTCTTCTTCTTCTTCTATTTTTTTTTTTTTGTGATATCAGGGATTGAACACAGGACCTTGCACTTGCAAGGCAGGTGTGGTGCCACTGAGCTAAATCCCCAGACCAAGGATTCCACTTCTTCATGGTAGCCAGAGGGCTCCCAGATGTGGGGGCTGCTTAGAACAGGCAAAAACAGAGAAATCAGGTGTATTTCTGTATTCACATTAGCAAGAAGGAGCTGTCACATACTGACTTCTTATTATACAGGGACACAGATAATGAACAATTTACTGACTGCCCGATTTAATCTGATGTCTCTAAAAAGAATTCAGTCAGTGGCTCAAGACTTAATGTTGTTGGAGTAGCAAGATGTATGTTCACCTTACATGACTTGCTTAATGTAATCTTTTTCTTGACTCATCCCGTTCTAATTTCCACCTTCCTCTACACACATGCATGCATATAGCTGGCCTTGTATTTCCCAGAGAAATGAAGGTAGTAAGCAAAAGCTTCCCCTAAACACATCGAGATGGACTTCTTTGTTATGCATTGTTTTAGATGAAGAAGCCTCTTTTTCACAGTACTAACCCTTCCAAGGCACTAGATCCTCTTTCCTTGTCTCATGACTTTAATTATCATTTTTCTTTCCAAATATATAGTCTTTCTACCTTCCTAGCTGTATCTTCATGGTCAAGTAATATGCTGAAATTCTCCCTTGGGTTAAATAAATAAAAAGGACTTTATACTCTCCCATTTCTCTTGCTATCAGCTCTCTTTTGAAGGGTTTCCCTAGGAGGCCTCATTATCAAGTCCAAAGGCCAGTGTTGATCTTCATCTTCCTTAAACAGCTTTATAACATTTGTCAATTACCATTTTTTGCTTCTTGAGCTTCTCCCTTCTTTGATTTCTAGTTTTTCACTTTATCCTAATTTTCCTTTGAGCCTTCTGATCTTTCTTTGCTGGATCTTCGATTTCTATTAAACATTATGATTCCTCAAGGATTGTTCTTGGCTTCCTTTAGGCCTTCATATTCCATTCTATCTTAAGATCTTATCTGTCCTCATGGTTTCAAATGCCATTTATATGCAAATTTCTCTCAAATCTTTGGCACTAGATTCTCTTCCAGTCTCTATATCTGTATTTCCTAAGTAGGGAACCCTGTCTACATGAGTATGTTATAGCAATATCAACTTTATAATTGCCAGATTTTACTAATGATCTTTCTTCCCCTCCAACTGCATCTTGTTTCTTGCATTCCTAACTCATTGACAGCAAAGCTCCAGATTCTTCAGTAGATATAGCAGTCATTCACATTGTCACTTCCCTCCCTCCCTCAGTCTCTGATCAATTCTTAGTTCTACCTTGAACATATGTCACAATTCTAATCTTCTTTCCTCCTGATGACACTCTCCACCTAACTCTTCCCTTCTTCCCTTCTGAAAGGGTTTGTTGTTTCCTACTCAGTTTTAATACGAACAGCATCATCCTAATTCAGTTCATTGCCACTGTAAGAGTAATTTCCCTAAACAACAACACTTGTCATTTTACTTTTCTGCCTGAAAACCACTTTTTGCTCTCTGTTGCCTAGGGAATAAAAACTCATAGGCCTTTGCTTGGCAAAAAAAAGGTGTTTTTTATGCTTTCCAGACAATGACTAACAACACACCTGGGATCGAACAAATTGGCTTTATTACCCATTTGCAGTGAGAGAATGCACACCATGGGGATCATGGGGTGTTTCACGGAGAGTGTTAGCAAAGTCTTACAGATTCTGAGCTAGTGTTAGATGATTTGAGGAGAGCTCAAGGAAGCAGGACTTTGCTCTGGACTGGATAATTTAGGAAATTGGAGCAACGCTATAATTACAGATAAAGTTAACAAATTCAGCCTATAAAACATCTATAAGGAGAAGAAAGGAATCAGGGTTAAGGTTAATTAGAAAGGATGTAGTAGTCACTCATTATTGCCAAGCTAGAGAGATTCTTGTCCATTTTTGTGGTTTGGACAGTGTTCTTGTTCTGTCTGTGTTCAAACATGATTACATCATGGTTTTATTTGTGCCTTGATCCATTGTGAAAGCAATGTTGTCCTGTCTGGTGTTGACGCTCGATGAAAGCGGTTGTGTTGAGAGTCTGCATCGCCTGGGGCTGAGGACCCACTTCTTCCTGCATTTTGATAGCTGGTTCCCATTGAACCCCACTAGCCTTCTCCTTTGCCCCACTCTCTTCTACCTTTTTCTTCTCCTTTACATCTTGTATTTTTGCCATACTGAAAGGCTCCAATTTTTTTTATGCCATGACAAAAAAATTTTTTTTGTCCTTGGCTCTTCTGAAAAGTTTCATTCATTCTCATCCCTGCATTTCTAGTTAGAAAATGTAAAATCAAGTGTCTCTTTCTCAAAATAGTTATATTACATCATTTTTGATATTACATATTTACATGTATTACAAATATTACATATTTGATTTCCCCACCATGTTATGAGCCTCCCTCATGAATAATTTGCTAGTTGTACAAATTTGAACAAGTTACTTAAACTGTATCGATCTCATTTTGCTTATCTGTAAAATGGGAACAATATTAGTACCAATCTAAAAGTGTTGCTTTGGAGGTTAATGTGTAGTAATGTAGAACATCTCCTGGGACATAGTGAATAACAAATATATATATATTACCTATTATTGATGGTGTTGCTGGATTAGAGCAGTGTTGCCTTTTATTATTACTGCTTTGTTTCTAAAGTGTCAACAATGCATTCAGTGACCGTCCCATAAAATGGTGGTAAAACGTTTTGTATTTGTACATTTTCTTTCAATTGGAAAGTATTTGTGTATTGAGTATTTGGCTTAGATTTGGCACAGCTTTGTAAGTTAATTTTTCATTCTCCTGTTGTAGTTGAGAAAACAAGGGTGGAGTCATTAGCTGGTCACCTCATGGTTACATGAAAACGGAACTGAGATCCGCAACTTGAACCAGGTTCCTCTCATGCCTGAACTAATGTTTTTCAAATTGATTATGTCAATTTCAGTAACAACTTGTTTCATATGCACTGTTATGTAAAATCCATGCTTCCCCGGTTGTGAAGTTTCTTGACATACATTAGGGAAAATAATTGAATGCTCTCAGTCATTTTAGTCTATTGGAGTATAATTGAGAAAATTGAGCAAAATTGTTGGATCTGTCCAATAATCCAATCCGAGGATAAAGGATTTTGTTGTATATGTACATACACACAGGTGCACATATACATCCTAATATTCTATTGTGCAATATAGAATATGCATTTTTTTAAATGAAATTTTGATGCAACTGTGGCTGCATTTTTTTTAATCCACCACCCTCCAGGTTGCTAATGCTTAGTGACTGTAGTCTGCTGTTAAGAAATTTTCCAACTATATTTTTAGCTGATTGGAGTGTATTCTCCCACAACTTTGTAGCTAGAAGGCTACGCAAGCAGCTTGCAATAATAAGAATCTAGAGGTGTAAGAAGCATGGCTGGGGAAAAATAGCTAAGTTATATGTAGCAGAAATCTGGAAAATAGATTTACTTCAGGGGAGTCCATTTGTAGCGTTACAATTGGTATCCAACGTAAATGACTGCCTGGAGAAGGGGAACAATTTGAAATCCAGCTTGTCTTGGACAGCAGAGCATAAATATGCAAATTGGTCATTCTTTGAAATAGCAGGAAAGAATTATACCTTAATTCACTTTTGCTGTCACTGTCCATTTTAATACTCACAGAAACACTGAATTCTTTCTCCATTTAATTTATTCTTTGCCTTTCTTTAAATTATCCCTGTTGTCATGGGTGGCCACTGTTGTACAACAAGAAAGACTAATAAATTAAGAATGACTACCATGTGTTACATACACCAAGGCTGCTGACTTCACAATTAATATTAGATAATATTGCTCCAATTTAGTGCAAGCCAACTGTTATGTTAAGTATTTTTGTTTTTAGAATTCATGTGACACTTTTAAAATGTAACATTTTAATATTAATGGTGCTATGAATTAAATCTTTCTACATGTGTCTCTTTCAGTTACATATCTATATCTATATCTCTATCTATCTATCTATCTATATATATATATATATAACAAAACAGGGATTATTTTGTAGGCCTTATTGTTTTCCATACATAAACTTGGTCAAACATTTTATGTATTTGTCAATAAATTTCATTTTCATTTGAGATATCTTGGACCAAGAATAATAGAGAAGCACTCAGAGCAGTACATTATGCATGTAGAAAGAAGAGACTAATAAATCAGGAAGTATTTATTATGCATTCACTAAAGTAAGGTGGTGATTAAGTGTTGAAGCAGAGCATAACACACAGTCCTTCGAACTAAAAAAAATTACACTCTACATTAGTATTTTTTAAATCCCCTCCTTTCTTTTTGCCTTCAGGCCTTGGATTCTGTTCTTCAAACAAGCTATTTTCTAACTGCTGTGTTGTAAGGAGGTGTGGTGCTGGGGTTGAGGAAGGCAGCTTCCCCAGGTGGCCTGGAAGGGTGTCCCTAGAACTCTGGGACCCCTTAGAGTAAGTTGTGAAGACCATTGCTTTACATGAGGAATGATACGCCCTTTTGAAAAACTAATGGCTCAGCAGGGGTTCGAAAATCAACTATGGGAACTAAATAAATTTGTCCATCAAAGGAAGTGTTTGAAACAGTATATAAATATCAAACACTTTAGAAAAATGTGGCCATAAACCCATAACTAGAAAGCATATGCACAGCTTTGTTATGTTTGTTCTGTTTGATATGAAGCAGTTAAATAAAATCTTTTGCCAAATGTGTTATCACACATATGATGTATATAAGTCACAGGGATTTCACTGGATGGTGAATATCTTTGTCTTTCATCTAATTCGCAAAGGGTCAGTGATAAGATTGAAGGCCCTCTCAGTATAGAGGGGACCTCCACCAGAGAAAGTAGCATGTCACCCTAGTCCTCACTGTACTCTCACTCCCCACCACCGTCCCTCGAAAACATCTCTTTAATAAGTAAATATGTAAATATGAAAAGCCTGATCAAGGAACTTGTCTTCCGATGCATAATGTGGGAATCAGATTTTGTTCTCTGACCAAGTATAAATTGGCCTCCTAAGGAAGGAATCCCATTAAGCAACTTCATAGAATTGAAGTATAAATTTACATATCTCATTTGTTATGTAAACACACAGATTATTTATGTAGGTTTCTATTGAATTTCTCCTGTATGGCTCTACCATGAAAAATACAGTCCTCAGATGGCCTGGGATGTTCACTTTCTTATTCAAATCCCTACTATAGGTAAGTTATATGACAAGCCAAATTATAATCAGACTTCCCGTTTATGAAAGTATAAACAGTCTGAACAGAACTCTCAAATCAACTAGAGGTTCATATCAGCTTGAGCTGCTCACTGTTTCCCTGCAGAGAACCTGCAGAACAAACCAAATTATCAGAAGGGTGCTTTGGGGAGTGTGGAATCAGAGTAAGGGGTATTTGCAATATCAGTTAACTCTTTAATTGCATCTGGTTTTCAGCTGTGGATATGCTGATCCAGAAAGGTACTTTTGGTTTATCTAAAGGGAGCCTGCCCTTTCCAGCCAGCATGGACTCTGCTGAGGTTTGCTTTTGAGAAAGCTGTGTGACAACAGCCTAGAATTTTTGTGAGGATCAAATCACATGAACCCTTGAGGAACTTACTGATAATCCAATAACTATTTGCTGTTTAAATAATGTATATTTATTACTTCTCTTTACCTTCCTAATTTTGGTCTTTTCCTTGTTTGTTATCTTATTTTCATCTGTACCTTGTGTGGCTAATGCTTTTCTCAAAGTCACCCTCATTCTTTGCAGGTGTTGACATCTTCTGCTTCTCTTTTCAGTCTAGGAGTCCTTTTGCCTTTCTGAGGAGAGTTTGCATTTCTCTGATCTAATTCATTATTTAAGTATTTCAAAGTTTAATTCTCAAATTTCAATATTCCTCATTACTAAAATTTTGAGTATTTCGGAAACCATTACTTTAGCATCTGTATGGGTAGAAGATTTGTCATTTAGTGGGTAGAACTGGCAGTGCTGTTATGATTTATATCTAGATGTCCTCCCAAAGTCTCTGTGCTCATAAATGGGGCTTTTGGGCGGATTGGATCATGGGAGCCTGATACACATCAGTGAATTAGTCCACTGATGAGTTTATATCTAAATGATTTGGGAGCTAAAGCCTGGGTGGAGGAGGTGAGTCACTGGAGGCATGGCCTACAAGGGGCTATCTCACTCTCTCCTCCCTTGATCTCTCTCTCTCTCTCTCTCTCTCTCTCTCTCTCTCTCTGCTTACTGCTGCCATGCCATGCAGTGTCTCCTCTGCCATGCTGCCTTACCTTGAAGCCAGCTGACTATGGACTGAAACCTTTAGACTGAGCCAAAATAAATCTTTCCTCTTTAGAGTATTCAAGTATTGTGTCTCAGTGATAAGAATGTAACTAAGATAAGTGCCCAATACATGATATAGTGCTTTGCACCTGGTAAACAATAAATACAGGTTGAATTTATTGTAGTAGTTAAAATACCTTTCCTTTCCAGCAGACCATTCAGACTCAGGGCTAGATAATTCTTTCTTGTGGGATTGTGCTATGCATTGGAAGATGTTTAGCAGTAACTGTAGTTTCTATTTACTTGATACCAGCAGCATGTCCTTTAGTTATGGCAACTAAAAATATTTTGAGACATAACCATATACCTAGGAGGTGGGGGGCATCCATGATTGAGAACCATTGCTTCAGAGCAAAATACTGCATGAGTGGTATACATATTCATATTATCTCTGTTTTTCAAAAATTCTAAACAAAACAAGCAAGAGATAAGGGCACTGTCATTAATATTAATGAGCTTCCACTAACCTAAGGGCAGGCAGTAGCATTAATGCTAAATGCCACAAAGGGCCCCTTACCAATTATGTCCCTATTATTTAGGTTCTTCTCTTATAGGGGCAGGACACAAAAGAAAAAGGCTAGAAGAACTGAAGAGTGAAGTTTTACTGTGTCCAAATGACACAACTGTGATACTAATCCTTTGTTTTAGGGGTGGCTGTGATTTTGTTCACAGCCCTGGTATACTGGAGGTAGATTAAATCAACAATGCAGGACTGAGTCTATTCCAGCTTGCTGAAATTCATTTTCTAGATTTACAACATCAGATTCATAGACCTTTATCTCATCTCTGTCACCTGTTGACTTTCCCAAGTTATTTAGATTCAGCTAACCCTGGAAATTCCCCGTACTATGGAATTCACTTTGGCCCTTGAGGCCCCGGAGTCCCTACTCTCTCTTCAAATGCATAAAACTCAAATGAAGCGTAGTGATAAGGTGACCCCTATAGTGGAAGAAGGATGGGTTGGGGAAGGGCACATCTTCTGCTAAGCACCTGTTTATTTCTCCAGGTACCTGACCATCCTTATGGAATAAAGAACTGTCATGTGGCAGTACAGGTAGACATAGGATGGTTCCTGGCCCACCCCTGTTGGCTGTGCCCAATTCCTTCCTGTCCTCTACCTAGCTCACATGCTTACTTGAACATTTTACTCAGAATGCAAACCTTGATGCTCACTCCTGAATAATTAATTGGTTCTTTTATCCCTTCAGTGCCTGTTCATTTATATATGAAGAATGAAACAAAGTGATAGAGAACAGTTGCCGACCTGTGCCAGTAGTCCCCCCTGAGATGTGAAGTTTATTCTAGAATGTAAAATTACTGCATCACTGAACACAATGCTTAATTGAGATAGGAGTCTATTCTTTTTTTTTCCATTAAGTTTATTGGTACATTTTAGGTATACAATACAGTTAACATTCATCATTGGGATCTTGTACCTTTAGATGAGTACCTTGGTTCTTATTTTTCCCCTTCCCCTGCCCTCCCTTCACCCCCTCCACCCTTCCTTATTTACAAAAACTTTGTTGCCATTTTTTTCCTTTTCTCATATTGTTTCTTTTCCCTTCTTTCCTTTCTCCCACCCCTCCCACTTCCCCTATTCCTTTAGACCTTTTCTTCCTATTTCACAATATCACTTATACATTTTGATCCTTATTTACACTTTTAGTTTTTCACAGCAGAGAAACTATTTGGTATTTACACATGTGTGTCTTATTTATTTCACTTAAGAGTATGGGCTCAATAGGAGTCTATTTTTAATAAAAGAAGTAATTCTCTGCTTTTCCATTTTGCACAAGCTCATTGTAAACTAAGAAGGGTATGTGAAATGACTCCTAGTAGAGTCACACATTTTGAGTACCACTGACATAGAGGATAGGAAGCTTAATAATATATTTTCAACTTCAGAAATTTCACAGGCAAGCAAGATAAATATACTTATAAACATAATTATGGGAAAGAATAAAGAATTGTGTGAAAAAATAGAATTGGAGGAGAGACATGAAATTGTGGGGATCATGTGATTGTGGGAAAGAACAGAAAACTATGAAAGAGTAGAGAATTTGGGTTAAGAAAATATAATTATGGCAGATTATAAAGTGGGAATGTATGATAGAAAACAGAAAATTGTGAGGGAGAATTTTATGAGACAAAATATTGTATAAGAAAACAGAATTCAGGGAGGGAAGGGACAATTTCATAAAAAATGGGGAGATTGTGGGAGAGAAAGGAGAATGGTGGGAATGACAGAAATTGTGAGAAATATAAAACAGTATGGGAAAGATGAGGAATTCTGGGAGAAGACAGAATTATGTTTGAACAAGGAATTGTGAGAGATAGGAATTATGGGAAAAAGGAGGAATTCTGGGAGAAAATTCTGAGAATGAGGAATTATGGGAGACAATAGGGAATTATAAGAAATAACGAGAATTGTGGAACTCAACAGGGAATTGTGAGAAACACAAGCAGTTGTGGGAGAAAACAGAGTTATGGGATCCAAGAAGGATCTATCAAAATTAATGGATAATTGTGAAGTAGAACTAGGAGTTATGGAAGTGAATAGGGGATTGTGAGACATAAATAAAAAAATATGGGACCTAATAGATGTAAGAAACACAAATTATATGACACAACAAAGAATTTTATAACCTAAAATGGAATTATGGGAGGGAAGAATTGTGTGTGGAACAGGGAATTGCGATAAAGAACAGAAAATTGTGGGACTGAAAGGGGGGTGGTGGGAGACAATGGACAGTTGTTGGACTCAAGGAATTATCAGATGGAACACAGAATTACAAAATTACAGAAGTGAGTGGAATTATGGGAGAGAATGGAGAATTGTGTGAGGGATTATAGAATTGTGGAAGAGAACAGAGAATGCGAAAAGGGAATTGTGGGAGACTCAATGAATTGTAGAAGAGAATGGAAAATTGTGGGACTGTGCTAATTGAACTAAATGGAACTGTGGAAGCAACAAGGAATTGTGGGAGACAGCAAAGAATTTTGACACTCAAGGAATTGTGGAAAAGAATAGAATTGAAAGAAGGAACAGGATTGTGGGATAGGACAGTGAATTGTCAGAGAGATCAGGAATTATGGGAGAGACAGAATTCCAAGATGAACAAGGAATTGTGGTATACACAAAGAATTGTGGGGGAAAATGGACAACTGTGGGAGAGAAGGTCATTAGGGAGAGGAAGAAGAATTGTGAGGTAGAACAGGAAATTATGGGAGAGATTGGAGAAATGAGACAAAATTGTGGGAGACTCAAGCATTTGTGGGAGAGAATGGAGAGTTATGGAATAGGACAAAGAATTGTGGGAGAGAATGTGGAATTGTGGGATAGGATAGGATATTGTGGGGGTTAATGAGAAAGAACAGGGAATTCCGAAATGAATAGGGAATTGTGCAAAGCTCAAGGTATGGTGGGAGAGAAAAGAATTATGGGAGATTCAAGGACTTATGGGAGGGAATAGAAAGTTATGGGATAGGTCAAATAATGTAGAAGAGAATAGGGAATGTAGGAGATAACAGAAAATTGTGGGACAGGACAGGGAATTGTAGGAGAGAATAGGAGTCATGGGAAAAAATAGGGAATTCTGGGATGAAGAGGTAATTGTGGGAGATTTGAGGAACTGTGGGTGATGGTTGAAAATTGTGGAAAAGATAATTGTGAAGAAGAACAGTAAATTGTAGGGGAAAACAAAATTGTGAGAGAAAACAGAATTATGAGGGAGAATGGAATTGTGGTATCTTGCAGGAAACTGTAGGAGAGAATGAACAATTGTGGGATAAGATAGGAAATTGTGGAAAGTACAAGGAATTGTCGACAAATCAGAATTACCTATTCAACAGGAAGTTGTGGGTGAAAATGGGGAATTGCAGGTTAGGATGGAGAGTTGTGGGAGAGAGTTGAATTATGGGAGAGTGAGGAATTGTAGGCCCTAACAGGAAATTATGGGAGAGAATGGAGAATTGTGGGATAGGGCAGAGAATTGTGGGAGACACAAGGAATTGTGGGAAAGAAGAGATAATTGTGGGAGACAATAGTATTGATACAGTGGAGACTGGTGAAAGAAAATAGGGAATTGGGGGAGAGGCCTGAGAATTGAGGTAGGCACTGGAGAGTTTTGAAAAAAAAAAAAGAAGTATAATGAGAGAACAGGGAATTTTAAGTGAGAATAAAGAGCTGTGAAAGAGTACAAATAATTCTGTAAAACATTAGGAACTGTGGGAAAGACTGGGAATTGTGGAAGAAACAGGGAATTATAGGAAAGAATAGAGAATTATGGGAATTAACTGAGAACTGTGAGAGAGAAGGGAGCACTGTGGGTGACGATGAGAAGATTATAAGTAAAACGAAGGAGGGATTGATAACATACTATGTATAAGAAAAACAGTTGGGTCCCTGGGATATCAGACTGTCAGAGCCACATCCCTCAGTTCTGGATATGTCACCTCTGCTTAATCAAAACCAATTCTCAATCCACTACTGCACTCCCCCACCCTCCAGGCCTCTGTCCCACTCAGGCCACCCCTTCACACACTCACTCCATGCTTTTCTGTCCAGGTCTTTTTTCACCAAGCCACCCCCCTCTCATCTGGCCCACATTTCTCCCTGTGTCCCCCTTATGAGCCAATCTTCTGTGTTTCTTATTGGCCCTTACTATGACTAGGCAAGATTTCTTGCCTGCATTTCACACCAAGACCCTCTCTGCAACTACTGCTGCACTCTTTTCTTTACTCTGCTGTGACAAAGAAGCTTTTGCTCATACTAACCCCTGAGTTTGTACAGCCACACCTTAGCTTTGGCCATTCCCTTCCACTCAGGCCACACCTTGTCCTTCCTTCTGCCAATTTGTAGGCAATTCTATGTTCTCTGCCAGGGCCAAGACCCTGTACCCACCATCAGGCCTCATCACCCTTGAGCCACACTCCTCATGACAGGGTTTGTAGAGTTCTATTGGCCCATGAATGGCCTGGTCCCAGGCAAACCACAAATCTACATGCAGGGACCTTCTAGGTTTCCTGAGAAGCCTGCTCAGGCCTGGGAGCTGGGTGCTCGGTGGATTTGTAGTGTTAAATGAGGCTTCATACATGCAATCCTTATATAAAAATGTGTTCTGATTTTTCCCCACCACACACATCTCATTTGATGAGTGGAGACTGGCTCCACAGAGAGTCAAAACTGGCAGTCAAAACTGGTAATGGAAACTTATTACTTCCAACCAGTTTTCATGTCCTATAACAGAAACAGTGGAACCAATTCCTCTCAGCCAGTTTCCATATCCTTTAACATGATCTGGGGACCTACATCTCTTCCAGCTTCTCAGTCAGACCTTAAATGGAGAGTAAGTGGTGGACTAAGCACACTACTTCCTGATGTCTCTTCCCCATGACCTCTCCAAAGGACTCAGTGTTCTCTTGCTCTTTAGGGGTGTCTTTGAAACACTTCCCTTAGACCAGCCCTATAGTTTTGGGCCTGTGCTCTAAGGTTATTCTTCTGTCCTTACTGCCATTTTCAACTCCAAGTCCACAAGTAAAGGTGTAGATGTTATAACCATCTTTCTTCCCCTATGGAGAAATTTTGATAAGACTTCTGGGGAAAGGTCGCTCTCCATGACCTATTCATTCATTTAAGTCATATTTATCAAGGCCTTTGTTTCAGTGACAAAAATGACAATGCTTAAGGGACTTATAGCATGAAGTTGCACCAGCTTGTGTTTAGAAGTAATGAGAAAGTTAAGAAAGCTGCGGTAAGGGGACAATAGATGGAAAGAGGATTGATCTCCTTAGTCCCTTGAGCTTCAGTAATTTTGGCCAGCAGATAGGAGGCCACATATTTTTTAAATTGTATTTTATTGGTACATTTTAGATATACAATATAATTACATTCATCATTGGAAATTTACACCTTTACATAATCTCTCGTGGTTATTTTTCACCCTTCCTCTTCCTTCCCTTCAACCCCTCCATCCCTCCCTATTTACAGAAACTTTGTTTCAATTTTTTCATTTTCTCATATTAATTCCATTCCCTTCTTTCCTTTCCCCTACCCCTCCCACTTCCCCTTCCCCTTTGCCCCTT